>CM053576.1:29195597-29352578 GCA_028646485.1 Cryptoprocta ferox | reverse complement strand
ATACTACATGGCAATGAGAAAGAATGAAATCTGGCCATTCGTAGCAAAGTGGATGGACCTTGAGGGTGTCATGATAAGTGAAATAAGTCAGGCGGAGAAGGACAGATACCATATGTTTGCACTCATAGGTCTAACAGGAGAAACCTAACAGAGGACCATGGGGAGGGGAAGGAGGAAAAAGAGTTAGGGAGCGGGAGGGAGACAAAGCTCAAGAGACTCTTGAATACTGAAAACAAACTGAGGGTGGAAGGGGGAGGAGGAAAGGGGAAGGGGGGTGATGGTCATGGAGGAGGGCACTTGTGGGGAGGAGCACTGGGTGTTATATGGAAACCAACTTGGCAATAAACTATTAAAAAAAAATAGATCAATGGCCAAAAAAAAAAAAAAAGGTCTCAATTCTCCACTCCTCTCTATACCCTCACCCTTTGCAATGTATCTTTGCAGTTCTTCCCACCAGGAGGAGGAATCTATTTTTCTATCCCTTAAATCTGGGCTAGCCTGGTAACCAGCTGTGTATAGAATTGTGATGTTGCGGCTCTAGCCCATAGCTCCAGAGGCCTTGCATACCCCAGATCCTCTCTTGGAGTCCTCTCTGGCTGCCACGTGAACAGGCTTAAGCTAGCCTAAGAGTCAGCCCACTTGTCCCACTTGAAGCCCCAGGCGTGTGAAAGAGTCTAGGCTGATGTGCAACTGAGTACAGATGTTGGTGAAAGCCCATCCAAGACCAGAACCACCCAGCTGAACCCTGCCTAAATTGCTGATCCACAGAATCATGAACCAACTAAATGGTTATTGTTTTCATCCACTAGGTTTGGGGTGGTTTGTTACACAGGGATAACTAATGCGATGATCCTGGGAAAGCTATCAAGCCACTTTGCGCCTCTGTTTCCGCTGTATAAAACACAGATGATAACAGTACCTGCTTCATACAGTTATTGTGAAGATCTAATGAATTCATGCCTAAAAGTATTTAAAATGCCACCTGGTAACTACTTTGTGCTCAATAAATATTTTTATTATGTTATTCCTAGAATTGAGGCATGAAGAGGGTTGCAGGAGATAGTGTGAAGATACAAGGAAGCCCTGAAAATCCTCCCAAATGTATTATTCCAAAAGCTAGCAGGGAAGTGGCTTAGTAAATGAATCTATGGGGAATAGGGGCTGGGTAGGAAGCCAGCTTGGCTTTGTAATGAGTAACTACCCTCTTATTTTTGAGGTTTGTAAATCGAGGTTTCTGCATTTCAAGTTTTCTGAAAATGGGGCTTGTCTATATTAACTATTATTTATATGTTCTCAATATAGAAGGTCAGATGAAGCTGTTCTTTTGTAAGGGTTTTCGAACCCCAGCCCTCTGTGAGGCAGTAAAAACCTATTTCAAAAAGAAACTTGAAGGCTGTTTAGGTACTAATTGTGCTTGAGCTATTTTTAATAAACCATTTTTGTTCAGCTTACAATTTCCCATTTGCTGATAGCCCTATACAGGTAAAATGAAGTACAATTCATCTTGCCAGACTAAAATATCCATCTAGCACTGAATAGATTTTAATCCAAAGCAAGAAATTAATTGTCATAGCCTAGTAATTACCTAGTAGGGATGGGATTTCATAAAAATTGCCGTTGGATAGAATCATGCATGACTCCATCCAATTTTAAAATTCTTATTGGACTTAGCCTCTGATTTATGGGTCAGCTGCAAAAGGCTGCAGCAGAATTTGGTGCCAACCCTTGTCCAAGTGAAATCTCACTCTCCATTTAAGTAATTAATAGAAGCCACTACAACCCAGGTCTAGTTAGGCTCCTTTATCATCAGTGGCTTCCAGGGATTGAAATGAGATTCTTGATTGGGGAACATGAAGGAGACCCAGCAACCTCAACTTTCTGATTGCAGGGCACAATTTTTAAGGCTTCAGTCATTTGCACTTGACAAATCAGATTCATGTCAAACACTACAGAGGTGTGGAGGTCAGCAAGGTAGCCCAAGTCAGAGGATTGGCAATAGATCCAGAAGAATCATGAGGTAGCTCCTGACATCTGGGTTTCTGCATGCCCTGGGTTATTATAATTATTTTTTGTGTGGTCATGTTGTATACTTCTCATTTAGATGAGGTCAGCTCAAACAGTGGGGTCTATGTCTTTTCTGTTAGACTGGTTAGTGTGACGATTTTAATGGTTCTAAATTTTTTTTCTTATTTTTTATTTATTTCTGAAAGAGAGAGAAAGAGAGAGGGAGAGAGTCAGAGTGCAAGCAGGGGAGGGGCAGAGAGAGAGGGAGACACAGAATCTAAAGCAGGCTCCAGGCTCCAAGCTGTCAGTACAGAGCCCAACGCGGAGCTTGAACTCATGAACCCTGAGATCACGGCCTGAGCCAAAGTGGGACCCTCAACTGATTGAGCCACCCAGGTGCCCCTAAAACATTTTTTAACTTTATTTATTTATTTATTTATTTATTTATTTATTTATTTATGAAAGAGGACACAAGTGAGTGAGAGGCAGAGAGAGAAAGAGAGAGAGAAAGAGAGAAAGAGAGAGAGAGAGAGAGAGAAGGAGAGAGAGAGAAGCGGGGCTCATCGAAAGCAGGGCTCATGCTCACCCGATGTGGGACTCAATCTCATGAACTCAGATCATGGCCTGAGTGGAAGTCAGATGCTTAATGACTGAGCCTACCCAAGCGCCCTTAAAACTTTTATTCTGCAAAAGATTCACTAAGGAATTTTTCAAAAGTGCATATTATTGGTTGCATGTTTTTTGATTTGGTGGGCCTGGGGTGAGGATCTAGAATCGGAATTTTTAGCAGGCTTCCCAAATCATTTTGATGCAGGCACTCCAGGAACTACTCTCTGAAGATACTGTTCTAGGCATGGATTTCTTAAAGTTCTATTTGTCTGAAAGGAAAGGAGGATGAGACTGTTATCTGTGCTCACAAGGGCTCTATGGTAACCACAGCAATGCCCTGCACACAGTGGTATTCCAGTATAAGTGATTCGTATTCCTTATGGGGCTAGGATTTAAACTCAACCATTAATTTATGCTATAGGAAGTTAGGGATGTATTAGTGGACAGATAAATGGTGGTTCTTTGAGAAGAGTAATATAATTGGTAACTCTTCTTAGCAAGAATAATCAAGAAAAAAAAGATGGCACAAATGAGAAAAAAAAAGAGGCTATCACTACAGATCTAGCAGACATCATGTGTTAATCATGCCGTCTTATTTTCTGATATTTTCACATCTGCGGCCTTGTTGACCCCATCCAAGGGCTAGCCAGTTCCTAGAGATGGTGAAGGACTGTCCTGCAAGTTCACTTTGCATATACAAATCAGTCCGATGCCCATACCCCACAACACCTTCTTACTGAGATCTCACACTCAAATCATTATCCCCCTATGTTAGTCACCCCAGGGCTGGGTATCAGGCAACGGGGGGCAGCCCCTACACCCTGGAAATCACTGAAATCAGGCTGGCCAAGCCTACGCCTGCTTCGCTCATTCCTTCCTGTGAAAACCACAACAGAAGCTCTTGTCTGTATCTTCCACTCCCTCCCTCTGCTTCCTTGACCTTGATGCTTCTTCATATAGCCCTTCGTGGGGTGCTGTGCCTTCTGCTTCAAGGGAATGAATAAAGCTCCTTCCTTCATCACAGTTATTTTCAGGTCTGTTTGCTTTATCACACTCCATTAAAACAAATCCCAGGTACATTTTTACAATGCATCAAAACGATATGAAGAGGCTGTCATAAACAAACTTATGCTATTAAGTTTGAAATTTGATGAAAAGGGACAAACTGTGAAAAAACACAATTTATGAACACAAGAAGAAATAGAAATTTTAATTTGATATCCCACATCAAATTAAAGAAGTTGAATGTATAACTGAAACATCTTCCCATAAAAAAAAAAAAAAAAAAAACCTCCAGGTGCAGAAGACTCCTCTCTCGAATTCTTCCAATTTATTTTTTTAACTTTATAAAAGTTTTAAACAGAGCTTCAGAATTATGCTTTGATATGACTTTTACTTAATTTTCCATTGCCATTATTTGAGTTGGTCATATCAATGAAAAGAAAGCATTAACTCAAAACTGTATTGTGAATTAAGAATTAGTGAAAATAATACATTATTAACTTATTATTTTGTTATAACAGAGACCTAAGGACAGTCATTTAATTAAATTTAAAAATTTTATACAGATCTAGATAAATTTTTCACTCTTTATTGGATTAGAAAAATACAGTCTCAATATCCATATGTAAGGAAATATCTCCACTAAGCCCATAAATTAATTTTTAAGTAAGAAGATGATTTTTTAGATATATTTAGAATTATTCATCTCATTTTAAATGTTCATTTAATTTTTTTAATAAAGTTTATTTTTTTAAAGTAGTTTTAGGTTTACATCAAAATGGACTGGAAAGTACATATACCTCCTACCCCAATGCACATGCAGCCTCTCCTATTTTAAACAGCCCACACCAGAATGGCACATTTATTACAATCTATTTTAAAACAATGGCTTCATTGCCATTTACTGTAGTTGTTTTAAAAATGAACCTTTCATTTTAAAATAGTTTTATATTTATAGAAAAGTTGCAAAGACAGTACAGTATACCCACACCCAGTTTTCCCTCTTGTTAATATCTTACATTAGTATTTGATAACGTTATTATTAATTAAAGTCCATTTTATTCTTATTTTCTATTTTTTTTGGTCCCAGAATCCCACCCAAGATATCACAGTAAGATTTTCTAGACTGTGACAATTTCTTAGATTTTCCTTGACAGTTTTCAGGAGTCCTTGTCAAGTATTTTGTAGAATGTCCCTCAGTTGAATCTGTTTCATGTTGTCTCATGATTATATGGGGATATGGGCTTTGGGGACAAAGACCACAGAAGTAAAGTACAATTCTCATCACAACATATCAAGGGTACATCCTATGAACATGACATCACAAGATGTTAAGGTTAATCATATGACTGAGGTAGTGTTTACTCTAAAGAATAAACCTAAAGTAGGTCTCTCCACTGTAAAGTTACTCTTCTTTCCTGATTCTTGTACTGTATTCTTTGGAAAAAAGTCACTATGTACTTTAAGAGTTTTCAGAAGTAAGGAGTTATGTTCCATTTCCTTGAAAGGGGAGTATCTGCATAAATTATTTGAGTTGTTCTCTACCATTTATTTATTTAATCATTTATTTACATCAGTATGGAGCTGTGGATATTTATTTTATACCTTGGGTTATAATCCAATGCTACCTTATTTATTTTGTTGGTCTAATTGTTCCAGATTCCTCCAAATTTTCAAGAAAGAAATAATATCATTCTTATATAAATTCTTCCAGAGAAATGAACAAAAGGAAACACTTCGAGGACACACTAGTCTTCATAGCAAATATGACAAAGATGTTATAAAGAGAGAGAGAGAGAAAAAGCAAGCAAGTATAGTTTCTTTTATAAACATGGAGGCAAGCTTTGGATGGTACCCAAGACACATAAGGATGTAACTTCAGGGGCTCCAGATAATATAGGCTGGATCCACCAGGCTTATGTTATTTGGTGGATCCAATAGTCCTCAAAATTTTTGTATCAGTTTGGGAAATTATGTAGGACATTTGGCAAGTCCAATATGAAAACTACAGAGCAGACCTACAGATTTTTGGAGCAAGGCAATTAGACTTCCAATAAGTGACAGTTATCCTTTAAGTAACAGTTTCAGGCTTGATATTAAGCTACATTTGATACTACATTTGATACTGAACATCTGATCTTGGGAGACCAGGTGATCATGAGTTCTGAATAGCCCATCATGTCTGGGTGATGTGTTATCTAATTCACCATGAAGTAAGACATTTTCCAGAGTCAGCATCAAGGGGAAAGGGTAGGTGTAAGACCAGGCCTCTGTGGGTAGGTCCTGAAAGGGCAGGTTGGTTTCAGAAGGTGGTGACTCAGAACCCCTCTCGGCACTCCTATTTTTGCCACTCTTCAATATGCACCCAGATACAGGGGAAGCATCTTATGATTAGTTAACTAAGAAGGAAGAAATTACCTTATTTACAGGTAACTGTGCACAATACATCACGGGTTACTGTGGTATTAGGGCCCTACTCAGAGGTAGCCTTAAAGGACAATAAAGAACAGGAAATTTTCCTGTGGGTAGAACTTTGATGATTATACATATTTCCTGCTTTTCCTAGAAGTAGAGATGGACCGACATAAGACTCTACACTGAAAAATGAATAGGGGTTAATTTTTTGGCTGGAGATTGGCGATGAGGAGAATGAAATACGAGTGACAAGGAGGTTCGGGAAATATATGTGAGTCCAAAATGCAGAATATTTCAACTCCATTTAATTTTATCACAAATTCGTCACTTCAGAAGAGTACTTTAATAACCAAACACGGATGGGCTCATCTGGCTGTCAATCATCCGCCTTCCGTAACCACCTGGAGTATTGTTCACATGGCTCAGGACCAAAGACGCAATGGTAAAGGAAACTTTCCCTCACCACCACTGTTCAGAGCCTAAAATGGCAGCAAAACAGTCATCTTTAAGACCCTCCTATGCTGCCATACCAAATAACTGGTAGCTAGCCAGTTTCACTGGATCCATTCCACCATAGAAACTGCAGTGATTTTTCCTTACCAAACTAGACATTTCTGGGGCTAGATTTTCTGTCCCTGTTTGACCCATCACACATGGACTTATGGAAGGCCTTATCCACCATTATAGTGTCTATCCCATACATCACTTCCTCTAACTAGAGGACTCACTTCCGAGTGTGAAATGGAAGGCAATGCATTGACAGGATACACTGGTCCTATCGTGCTCCTCATAACCCAGAAGCAACTGACCTCATGAAATGGTGGAATGGTCTGTTAAAAATGTAGAAAAGGCAAAAGAAGGGACTCAAGGGACTAGGGCCTTTCAGGAATGAAGGTTTGGTCACCACCCAGAAGGAATTCGACTGACCGAGGGGCTAAATAAAGACAAAGCTCACATCAAATGCACAGGGGAGGAGAGAACTCACAAATAATAGCTATGGCTTAGGGAACAGTTACAGAAACAAGGGTCTGTTGGTCATGGCTAAATTGGCCTTTTAGTCCACAGGCTACAAATTTTTGAGGGGGCCTGTGACAGACCTAGAGGGTGAATGAAAAGTACCCAGGGACTTAGAAGGAAACCCTGAGACAAGAATTGCGTGCACTTCATTTATTTGGGAAGTGGTCCGAGAAATACCACTAGGAGAGCACGAAGTGAGTTTGAAGAAGGCGAGTAACCCAATGCACACTCCACACATGACATCAGTGTGAGCAACTGGAGTGGACCCCCAAGGAATTAAGAACTCTGAAAGACTGTAGAATATGAACTCAAGAGTTATTCCAACACCTCTTGGTGAGGTGAGAAAACTTGGATATTTGTCTACCCTTTAGTCCTTGGTTGAGGGCTGCTCCCCAAGAAATGATAACTTTCTGGAACATCCTGCTTCAAGAATGATCAGAGAGCTCTCAAATGGCCAAAGAAAACTCACAGGCAAAAGGCTGCTGGTACTGGCTGTTGGAAGTCAGGGCCAGCATGCACTGAAACAGAACGTGTCATAGATATGAGGTGCAACCTGGAATCCAATACTCAGAGAATAAGGGCCCTAAGACCTTGTTTTTGGGTCCAATAGCTCGCCGAGGCTTTCAAGGAGTGTATTTGAGATATGTGGTATGGCTGTGTAATGTTGGATGAGATTATTAATGAAATTCTGTGGATGGGAATATGGGCAATGCATAGCTAGGAGAAACAACGTAGCAGACATCTACAACTTCTATGCACCAGCATCTCTCTGGGAGAGTCTGTCCCCAAATATTCTGTTCTGGTAGGACAGCTCATCAGAGGATACCCTGTCTACTGACCACAGGAGTGAGCACATGCCCAAGGTAGGCCAATCAAATTCTGCCCCTTTGGAACATATCTCCAAGTGGGAATATGCAAGGATGGAAGATGGTTGGTTCTAAGTTATATGAAGGCAATGTTGTAATGATGAAGTCTGTTGACTTTCTATGGAATCCCTAGAGCTGCACATCCTTCCAGAAGCTGGTTTGTTCAGCTGTTCCTTCAGTTCTTTGAACTATGAAGCATTCCACCAATACACCCTCCTTTTGCTTAAAGTCAGTTTGGGTAGCTTACCTCCAAACAACCTAAACTCACACAAAAGTTCAAAATTCTTGGAATGCCAAAGTCAAAATTGCCTGTATAAGAAATTATGTGAGCTCGTTTCTAAGTAATTTCAGGTTTATTTCCCCCAGATTACATTAATTTCTCTGAAGAAGGAGGAAAGTTAAGGCCAATAAAAAATTAAAGCTGGATATCTGCCTCTTTCAAGTTCAACAGGAGAGAGATTCATTAAGGAACTACAAGACCAAAACATTTGGCAAGAAGCTAACTATTGATACAAATTGATAAAGCTTCAAAGTGCTGAAGTCTTCAGAAGATGGAAAGTGACATGATAAAAGGGGAGAAACCAGGCAAAGTTATTTGCCATCCATCTTTCTGAATCACTCTTAGGAGGAATTAACATCCATCTCTAATGAGAAGTCACTTCAGTAGTCCTTGAGGATGCCCCGTTGTTGCCTGGAAGGTGGGGAGAAAAAAAGATGCCATGTAACATGGTGGGCAGGGTAGGTGAGTTGCCAGTGGGCTCACCTTTCAACTAAAAATTTCTTTGTATGATGGAGAGGAAATTAGGTAGCAGCTGACTTGACAACTTTAATGGACTTTTGGATAATAATGAGCTGTTGTGAATAAATGCCAAGAAAGGTTAAATGCCTGTGATATACCAGTTTACACTGATTTATTGGCAGTGGCTAAAGGGAGGGTGAGAATAGATTAAAACTTTCGATATAGGGCTCATTTAGAGTTCTAATAGCGTGTAAGTTTGTAAGTATCTTCCCAATTCAATTGCAAGATTTTCAAGAGAAGGCTTCGACATTTATACCTAATACCTGTCTTAGTTTGGGTTCCCCCAGCAGCAAACGGTAAGATTAGAATTTGGGCAAAAGGAGTTTGTTTGGGAGGTGACCTCAGGAAGGTGTGGGGAATTGAGATGGAGAAGGAAAGGCAGCTAAAACAGTGGACCTCTTGACCAAACTAGTTCTTCTACTTCCTGAGTTTCTTGCCTTTCTTTCTTTTTTTTTTAAAAAAAATGTTTTTAACGTTTATTTATTTTTGAGAGAGAGAGTCACAGAGTGTGAGCGGGGGAGGGTCAGAGAGAGAGGGAGACACAGAACCAGAAGCAGGCTCCAGGCTCTGAGCTGTCAGCACAGAGTCTGATGCGGGGCTCGAACCCACGTGCTATGAGATCATGACCTGAGCTGAAGTTGGCCGCTTAAGCAACTGAGCCACCCAGGGGCCCCGCCTTTCTTTCACATTGTTGATTATTCTGCAAGTCTTTGCTTATCATTATCATGATTATTATTTTTTTTTAAACATCAGCTTTGGGACACCTGGGTGGCACAGTCAGTTAAGCATCCGACTCTGGCTTGGGTCATGGTCTCACACTCAGGTCATGGACTATCTCTTGTGAGTTCAAGTTCCGCATTGGGTGAGCCCTGCTTAGGGTGAGCTCAAGCCCGGCTTGCGGCTCTGCACTCTCTCTCCCTCTCTCTGTCCCTCGCTCACTTGTGGGCTCTCTCTTTCTCTCACAAAAGTCATATTTCAAAAAAAAATAATAGCTTTATTAACATATGATTCACATACCACAAAATTCATCATTTTAAATGTCCTATTCAGTGGTTTTTAGTATATTCACAGACTTGTACAACTTCACCGTTAGAATATGGTCATCGCCATGAAAAGAAACCATGGGGGAAGGAAAGGGGCAAAATAGTTTCAAACAGAGAGGGAGGCAAACCATAAAAGACTCTCGAATACAGAGAACAAACTGAGGGTTCATGGGGAGGGGCGCAGAGAAGGGGAAAATGGGTGATGGGCATTGAGGAGGGCACTTATTGGGATGAGCACTGGGTGTTGTATGTAAGTGATGAGTCACAGGAATCTACTCCTGAAGCCAAGAGCACACTGTATACACGCGTGTTAGCTAACTTGACAATAACTTATGTTAATAGAGGAAAAAAAAGAAACCCTGGACCCATTAGCAGTCACTCCTCTTTCTGTCCTATACCCTGTAAATCACTAGCCCCCTCTTTATCTTTGAGGATTTGCTTACAGAATGGGAAAGAATATTTGCAAATTATATATATGATAAAGAACTTGTACAGAAAATATCATAAGAACTCAAATTTAACAATAAAAAGATGAATAACCATATAAAATATAGGCAAAGGATTTGAATAGATTTTTTTCCAAGAAAAACATACAAATGACAAGTACATGGAATGATGTTCAACGTCATTAGTCATTAGGAACATGCAAATCAAAAGCACAGTGAGCTACCACTAGGTATCCACTAGGATGGCCATTATAAATAGAAATAGAGAGTAAAACGTGCTGGGGAGGATGTGGAAAATTTGGAGCCCTCATACACTGCCACTGAGATTATAAAATGGTGCAGCCACTTTGGAAAAGAGTTTGAAAGCTCCTCAAAATATTAGACATAAAGTTGCCATATGGCCCAGCAATTCCGCCCCTACATACGTGCTTCTGAGAAATAAAAACATATGCCCACACTAATGCATGTACATGACTTTTCATAGCAAGACTATTCATAATAGCCAAAAAGTGGAAACAACACATCCACTGATGAATGAATTAGAACAAATGGGTTTGTCCATACAATGGAAAATTATTTGACAACCGACTGAATAAGGTACTGGTAGACACCACAGCATTGAAACCATACTCGGTGAAAGAAGCCAGATATTTAATTCTATTTATCTGATCTCAAAGACCTCACCTTGTATGACTGCAGGTTGTTTGGTTTCGGTCTGCCAACTCTGCTTGTCTGTAAAATGGGAATGATAATACTTATCTCAAAGGGCTATTATAATATTAGCAAATGTATGCAAAGGCTCAGCAGGATAATTGGCACAAGACAGCACGCAAGGGGTGGTGGTGATAATGCCGCTGTCATCATCTGACATAGGACTAGATAGAGCAGATGCTTCAGAAGGACATTTTGACAACTGATGTTCAGCTCCAGGAAATTCCATGCTTGGCTAAAATTCTGGGACACATCTGAACCAAAACTGTGAGTCTAGCCGCTGTTGGGCAGGCAGAGAAACACTTTCTAATTTCCTGCTCGGATCGCCCTGCTTGAGCTGTCCCCTGATGAGATGCCACACATCCTCCCCCACAGAGCGACAGTGGCCACCAAACTGACTTAGAGAGACATTCTTCAAGCAATGGAAAAGTCACATAATGTTCCAAGAAGATTTAAATCTGGTCTCCTGGAAAACTCCATTTTGGGTTTCTTCCTTCCTCTGGCAATTCGCTCTGTGGAATCTTTCTACCCTTCCCCCTAAATTTAAATAGCGGAGTTTTATGGAGCAGTTGGCCTGTGGAAGACCTCTCAGGGGAGCCGTTTGTGGGCCAAGGCATGCTCCCCATGGTAACTGAGTCCCTGAAAGACAATACCCCTAAAAGATAAGTCAGTTTTGCTCATCTCTGGGTCTGGTCGAAGCTGATACTTTAGCAGGGTTTTTGCTTTAACATGTGCCTCTGCACAGTAAATATTCATCCAGAAATGTACCTGGCACTCAGGGACATGGTGTGGGTATGCGCAGAGGTAGGTTTTCACAATCAACAAAGATCCAGGGCCCTTAAAATGCCTATTCTCGGGGCACCTGGGTGGCTCAGTTGGTTAAGCATCCAACTTCAGCTTATGTCATGATCCCACAGTTCATGAGTTCAAGCCCCGGTTGGGCTCTGTGCTGACAGCTCGGAGCCTGGAACCTGCTTCGGATTCTGTGTCTCCCTCTCTCTCTCTGCCCCTTCCCCATTCATGCTCCCTCTCTCTCTCTCTCTAAAAATAAATAGACATTTGAAAAAAATGTCTATTTTCTGATTTTGAACAAAAGAAGAAGAAAAGGAAGAGAAAGAGGAAGGAGACGGAGATGAATGAAGAAGAAGAATTGATTCTGCTTAAGAAAAAGAATCCTCTGGTCCAAAGTGAACCCTGAGTGTGCCAAGGAGGACAGGGTGTTGGGAAGAGCTGGGAGCCCTGGGATTGAGCAAACTGTGAGCTTGTCTCACTCTGTGAGCTTGGATAGGTCCCTTCACACTCTGACCTCGTTTCCTTATTAATAAAATGAAGGATTTCAGCTTTGCTGTCTCCAAGCCCCTTCTGCTTCCAACGTCCAACTTCTTCATACTGTGTGGCTTAGGAACTTGTAACAATAACCTCTTTCCAGAGGAAAGAATGTTGACATCCTTAACTTCATCTGATTGTTTCTCCACATTTTCAGTGCCATCAGGGCTTGGATATTTTACCATTTGAGAGACAAGAAAGACACTGAGAGGTAAAAGGATTTGACCAAGGTCACAACTAGTAAATAGAGGAATGGAGACTCAATGCCCAGTAGGTCAAGCCAATTTTAAGACACAAAAAGCCAGGGGCCCCTGGGTGGCTCAGTCAGTTGAGCGTCCAATTTTGGCTCAAGTCATGATCTCATGGTTTGAAAGTTCAAGCCCTACAACGGGCTAACTGCTGTCATTGCAGAGCTCACTTTGGATCCCCTGTCCCTCTCTCTCCAACCCTCCACAGCTTGCACTCTCTCAAATAAAACATTTAGGAAAAAAAGACATGAATAATCAATAACCAAGTCGCTAGTAAGACCCTTGATGTTTGCTTCTTGAATTTTTGGGTCATGTTCTTGCTCATTTGCTCACTTTCACCCACTGATCCCTTCCCTCAAGTTCACAGTGGGGAAGAAACTGCCTCACAAAAAAGAAAATTACTGGGCATGTGACATAGTGAGTTAAGCCCAGGATGAGGCCAACACAGGATCCAGAGGGAGCACGGGGGGGGGGGGGCAGGGAGCATTGGTTTCTAGGGAAGACTCCCATCTGAAGTAAGAGATACCCAGGTGAACCTTGCAGAGAAGGGATGGAGTGAAAAGGGGGCTTGCATTCCAACTAAAGAGCATATGGTAATGGCAAAGGTCCAGATTCGACATGCAGCTCAGAGTCTGTGGGCACCTGTGGTGACTGAGAGGGAGTTGGGGCAAGGGGTGGGGGCAGGACTTGGCAGGACCTTGTCCTGAAGGCAATTGATGGGGGAGGGGAGCTCTGGGGAGCAATGATGAGCGTTAAGGAGGAGAGGGGTATGGTCAGGCTTGAACAGGGGGCTCCAAAAGTCTTAGTGGAGTTTTAAGCTTTAAAACCAGGAGAAGTGTACATGTTACAAACTTTCAAAGCACCATCATTTGTGAGTTTCATTATTCAAATTTCTTTTGTTCTCTTATGTGAATTTTGTTTGAACAAATGCCCTTCAGTCAGACTGGGGAAGCTCCCTTTTATTCCCAGTGTTTTGACACACTGTGTTACATTAGTTTCAGGTGTAACCTACACTATTTAAATCCTGTGGAGAATATTGATTGTTGTTCCATAAGGTAACTGATGTGGCTGGGTTCAGATTGCACTTTCGACCTGGCTTCTATTGGCTGTGGGCCAGTTCCGTTTCCAAAGCCTTGGCAGTGCTGTTCAGATCTGTCCTGTGGATGTGCTGCCCAGTGCCCAGTCTGGGATCTGGGCTGCGGTCTGCCCTGTAGTTCAACTCTCAGAGTCTGTGGTATGCTCTTGGGATTACAGGCACACGTGTGCAGGGTGAGGATGAGCCCTAGAATTCGCTACAATTGGGGGGGATTACTTTTCTACTCCTCTCACTTCCTGTGACCTCCCTGGTACTTTCTGGGTGTCTGGGGGATTCTCTTTTTAGTCCTTCCAGCAGAAAGATAGGGCTTCATTTATTCTGTTGTGTTACACGCTTCCTGATACTGGGCCCATTTCTGGGGCGGAGTGGTGGAAGAAGAGAAAAAGCATAAAGGCAGTAGGGCTTTCCCCACCTTTTGGGGACCACAATGTTTTTGAATAGAAAGGGGGGTTACCCTTTCTTACAGTATTAAATTCCTTTGTAGCCACCCTGTCACCACCTGTCAAAGCCCCCACCACCATGGAATGGTGCTCGGATACTTGGGGAGGAGAGAATGGAGAAGAGAAACAACAACGGGGGATCTCCCCACTCTCTAAGCATTGGGAGACATTTCCCACTTCTCTCCCAAGAACTAGAAGGCTCTGAATCTCTCTGTGTGGACAGCAATGGGCACCTCAGGGTCTCAGGCTGCCTTGCATTCTGGCCAGGGGATTCTGGGACAGAATGTTAAACTCACTGCCAGCTGGGTGTTATTTCAAATGCTCATCTCCCCCATCTGTCTGCTCTAATTGACTTTTTAGAGTCTTCACATAGTTGTTCTATGAATGCTGCCCAGGTTTTATAGCTGTACTCTGTGGCAGGAACGTTTTGGCATGAGTTTACTCCATCTTGCCCAGGCCCATGAAAGATAAACTTTTAATTTTAATTTTTTGTTTCAGTGAACATTTGCTGTTTTCAACCAGAAGCATATTGGATAGAACTATTTGCTTGTGTGCACGCTTGGTACCCACCAGTTTGCCCAGCCACAGGGGTGGCCAGCTAAGAGGGTGGCATCCCCAGAGAACTGAGTGACATTCCTCTAAAGCAGGGATGAGCAACATGTTTCTGGAAAGGATCAGATAGTAAATATTTTGGGCTTGCTGGCCATTGGGATTCCATTTCAGCTATTCAACTGCACTGTAATAGCATGAAAGTAGTCATGGGTAATACGTAAATCAGTGGGCATGGCTGTGTTCCACTAAACGATTCTTTGCAAACCCAGGAGATAGGCTGAATTTGGCCTGTGGACTGTAGTTTGCTGACCACTGATCTAAGAGATCAGGTCCAGTTGCTGATAGTGGCTATCTTTCTTCTGAAGTGAATTCCTTTACTCTTTCTTCAGTTTTTACCACCCTGGAGTAAGGATCTCTATCCTGGGAGTTCATGATCTAAGAAAAGAAAAAAAATTATCTTTTTTTTCGTTAATCTATAACTAAAGTCTAGCGTTTTTTATTATGGATGTAGGCAACAAAATACAACAGTGTTAACAGTACCTGTGACTTTGCCGCCAATAGAAACCACAGATCTTTTACCCAATCATATCAGTTCTTGTAGATTTTCCAAAATATTGTTTTTGCTCATCACCATTTCATAATCAGGGAAATTCTCCCACCTATCACTGGGTCTTGTTCTGAGCATTAATAAATTATTACATGTTACATATTGTATCATAGGTGGTAATGGGCCAACCATCCCAGAGTTCTTAGCTCTTGCTTTTTCTTTTTTAAGTTAATTTATTGAGGTGAAATTCACATAACACAGAATTAACCATTTTCTTTAACAAGTTTATTATTTATTTGGAAAGAGACAGAGCCAGCACCAGCAGGGGAGGGGCAGAATTCCTACCCTCTAGATAGGGGGAGAGAGGGAGAGAGAGGGAGAGAGAGAGAGAGAGAGAGAGAATTCCAAGCAGGCTCCACACTGCCAGTGCAGAGTCCAGCACGGGGCTGGAACTCATGAAACTGTAAAATCATGACCTGATCTGAAATCAAGAGTCAGATACCTAACTAACTGAGCCACCAAGACACCCCAGAATTAACCATTTTAAAGTGAATGATTCAGGTACTTAGTACATTCACAATATTGTGCAACCACCACCTTTATCCAAATATTTCCAATCACTTGGAAGTTAAACTCCTTACCCATTAAGGAATTTCTCCTCATTTCCCCTCCTTCCCCTCACTGTTCACAATCTCTATGGATTTATCAATTCTGGATATTTCATGTAAATGGAATTATACAGTACACGACTTTTGTGTCTGGCTTCTTTCACTTAGCGTAATGTTTTGAGGCTCATTCATATTGTACCATATATGGGTACTGTATTCCTTTTTGCAGTGAAATAATATTCCATAATATGTATGCACCTCAATTTATTTAGTCATCCATTGGTGGACATTTGCATTGTTTCCATCTTTTAGTTATTGTGACTAGTACCAGAAGTCACAGGTCTTTTAGATCTTTCTGGATGTCCCATAAGCTATCCACACTTTTCTTGAGCTGAGCAACCTCATCTTCATCGTCCTTCAGCTTCCAGTTGATAATGCTGGTTAATTCCTGAGCACTCAGGAAACACGGAAGGCTCAGGAAGACTTCGTTCTCAATGCCATACATTCCCTTCACTGTCATTGACATTGGATGAATCCTGGACAGGTTTTTCCAACATGGATTCCGTGAGATCAGCCACACTTGGTATATACTTTTAGCTTGATGAGGTCATAGGTACTTTCAACCACCATCTTATACACTTTCTTCCAAGTTTTCCGGTTACCATCTGCTCCCAAGTCCGGATTCAGTTCCTGGAGAGAAACCCTTGCCACATGCGCTTCACTCCACGCAGCCACACTTGAGTTGCCATGTTCTCCCCAAATCCATCCATGGTAGTTGCTGGGATGGATGCCAAGTTTTTCAGCCATGTAATAACAAAATCTAGCAGAATCCAGATTACACCCACTTCCAATCACATGGTGCTTGGATAGTCCATTTAGTTTCCAGATAACATATGTGAGAATAGCCACTGGATTGGAAACCACAATTATGATACAATCGGGACTGTACTTGACTATCTGAGGAATAATACATTTGAAGACATTGATATTCCTCTACACCAGATTTAGACGGCTCTCTCCCTCCTGCTGGAAGATTCCTGCAATTACCACCACAGTCTTAGAATTGGCAATCACAGAGTAATCTTTATTTGCCATAATTTTAGGTGTCTGAAAACATAAGCTCCCATGTTGCAGATCCATCATTTCTCCTTCGAGTTTATCTTCCAAAACATCCACAAGGGCAAGTTCATCACCCAGAGACTTTCCTAGAATGCTGATGGCACACGCTGTATTGACTTTCCAACACCTACTAGTTTCTTTTAATTAAAAATTTTTTAAATGTTTATTTATTTTTGACAGAGAGACAGACAAAGACTGAGCAGGGGAGGGGCAGAGAGAGAGGGAGACATAGAACTGGAAACAGATTTCAGGCTCTGAACTGTCAGCATTGAGCCCGACACAGGGCTGGAACTCGCAAGCCACAAAATCATGACCTGAGCCGAAGTCAGATCCCACCTGACTGAGCTATCCAGGTGCCCCTATAGTGGTCTTATTGTTTGGGACAGTTTCTTCTTCTGCAACTGGTGCAATCAGTTTTTCCTCAAGAGTTGCCATTGTGCCCAGGAGAGAGATGGCTTTAAGATTCACGTGAAGAAGACAATGTCAGTTGTGTGCATCTCCTTGGGTGCAGGGTCTGCTCAAGGTTTTTCATTTAGACCCAAGAGTGAATTACGGGGTCATATGATAATTTTATGTTTAACCATTAGAGGAACTACCAAACTGTAAGTGGCCAAACCATTCTGTATTCTCACCAGCAATGTACAAACTTTTCAATTTCTCCAAATTCTCTCCAATACTTTTTTATTATTATTATAGCCACCCCAGTGGGTATGAAGTGGTACCTCATTGTGGTTTTAATGTGCATTTTTCTAACTAATTAAAATTGAGCATCTTTTCATGTGTTTGCTGGCCACATATTTATCTTCCTTGGAAAAATGTCTATTTTGTCCATTTTAAAGTTGGGTTGTTTGTCTTTTGTCGTAAGAATATTTTAGATAATCTGGATACTAGACTGTTATCAGGTATATCATTTGCAAATATTTTATCCCATATGTAGGTTGTTATTTCACTTTTTTGATAATGTCCTTTGGTGTTTTTTTTAACTTTTTAAATCTTTATTTTTGAGAGAGAGAGAGCGTGAGCAGGGGAGAGGCAGTGAGAGAGGGAGACACAGAATCCAAAGCAGACTCTAGACTCTGAGCTGTCAGCACAGAGCCCGACGCCAGGCTCTAACTCATGGATCGTGAGATCATGACCTGAGCCGAAGTTGGATGCTTAACCGACTGAGCCACCCAGGAGGCCTGGTGTTTTTAATTTCAGTAAACATTTGATTTATCTATTTGTTATTGTTGCTCAGGCTTTTGGTGCCATATCTAAGAATGCATTACCAAATCCAAGGTCATGATTTACAGCCATATTTTTTCTAATAGTTTTTTTAGTTTTGGCCCTTATGTTTAGGTCTTTGATCCATTCTGAGTTAATTTTTGTATATAATGTAAGGTAAAGGCCCAACTTCATTCTTTTGCTTGTGGATATCTAGTTTCCCCAGCAGATTTGTTGATAAGACTGTCCATTCCCATGGATTGTCTTGGGACCCTTGTTGAAAATTTGTTGACCACATATGTGAGGGTTTATATCTAAGTTCTCTATTCTATTCTATTGGTCCATGTGTTTATACTTATGCCAGTACCGCATAGTTTTTTTAGTAGACTGTGAAATTTGAGAAGGTGAGTTCTTTCATTTCAAGATTGTTTTGATGACTTGGAGCCCCCTGCAATTCTATGTGAATTTAAGGTTTTGCTTTTCCATTTCTTCAAAAAAGGCCATTGAGCTTTTGATTGGGAATGCACTGAATCCATAGATACCTTTGGGTAGTACTGACATCTTAACAATATGAATTCTTCCAATCCATGAACACAAGATGTTTTTCCATATATTTAGGTCTTCTTTAATTTCTTTCAGCAATGTCTTATTTTCAGTATATAAGCAATTCATCTCCTCAGTTAAATTTATTCTTAGATATTTTATTGTTTAGCATGCTACTGTAAATGGAATTGCTTCTTTAATTTCCTTTTTGGGTTGTTCATTGTTGGTGTACTGAAACACAAATGATTTTTCTGTGTTGATCTTGTTGATCTTTTCTGAAGTTGATCTTGCAACTTCACTAAATGTGTTACCTCTGGTTGCTATTTTGTAGATTCTTTGGATCTTCTACACATAGTGTCATGTGACCTGCAAAAAAAGATCGCTTATTTCTTCCTTTCCAATATGAATGCTTCTTATTTGTCTTGCTTGCCTAATTGCTCTGGCTAAGACTTCCAGTTGAACAGCAGTGGGGAAAGTTGCCATCATTGTCTTGTTCCTGATCTTTGTCCATGATGTTACCTCTTAGCTCTTGTTTCACGGGTCTTCTGCCTCAGGACACCTGGTTTCCCAGATACAGGACAGTAGTTTCCTCTGAAATAAAGCTTTTATAGCCATATGAATTAAAATAATGAATCCCGAAGCATTTATAGAGCCCAAACATGCCTATTTCTGATGGTCAGTGAGAAAAAAGGCAGGACCTAGAAACAGGACTGTTCTTTATCTGTTGACAATAATAATACCTAAACATGTAAACAAAATTTTTTTCACTTTGGTCCTCTCAACAGCTCCCCATCTGCAAATGTGGACGTGAGCATCATACAGGCAAGGGACTGCCTAAGTTCTATGACTGAAAGAATTGAACCTGAACCTTGTTCCTCAGGCCACTGCTTGGCTTTGAATCCCTGATTTGGAAACTTCCCAAGCATAGTTCCAGAAGAGCCCTTGGGCATTTACTTCTTCCCTTCATTTTCCGCCCCTTCTGGCCACACTTGTCAAGGTAGCTCATGAGCTGTCCACTGGTGTGGATTAGGCCTTGGTTGTCCCTGAGGTTCTTTAGTTTTGTGGTGGTGACTTTCAGGTGCTGCCCATTTCTTGGGAAACAAAACCCTGCCCATCTCAACTGCCACCAAAGCTGGTAGGCTGAGCCTTGACAGTGCACCCCAAGCCCTCTAGGGGGCACTGCTGGCCCCGATTGCAGATCCTTAAACCACACCAAGTCCTTACCCGCCCAAGAAAGCATTCCGGTGCCACATGGGGGTCTGGATGCCAACACAGGACCAGCCTGAAGTCTGTCCAGCTCATGTTTTCTGCTTCATTTATATATTTCTTCCTTAAATAAAGTAAAATAAAATGCATACTCTTGTAAAATGCAAACAATACAAGAAATGTTGAAGGTAAAAGATTATGTTTATCCTTGTAGATCCAACACTCCTGAGTGTGCTTAGGAGAGCTTGTCTGTATTGCTCCAAGTGAATCAAAGATCTGGCACATGGGAGGCATGCAGTCACCACAGAATCTGCCTTCAGAGGGTCCCAATTACGTCCCAGGTGTGCTATTTACGGTTGTGCTAGCTGGATGGCCTTCAACTCATTTCCCTACTTGTTATACGGGGATAATTATAACACATATTCTCCAGGGTGGCTTTTAGGGTTGAGTGAAAAGTGCTGTGCTTACCCTCATGTTTGGCACAAGGTAACTTCCAGTACTGGGGGGCCATGAGTGAAGTGAGGATGCGTCTGAGCCTGGGTAAGCACAACAGCTAAAAACACAATTTCAAAAATAAGAAAGGGGTCTCACTAGAGCCCCCAGAGGCCTCCCAGGCCCCCCTGCCTCTCTGAGCTCTGTGAGCCCAAGGAAGCTGGGAAATCTTGTTTAGGCTGACAGCTTCCTTCGTCTGCCCCCATGGCTGCCACTCCTCTTTCCTTTTCTGCTGGGGCTTCTGTCTGTTTATCTGAGATAATCAGTTCTGATTATCTGAGCTCCCTCTTACCTTGAGTCTGGGCCTCTGATTCTCCATGAACAGGCTGCTTCTTCCCCTAGTCAGAACCACAAGATATGACCTTGAGACTCAAGATACAAGAAGGCATTACCCTACTGAGGTTTGGGGGACATCTTCCCCTGTGGTTGTGGTTGTGTTTATTACTTTTCTAGTCTTTACTACCCCTCCCATTGCCTAAGGCTGGGAGGCCTTAGACTGGAGCTCCAACCAGATCTGGGGATAGGATTTAGGAGGTCGATGGACTTGGGCAAGGGAAAAAAATTTACATCTTTATTTTCACCAACCAATGCTTGAAATTTAGTATTTCTTCCCATTATGAAAGTAGTCATCATGCCCTAATGGAATTAACAATAACTGATTTTGTCACCAATAGAATTAATAGATATTTCACATGCAAATGATAGATTATTTATGCTTATCATGACTTGAAAATTAGAGTCATTAGTAGACCCACAGCTAGATCTCATATTTAATACAGAGCTTTTCAGAGCGGTGGTCTGTGGCCTCGTGCCAGTCCCTGCACAATTAGAGCTTCATGACAACAGAATATAGGAATTGAGTGTAAACATTTAGAAGCTTTTATAACAATTTTACAAAATAATGGTTTTGAATCATACAAAAATTGGGTTTTTTCTTTCATATTATATTTCATATTTCTATTTTATTTCTTGATAGGCCAAGATGGATTAGATAAGTAAATTAGTCTTTCCCCACAGAAAATGTAAAAAGCGTGATTTAATGCATTAACAGAAAAGCATACTTTCAAAAATATTTTGATAACTATATTTCAACATAATTGATTTCCTTTGTTGTTCTGTGCTGTTTTATTTAAAACACTATTCTGAGGTAGGATCAGTTTGTTTCAGCAGAAGGCCAATGGAATCCATGGCATAGGAAATGTTGGGGATATTTGAGGAGGGGCTCTGGGACCCTCCATAGTCTTATACCTAAGTCTCAGAGTCGGTACAGGCTTATCCCTCATCTCAGCCCTGGGACATGAGCAAATAGCCTTCTTCCCTATCTCCTGGGCATGATGACATATGTCAGCTTCCCTCTCAACTTTCCCTCCATAATTTTATTTCCCACTTTAGTTGTATAGATGGATTCTCCTTCTCCTTGAGCTTATTATCACACTATGTTCTTTCTTACCATTGCCAAAATTAGGAATAACCTCTCCTAGAATGCATACTTGCCTTAATTTTCTCTGTGCTTCAAGACCCAGCTGAAGCCCAACCTCTTCAAAGGAGACCAAGAAGACATGTCCATTCCACATTAATCTCTTCCTCCTCTGAGCTCCTATAGAGCCATGACCTGGCAGGGCAGGAGGAAGACTGTACAGAAAGGGTGGGCAGGTAGGTGGTAGGGTGTCTACAGTACTAGGTACTTGCAGCCATTCTAGCTGAGGATAGAACAGTTACAGCTGATGAAGTAGAGGGAAGATGTTACTAAGCAATGTCAAACTGTGCTGAGTTTTAGGGAGGTGCGTCTTGCACAAGAGGAAGATATCTCCTTTTGCTTCTATTTCTACCTGGGTTTTGCCCACCCCTTACTAGTATCTGTCTGTTAACAAAGGCAGAGTTGGTAATCTGCCAGTTCAGGCCAGACATGATTAGATCAAACCTAGTTATGAGTCAGAATCCCTAGTATTAAAGGTCTTGCCTTTGTATAGATAGGTCTTTGTCTCTGGCCCTCTCTTCTGTTCTTATGGTGGACCTCTCCAGCCATCAGAGGCACACATGAACATGTTGATCTTTGCTTTTGGCTTAGATTTGAATTCCCAAAATAGCTTTAGGAGGCCTCTGGTAATTAATGTCCAATAACCTCATCCCCAATGCAGAGCTGAGCACTTTGGTTATACATCTTTTGATGGCTGGACTGGTGGTTTCTTCCCTAACCTCTAGCCCTGTTCTTTCCATGGATAGGCTACTTGTATGCACTAATGTCTGGAATTAACAGTGCAGCAGTTAGAACATAATAAATTGGCCTTAGGACAGTCTGCTAGGGTCTGGATAAGAAGAAGACCTGTTATCAATGTCCAAGCACTGGCCCCAGTCCCTTCCATACCCCTTCACTCTCACATCTAACCATTCCCTGAAATCAAGGTCTCACTGGATTTTCAGGGTGAGGAAATAAATCCAAGAGTCTTAGGGAACTATTTAGCCCTTGGAGTGTCTGTTGGAAGAAAAGAAGTGAGCATTGTGACATCTCCAGCTCAGAAAGTAAACCCTTCCTCAAATACCATAGAGGCAAAGCTTTTTCTCCAAATTATAACATCTTTTCCAACCACCTCTTGAGTTTGCTTTCTCCTAACATGACAATGACCCACCTTCCATAATAAGCAGTTGCAATCGTTACCAAAGGAGGCAAGTGAGTAAAGCTTTTGATGTTTCTCTTCCTCCTTTTTATCTTCCTTCTTCTCATCCTCCTTTTTCTTCTTCATCATCATCTTCTTCATTATCGTTCCCATCACTAACATTTGTTACATCTTCCCATGGGCCAAACACTGAACCAAAATTACTTACTTTAATGCTTTCATTGTCCCCATGAGACACATGCTATTAATATACTGTTCTCTTTCCTACTGGAGATGTATATGTGAATGATGGTTAAGAATTCATGTTCTGGAGTTAGAGGACTTGGATTCAAATCTTTCTCTAATATTTATTGCCCATGAAACTATAGGCAAGTTACTTAAACTCTATAAGCTTCAATTTCCTCATCAATACATAAAGATAATAGTGTCTACCTCGTGGTTAAGGGTCCTACTGAACATACTAAAGAAAGGAGGAAAGACAGGAAGGGCTAAATATGGTTACAGAAAAACATTTCTTACAAGTAAATGGTGTGATTTGGTTATAAATTAGGGAAAAAGTAAGATAAGTGAGTGATTACGAAGAATTGGTGAATTAGAAGAATTGAAACTTTGGTCCAGAAAGTTGTGAGAGGGGAGCGCCTGTGTTGCTCAGTCAGTTAAGTGTCCCATTCTTGATCTCAATTCAGGTCTTGATCTCAGAGTTTTTAGTTCAAGTCCTGGGTTAGGTTCCACCCTGGGCATGAAGCCCACTTAACAAAAAAGAAAAAGAAAAAGAAAAAAAAAGAAAAAAAATGTCATGAGAGGTACATGGGCTACAATTTCCAACACTCCCTGGCTCAGAAGCTGGACAGCCATGCCCTAAGATGGTCACATAGCCTTGAATATGGGAATCTGGGGAATGGGTACAACTAGAAGTCAAGTGGAGCCCACTGTTACTCAACTCTCCCCTTGAGGCATTCCTCCTTGGTTCTCATATTGGCTTTGTATACTGTTGGAAATGTTGGGACAGAAGTGGCTCCCTCCCCAAGTCCTGTGTCTCCCACTGCCTTTTGGGCTCTGCTGGACCAGATTGGAGGACATCTTCCACATAACAATTACTATAAGGGGGAATGGGCTTGGGGTACAAAAAGAAGCCATCTCTCTCAGCTCTCTCACTCCCTCTTACATGTGCACATGCACACACACACACACATACACATGGGTGAAATGCTTGTACAGACTTGCTATGTATAAAAGATGTCAATGCCTGTTCTCCCAGAAACTTTATGAAAACTCCACAACCTTATAAACAAGAAAACATAAAGACATTCCCAGAAAACAAGACGCTTCCAGATCTAGAGGTCCCAATTTGTGGACTGGGTTCCAAAAGGATGTGTCAGGTTCAGTGGTTGGAAAGTCCCATTGAAAGTTTTCTTAGTAGTAATATTCTTAATGGTAGTTGTGTCCCAATAAAACCCTATATTACTCAATGTGGCTGAAATGGTGTATATCCACAATAAAAATATGAAGATATACTCTTTCAAAATTCATAAATAGAGCATTAAATTCTAACTTGGATGAGCAAGGCTTTTTTCCCCCCTTGACTGTTGGCGGTTGATAACAAGAATACTTAATTGAGGAAAAGAGGGTTGATAAAGAATTGAATAGTTTCTGGACACCAGCAGACACATAGTATTAAACACTTCGGTTCAGGTCATGATCTCACACTTGGTGAGTTTGAGCCCCAGGTGGGGATCTGTGCTGACAACTCAGAGCCTGGAGCCTGTGTCAGATTCTGTGTCTCCCTCTCTCCCTGCCCCTCCCCCACTCTCATAAATAAATAAATAAATAAATAAATAAATAGAAATAAATAAGCAGGTCGGGGAAATCTTTATTCTTGACTGCTACCTGGAGCTGGAGGAGAAGGTGAGGATAGAGTTTAGAGGAGATTTCAGAATGGTTCAAGAGAAGGGGGGGGGCTATATGAAATTTGAATTTTGTATGTGTAAGTCTTTGAAAAGTCAGGTATTTCTAACTCAGGGTGTGCCTATATTTGCCTCCCCATAACAACTGCTCATCAAGTGATTATAAAATTGAATATTCTTACGATATCTTATCCTATTATCTCTCCCGCTCTCTAGAGTTTGTCATTGACTTACCAAAAAGTGGAATTTCTGGGTCTGAGGTACATTCACCCTCCTGCTGGATCAATGTGTTCCATGACTTCATGCATATATGTGAACAACCTTTTACCAAGCATAATAGATTCCTTGGTCCACACCAAACTCTGTCTCTAACTGAGCCATTGAGTCCTCACACAATTGAGAAATATGATTAAATGCATGATGTGTCCACTGCAGCAGTAAGAAAGACAAGGGAAGAATTTTGTGAATGGAGATATTTCTTTCAGCTAGACATGGCAGTTCAATAGAAATGGTTATCAGATGAGTCATCCTTGACTCATCCTCTATAAATGGAAAATTCAGCCATGCAATAAAGCTTCTAGCTTTTGTTCTCTAGTCTGGAACATGTCTCAAATGATAGGTTGTTGCCTAGGGAATCAAGTTGATAATAGTTGGGTTCTTGAATAAGCAAAGTACTTCCCAGGAAAAGGCTGTCCAAAAGACATGTCATCAATACCAAGAACAAAATCAAGTGCATAAAAGGCTCTTAATAAATATTTGTTGAATGAACTAATTTATGAAATGAACAAATTGATGAGGAAGAGAGGAGTTGGGGATTACTCTTAATTTTCTGGCATGGGAGACAGTGCTAGGTTGCTACGGGGTAGTATTAACTAAGGAGATATATGAGGGGGCAGGTCTTAAAAATTGGTTATAGACTGTTAAATTCAATGAATTTAATTTTGAACATGTTGAATTGAGAGGTCTGTGGGAAGTCCAGATGGATACGTGGATATATGCTGTATAGAGCGTATATTATGAAAATAATAAATCCCTTGCTTATGTAAAGAGAACCTTGCCAGGATTAATTTTCTTTCCTTCCATTGGACTCATTCATTCTTCTGTCTTTCCAGATTTTCTATATTCCCTTCATAAACATTTCTGGGTTGTATGTCATTTGCAAAGCTTTATCTTAGGCACTGAGTACACATGAAAAGGAACAGTTTTAACTCATTCATTTAATAAACATTTTATTGAGCACCTACTATGTGCCAGACATTGTCCTAGTTGTTATAATGGTCCGTACGCTAGTGTACCAAACACAGCCCCTTCTCAGAAAGAAGTTTAAATCATTTAGATTACCAGACACAGACTCACAAAATAAGTAAATGACTGTTCAAGACCACAGATTGTTCTTTATCCCCATGCACAGGACACACATACATTAAATAAATGATTATTCTTAAATCAAACAAGTGATTTTTTTTCAAAATCAAAAGCTTCCTAAGAAATTGATCCCAACTGAAATCAACTGGATCTTTCTTTCTTTTTAATTTTTTAAACGTTTTTATTTATTATTGAGAGACAGAGAGACAGAGAATGAACATGGGAGGGGCAGAGAGAGGGGTAGACACAGAATCTGAAGGAGGCTCCAAGCTCTGAGCTGTTAGCACAGAGCCCAACACGGGGCTCGAACTCACAAAACGTGAGATCATGACCTGAGCCAAAGTTGGACGCTTAACTGACTGAGCCACCCAGGCGCCCCTCAACTGGGTCTTTCTAATTTCAATCCTTCTTGCCATTTTGAGCCTTTTAAGAATATATATTTTTAAATAGTCCTGCAGTGAGCATCTTTATCCATAGTATAAATGGTGGAAAACAAAACCCAAGAGGCTTCCTAAGGTCCAAATTCAAAGAGGAGACTGAAGGTTTTGAAACGGTCCCTTAGTAATGGAAATGCTAATGACTACTGGAGTCCATTACTTTAATTGCTATATTTTTGCAGACCTGAGTAATAGATGATCTCATTCAATCCATCAAGCACTGCTTTACAAATCCAAGAGAGTGAAAAATTAAAAACAACATTAATTCAGTTATTCTGTTTTTAATGCTAATTCTGAATGTCATAACTTAACAAACAGAAGCATTTTTTTAAAATCTTAAAAAGAAATGTGGAGGAAAAACCACAATGTTCACCCACAAGAATGTAGAATGGCTAAAATAAAGTCAGAAAAGATCAAAGGTTGGCAAGGATGTGGGGCAACTGGAATTGTCATTTCTGGTGGGAGTAAAAATCAGTGCAAACACTTTGAAAACTTGTATTACAATTTCTTATAAGGTTAAATATAACTACTCTATGATTCCTAGGTATATGTCTGATGGAAATGAGTTAATATTTTCACCAACGGCATCTACAAAATGTCTATAGCAGCATTGTGCATAATATCCTAAGCAGAAGTAACCCAAGCATTCATTAAAAGAATAGATAAATAAATAGGGATATATTCATACTACTGTATATTACTACTCAGGAATGAAAAATACCCTACTACTGGTATCTGCAATAACATGGATGAATGTCTAGTAAAAGAAACCAGGCACAAAAGAGTACATGCTGTCCAGTTCTATTTATATAAAGTTCAACTACAGGCAAAACGAATTGATGACTACAATAGTTACAGTAGTGGTTATCTTTGTAGGACATGGACTGGGAGGATATGAGGCATCCTTGGGGATGCTGCAAATGTTCTAGGTCTTGCACTGAGTGATGGGTTACACAGGTGTATACATAGAAAAAAATCATTGAGGAGTGCTTGGTGGCTCAGTCGGCTAAGCGTCTGATTTCAGTTCAGGTCATGATCTCACGGTTTGCAGGTTCGAGCCCCGCGTCGGGCTCTGTGCTGACAGCTCGGAGCCTGGAGCCTGCTTCGGATTCTGTGTCTCGCTCTCTCTCTGCCTCTCCCCTGCTCATGCACTGTCTCTTTCTCTCTCTGTCAAAAATAAACAAACATTAAAAAAATTTTTTTAGAAGAAAAGAAAAAGAAAAATCACTGAATCGAGCTATACATTTAAAATTTGTGAACTTTACTACATGTAATCTACCCCTTATTTAAAAAAATTTTTAATAATATTTTAAAAAAATTAATGTTTATTTATTTTTGAAAGAGAGAGAGAGAGCACGAGTGCATGAGTGAGGGAGGGGCAGAGAGAGAGGGAGACAGGATCCGAAGTAGACTCCAGGCTCTGAACTGTCAGCACAGAGCCTGACGCGGAGCTCGAACTCATGAAACACGAGATCATGACCTGAACCTAAGTTGGACGCTTAACCGACTAAGCCGCCCAGGTGCCCTTAAAACATTTTTTTTAATGAATAAAGAGAAGTAATTTGGCCCGTTGTGGTTTACAACTTAGTCCTCCACTGACTGCAGCCCTGGGAGGAGGCTGACAGATCCATGTGAGGAATCCTTGATGGTCCTATCATCACCCTGCCAGAGAACTGACTACCAAATACCTATACAGTATTATCTCATTCATCAAATACCTATGGAGCAGTCACACTGAATAAAGTGACATGATGGGCACTGCCTAGCACAGATCCTTCACTTAGCTCTTTCCTCTCTGCTTCACATTTCATGTTCACATCAACCCTAGTTGGTTATTCTCTGCTCCTTCTTGTCACCCACCTTCATCCACTCCCATCATTTACAGATGAGGAAATTTTAGAACTGGGACATTCCACAATCTGTAAGTGAGACTATGAGTAGGCAGTAACTTCTAGGCTGTTACCTGGAATTGTCCTAGTTAGGACCATCCCTCTAAGCTAAACCAGAGGAAAGAGGAATCTTCTCCAGGATGCCACAGTGAAGAATGCATGTGTTCTAAAGAGGAATAGCCTTTTCCTCTAGCCAACATATGTCAGCATAGGAAGTGGACTTTGTTCATGGGTTATTCTTATCACTTTTGAAGTAAAGATTCTTTTTTTTAATGTTTTATTTGTTTTTTGAGAGAGAGAGAGAGAGAGAGACGGCATGAGCAGGGGAGGGTCAGAGAGAGAGGGAGACACAGAATCTGAAGACAGGCTCCAGGCTCTGAGCTAGCTGTCAGCACAGAGCCCGACGCGGGGCTCAAACCAACGAACTGCGAGATCATGGCCTAAGCCGAAGTCAGACGCTTAACTGACTGAGCCACTCAGGCACCCCTTGAAGTAAAGATTCTTTAAAGACATGAGACAGCAGACAGGTGAATTTCAAAAAGAACAGTGAAATCAAACAAAATGATGAAATGACATAAGTGGAAATAACCATAACTATTGCAAGCCTATAGAAGGTGACCAGTAAAAGTTAATTAAAGCCAATGGTCTACTTTCAGAGTCCAGGCAGCAGTCAATGTCAAGGGAGGCGTAGGGTGTGGGTAGTGGGATGGGCAGGAAAACTGAGTGACTAGAGGCAACGAGACAATGTGGATCATCTCAGGGATTTGCTCTCTTGCTTGAATGAACCGAACGTTTCCCAAGGACCGCAGACGTGAGCCTTGCACAGAGGAATGTGGCAGAACTGAGCACCCACTCTGGAGAGTGCCACAACTGCTTCACCTTGCTTTGGCCTGGACATGTCAGTCTCACTTGTGTTGAAGTGGCCACATGGCCCTAGGATTGTGTTGAAGCCTATGTTTGAGGAAATTATGACCCTGGGAAGCAATGTTTACCCACCGTTTCACGTGAGACACAGCCAAGAAGCTACCTAAGAGTATTCTGTCTGGAGGCACCCATTAATCCCACTGTGGTCTCAGGAGGTCCACCATGTTGGTTGGTAAAGGGCAGCCATCAGGGTTTGATTAGAGAAACAAAGCTGTTCCTTTCCCATGCTTGCTCACACCACGTAGAAGCTTTGAGTATATTACTTAGACCCCTTTTCCAGATGTCTTACAAGCATCACAGCCTCACAGCCTTTCAGGGAGAAGAAAAGCATGATCTATGTGAGAACAGAATGAGAAAATCCCCAACTTCTGGTTGCAGCCATTCCATCATCTGGCTGTGACACATTTTGTAAATGTCAGCATCTTCATCTACAGCAAGGGATTATTGCCATCCCACCCACCTCTCAGGCTTTCGGGGAGGATAAAATGAGAGAACTGATATGGAAACACCCAAAAAGGTGAAGCATTTTCCAATTTTTTTTTAAAGGGGCAAATGGCTTGAACAGATCTTTCACAAAAGAAAATATGAGTGCCCAGAAAGCAAATGCAAAGACGTATAACTTAACAAGGTATCAAGAAAATGCAAATTAATAGCAAAAATGCCACATCGTGCTCATTAGAATGTCTAAAATCAAGGACTGAAAATATCTGGCCTTGGTGAGGATGCAAAGCAGCTAGAACTCTCATGCATTGCTGGTGGGAACATTAGATGGTGCAACCCCTTTGGAGGTTATTTGGCAGTTTCATAAACAAGTCAACCTACACTTAGGATCCAGGAACTCAACGCCGGGGTATATATCCAGGAGACAAGAAGGTTGATGTCCACAAAAACACTTGTACAAGAATGTTTGTAGCAGCTTTATTCTCAGTAGCCCCAAACTGGAAACAACCCAAATATCCATCAGCAGGGGAATTGATAACCACACTGTGGTCCATTCACACAGTGGAATATTGACAGCCCTAAAAAATAATGTACTTCTGATACAACCTGGATGTATCTCCAAACATTATGCTGAGAAGAACTGACACAACAGAGTACATACTGTATGATTCTATTTATTTGAAATTCAAGAACAGACAAAACCAATCGATGGTGTTAAAAATTGGAGTAGAGCTGGCTCTGGGGTTGGATAGACTAGAAGTGTGCCAAGGGAATTTGGGGGTAACAGAGGTGTTCTACACGTTAGAAAATTGAGGGGGATTGCATTTTATTCTATATTTTTATTGAGGTATAAGTGACACATAACATTATATTAGTTTCAAATGTACATAACGATTTAATATTTGTATATATTATAAAATGATCACTGACAGTAAGTCTAGTTAATATTCGTCACCATAAATAGTTACAAAAAGTTTTTTATTGTGATGAGAACTTTTAAGATCCACTCTCTTAGCAACTTACAAATATGCAATACAGTATTACTAACTAGTCCCCATGCCATACATTATATCCCATTACATGACACTTATTTTATAGAAGTGTCCTACATCTTGACTTAGGTATTGGTTGCAGGGGTGTATACATTTGTCAGAACTCATCAAACTGTATACATCCGTGCATTTTAAATATGTAGATTATTTACTTTAAATTTTTTAAGTTTTTGGAGTTTTTTTGTGTGTATTATAGAACCATGGGGCATTTCAAATATTTTTAAAGTATAGAAAGATAATGGATATTATATTATAGAAATTACACAAATCTGCCAGAGTCAACCAACATTCATTGTTTGGATTTATGTCCTTCCACTATTTTTTTCTACGTGTATATGTTTTGCTTTGCTGAATCAGACCTCTGAAAGTAACTGTGTAATTCTAACATTTGCAGAAGATACTAAAGCTGAGGTGGACAGAAACAAATCAAGGCAGGTCCTGGTCAAACCCAGGGAGACTCAAGTCCAGTTCTCCCACCTCTAAATCTGTGGTATAATCCAGGATATATCCGGTCTCAAGCTTCAAAAACTCTCGGAACTCCCTGAGTGACAGGAATTTCTTTGTTATGCTATGGGTCACTGAGTCGTTTCAGGATGGGAGCTGGTGAGCAGAAAGACCAAAATAATCATTAGAGGGTTGGGACTTTTCAGTCGCTCCACCACTAGGGAGGGGAAAGCTGTTGGAGCTTGAGGTCAATCTGGCGGCCAATGAGTTAACCAATTGTGCCTTTGTAATGAAGCCCTAAGAGAATTTCTGGACACCGAGGCATGGTGAATGTCCCTGGTTGGTGAACGCGGTGATGTCCAGGGAGGGTGATGCACCACGACTCCACACCATGACTTCTTGGGAATGGAAGTTCTGTATCCAAGACCCTTCCACACTTTGTCCTATGTGTACCCTTTATAATAAAAGTACAATCATAAATATAACCCTTTCAGTGAGTTCCCTTCCTATTTCTAGCTTCTCAATTGACTGGGTGCCCATCCCAAAGCCCTTCTCTTGTCTCACCCCTAAGTGTCCTCTTCTGAGTGTTTGGACCTCTATTCTCTACTTTCGTGATCTGCAGCCAACCATACTGATAATGCCAACGACTCACTAAGCTTTTACTCTGTGCCAGGCCTTTACACATCTCTCTCTTAAATTCATACACCATGCAGGAGACATTACTATCATCCCTGCTGTGCAGACAAGGAAGCGTGGCTCAGGGAGGATAAATCTCTGGCTCAAGGTCACAGAAGGTACTAAGTGGCAAAATCTGCTGCTTCACACCTGTGCCCTTCCGTGCACATTACTTTCCAAATGAAATTCTCTCCCTCTTCTGTTCATTCCCTAGGACATTGTCCCCTCAGCCCCCCACAGGAACCATAGCCTCCCACACACCACGTCTTTCAATAAATATTTGTTAATTTTCATTTGATTACAAGTTTATTTATTTAAGAACCGGAGGCCCTGGAGAGCAGGAGCAAAGTGGAGACCAGTAAGAGACAAACTTTGTTCCCCTCTTTGGAGCCTGGAGAATTTGTTACTTTTTCTACTGACCTCGTTAGTTAAGGTTAAATCTTGTTAGTTTTGAAAATTCCATGCTAGCCCCCAAGGGCCAAGCAGATGACCCCTGGCAGCTGGGAGGAATCAGGTCTAATTCTAAAGGAGGAAAACAGCCCCTCGTGCTGATTGCTAGCGGTTGTGCTCCCGGCAATTGTTATTTTAATCAATTTCTCTGTGTTCAGAGCGCAGGACAGCAGCCTTTTAAGCATCCAGGGAAATTAAACACATAAATCATTTAATCGCCTCCCTCCACCCCCTCAAAACACACATGGCACTATAGAGAATTGCATCAATAATTATTCCAGGGAGGAAGAGCTGGTCTTCATTCACCTGATTCAAAGGCAAACTTCCTACAACTTGCCTCCAATTTTCTACCTCTATTTCAGCTTCCCATAGTACATGACTCGACTCAGCAGATTTCCTATAAAAGAGATTTCAATGGCACACTCCTCAGATTTAATTACATCTTCCCTCTCCTTACACAGAACTCTGTCATCTTTAACAATCTGCAGCAAAAGTAGACTCCTAAATGTTGGAAACCATGTCTTGGGGCCGAAAAGGGAAAATCTGGTTTCTACAAAAGGCCCTTATAATCCTCATTCCACTTTTCTGGACTCAAGAAGAGCCTATTTGAGGGATGCCTGGGTGGCTCAGTTGGGTGAGCGTCCGACTTCGGGTCAGGTTATGATCTCAAGGTTCGTGACTTTGCGCCCCTCATCAGGCTCTGTGCTGACAGCAGGGAGCCCACTTCAGATCCTCTGTTCCCTGGTCTCTCTGCCCCTTCCCTGCTCACACCTCTCTCTCCCTCTCAAAAATAAAAAATAAAAAGAGCCTATTTCACACTTTCGGAAGGCAAGCTGAAAATCTATTAAATTGCACTTCTTTTTGAGGTTCAACTGTGGATCATTTGATTATGCTTTCATTTTGGTAAAATGTATAAACAAAATTTGCCATTTTAACCATTTTTAAGTGTATAATTCAGTGGCATGAATCACATTGTCAATGTTTTTGAGAATCGCCATCAACACTATTTCCCAAATTTTTCATCATCCTAAGCAAAAACTGTAATCATTAAGCAACAGTTGTGTAATAGGGTCCCCTCCCCAAAGAAAGAAAAAAAACCGCAAGGCAACCTGGCTATATGCGTATGTGACAACATCCTTCACGACCTTGTAACGTGAGACCACTTAATCAGACTACATGTTTGTGTGTTACCATATATGGGAGACAAAGAAGTAAAACATGTATAAAAACTACGTCACATGGTGTTCGGGGCTCAGTTCTTTGGGTACAAACCTAACTGAGTGGTGCCGGCAGGAATAAAGTTCCTTCCTGGAAAGAAAAGCCTCCGTGTCACAACTCTGTGCAAGAATCCTGCTACAGTTTCCCATTTCCCCTCCCCAACTTTGTCACCACTATTCTACTTTCTTTCTCTATGAATTTGTCATTCTGGGTATTGCATGTAAGTGGAATCATACAATATTTTCTTTTGCATCTGGCTGGCTTCACTTATTATATTTTCAGGGTTCATTCATGCTATAGCAGGTTATCAGAACTTACTTCTTTTTTATGGCTGAATAATATTCCTATTGCATGGATATCCCATTTTTTAAATCCTTTCTTCTACTGATGACACTTGGGCTGTTTCTACCTTTGGCCTACTGTGAATAATGCTGCTATTAACATTTGCAAACAAGTGTTTGTTTGAGTTTCTGTTTCGGTTCTTTTGGACAAGAAAGACCCCTATTGGTAGAAAGTGAGTTTGGGTTTATGACTGCAACAGAGTTGTAATCAACATTCTAGTGTATGCCTCTTTAGGCCTCTTGGATCGGTACCAAGAAGTAGAATTGCTAGGTCACTGGACAACCTTGTTTTGAATTTTAAAAGTTATGGCCACAAGGTCCTCTCTGGGACTGTAACCAATTTACTTTTCTGCCATTTTCATATAAGAGAATCCATTTAGCCCATTCTCATCAATACTGACAGTGCCTGTGGCAGAGGTAGGCAGCCGTTCACTAGTGAGTCCTGCTCTGGTTCTTTTTTTTTTTTTTTAATACACTTAGTTTTTTTTTTTTTTAATGTTTATTTATTTTTGAGAGAGCGAGCAGCACGATCAGGGGAGGGGCAGAGAGAGAGGGAGGCAGAGGATCAGAAGAAGGATCTGCATTGTTAGCACAGAGCCCGAAGTGGGGCTTGAACCCGTGATCATGACCTGAGCCTTAGGCAGATGCAAGTCTTGACTGAGCCACCCAGGCGCCCCAATCCTGCTCTGCTTCTATCCTCCAGAGTTATTGCAGAGAAGCAGTCAGCCAGCCAGCAAACAGCTGCATTTCCCAGCTGCTCTTGACTTTGCCATTAGGGGCGGCCATGTCACTGGTTCTGGTCAAAGATAACCGAGAAGAAGTGATGAGCTGGCTGGTTAAAACCTCTGGTATAATCTCTCCTCTGAAGGGAGGCAGAGGGTCTCGGGAACTCCAATGCACATAATGGGAAATACTCGTAAGAGAGTATCAGCCTGAATCCATGGAGGACTTGATGGAACAGAGCATCCCTCCCCATCACTGCTGATTGGTCCTTAGTTGAAAAAAAAAAAAAAAGACTTCTATTTTATTAAGTCGTTGAGATTTGGAAGTTTATTTATTAACTGCAGTTATAATTACCTTATGAACATTTTTTTAGAGAGAGAGAACGCAAGAACAGGGGAGAGGGACAGAGGGAGACAGAGAGAGAGAGAGAGAGAGAGAGAGAGAGGGAGGGAGGGAGGGAGGGAGAACCATAAGCAGGCTCCATGCTCAGCACGGAGCCCAATGCGGGGCTCAATCCCACGACAATGAGATAACGACCTGAGCCAAAATCAAGAGTTAGATGTTCCACCGACTGAGCTACCCAGGTGCCCCTAACTAATGAATATACGATCTTGCTTTAGTATTTTCACCAATCTGATGGGTAAAAAGTCTTATCTTGTTTTAATTTGCATTTCTCTGTGTGCTAGTGTGATGGGGCGTGTGTGTGTGTGTGTGTGTGCGCGCGCTTTTGGGGGGGCACATTTTCATATATTCTTTTGTCACAAGCTTTTTATACACAACCTCTATTAATTGACAATAGTCTAGTAAGTTAGTTATTAAAATAACCATATGAAGATGAAAAACTACCCTGGGTCCCATTGCTAGTAAGTGATGAAGCCAGAATCTAAACCCAAGTTTGTTTGGTTCCAAAGCCATTTATGGGCAGAGGGGGGTGGGGTGGTGGGCAGTGTTTTGGGGAAAGTCAACATTATATTCAACAGGGGGTTAGTTTTCAAACTCTGATTTTTAGTTATGGAATCCTGTTTCCAAAGGGAATTTTATGTGGAAGCCTAATAACACGGGTGGTGATGATGACAATGACAACAGTGATGATGGTGGTAACGAAGAATAACAAGATGATGAGCATCACAGCCCAGGTCCTAGGATGGAGGAAAACCAGGTTTTCCCATAAAGAGGATCCTTATTATATTCTACATTCACATTCATTTACTCATTCACTCAAAAAAGATTTATTGAGCATCTCCTATGTTCCAGGTACTGTTTTGGACATTTGCAAAACAACCATGAACAAGATAAAATTTCTACCTCCACACAAGGCTACTGCACTCTACAACTTCGGGTAGCACTATTCACTTTGTGTGATATGTGAATGGTTCCCCTTGGAGCTTCCCAGTATGGCAGTGCTGATCCATGGACCTTACCCTCCAGTGGAGAACAGAGATAACAAAGCATAGACCAATAAGTATAGATTAAGTCCAGAATGTCATATCAGGTGTTATATCAGTACTATATATAAAAATAAATACAGGGGCACAAGGATATTCCTTTTCATCCTGAGCATAAAAACCCAGTGAAAGGCAAAACATGAAGGAAAATGGAAGGTGAGCACAGGTGAAGTTTTCTAAGAATGCGTTGCATCGTTTGCTGGACAGACTTCTCTGGGATCCCACAGCATTAATTGTAACTAGAGCAATGGTTCTTGGCTGCAACTGGAATCACCTGGAGAGTTTTAAAAAATACTGATGCCTGGGGGTGCCTGGGTGGCTCAGTTGGTAAGTGTCTGACTTTGGCTCAGGTCATGATCTCACCATTCGTGGGTTCAAGCCCCGCATCGGATTCTGTGCTGACAGCTCAGAGCCTGGAGCCTGCTTCTGATTCTGTGTCCACCCCCCCCCCCCCCGCCTCTCCCCTGATCACACTGTCTCTGTCTCTCAAAAATAAATAAATGTTTAAAAAAATTTTTTAAAATACTGATGTCTAGGTTTCACCCTAAAGATTTTGATTTAATTGATCTGGGGTGTTGCCTGAACATTGGGATTTTGTAAAACCTTCTCCTCTCATCTTCTGAAAGACCTTGGCATTAGAGAAAAGGAGCTGGATTTAGGCTTATCTTTTATGCGAGACATTCTCTTGGGCTTTCCCTCTTTTACGTCCAAACATGTGCAGAATCAGGGAACAGTTTGCAGAAGGGTTGATGTGCTGCTGTGACACCTGGTTTTGTGGTGACCCACTGTGCCGGGTCACTAGTCACTTGACAAGCTGCTACTGGAGCAGAATTCTCCAGAAGCTCTGTTTGCAGGTGGCAGCGTCCCCTCTCTGTCTAACTCACATCTCTACCATCTGCTTACATGTAAGACTGACTTGTTTTTCTCTTCTGTGTTGTGACAATGTTTTTTTCTAAATCACAAAATATTAAAGAGTTTGCTGCAGTATCCCTCTTTTGAAATCGTGTCCTAGCTCTGCCACTTATCAGATGTCTGGTCTGGAGAAAGTTAAAGAATCCCTCTGCCCTTTATTCCCTCATCCATAAAATGGAGATAATAATCACACCCACCAGGAAGGGTTAAACCAAGGATTAAATGTGAATTGTGTAGCAGAGTGCCTGGCACATGGGCTTCCCCAACACTAGTCCTCTCTCTGCACACTACCCCTGAACAGCTATGAGGAGTTGTGCATAGAATTCTCTAAAAATTCCCAATGAGAAAGCCCTGTGACTTGTCTCCCTACATTTCTAATTCCATCCAAAGTCCTCAGTCCAAGCCCCTGTTGTTCTACTCTGATGTGCCTCCAAGTTTACCCAGAGCCTTCATGTACAGGCCCATTAGAACAGGATCTAGCAGTGTAGATATTGCTAGAATGTCATCTTGGTGTAGATGATTTGAAGGTTGTGGGAGGCGGTGCTGTGGGGCAATGGGCAGGCAGATGAATATACTGAATCTAAGCCTTCACCCACCAAATCTATTCAGTCGTCTGTCCCAGGGCAAGTTATGTCTTGTACCTGTGTTGGGGTGTGGGTGTGTGGGGTTGACCCCTCTAAGATTTCAGCCACCATCCCTCACTTTAATAGGTGGGTTGCTATAGCAGGAAGTCATAGCAGAATAAGGTTGGTGGTTAACAGGTCTTAGTCACGGGCTAGCTTTTTTCATCTCTGTCTGGTTAGAGATCCAAAGCTGACTCCTGAGTTTCTATCTTCCTGTCTTCTCTCTAATAGCCCCTCCTACCAGATGGAAAGGGAGGGGTAGGATTTTTTTCTTAAAGGAGGTAAATATCTAGTTCATCTTTCAGCATCCCCTCTACATCCTTGCTTTTTTGTTTGTACAAATGGTCTCCAAGTCCATATAGCAAAGACTATGACTCCCCAAAGCCAAGCCATTATCACAGTGCCCACTTTTCCAATTTGAGTACCACACACAGGGCCCGGTAGAACCCTCTGCTTTCCCTGTGAATATGTCACCCTCCTCAAGATTCAGGGAATTCTGCTCTTCTCAGGGCTCCTGAGTGGCTCAGTCGGTTAAGTGTCCAACTTCGGCTCAGGTCATGATCTCACAGTTTGTGAGTTCGAGCCCCGCATTGGGCTTTGTGCTGACAGCTCAGAGCCTGGAGCCTGCTTTGGATTTTGTGTCTCCCTCTCTCTGTCTGTCATGTCCAGGAGCTGGAATGCTGTAGGAAGCTAGAAAGTCTTTCAGTTAGCCTCAAAACCCACTTCTGATTGTTGTTTTCCATGACAGTCTGATTTTCTCTGAAGGGAGACAGGGTAGAAAATGGGGACTGCCAATAGCCCCCAAGTTTACGCGTTGGTTTATGAGAGCAGCTAGACCAAAGTGGAGTCTATTTAGGAAAGACACTGGTAGACCTCATTTGGGTCAAGGGTATAGCTCTGGTCCAATCAATTGTAACAATTAGGGCCACATGGTGTGAGTATAGATGCTCTTATGGTAAGTGTGAATAAGGGGTTTTCAGTTTCCATAAGGAGAGCTGAAAAACTTACTACAGTATTATGGCCTTTCTTCCTTAATACTTGGAGGAAGAATAATGTTCTCTTCCCAATTTGATGGCTTGAACTGATGTTACATAGTTGTAGCATATTACCTCTTCCAAAGATGGTCACCATAATATATCCCATCCCATATGTATTTCTGTGATGTGATATTAAGTGATGGGGGTTCACATTCTCTTCCCTTGAAACAGAGTGGAAGACTACCCAACCAGTACAGCAGAAGTGAAGCTATGTCACTTCCAAGGATAGATCACAAAAACTCCATGTACTACTGCCTGTTCTCTTGGGACATTCATACTTGAAACCCAGCCTAAGAATCCCCATGGAGACGACACATATAGGTGTTCTGATCACCAGGTGAGGTCCCGGCCAACAGCCAATGTCAACTGTCAGATACATGAGGTAAATGAATCTTCAGATGATTGTAGCCCCCAGCTGTTGAGTCATCCCAACCTTTAAGCCACTTCAACTGATGCTATATGAAGCAGAGACGAGCCCTGTTCAAATTACAGATTCCCGAGCAAAATAAATGATTGTTGTTACTTTAAGGCACTAAATTATGCAGTGAATTATTACCCAATAGCAGATAATGGATGTGACGGTCATTTTGTTATTCCTGTATTTGATTATCTAAGGACTGAGCCACACTGCTGTTGGTTGAATCAGATTCTGCTTGACGGAAAGACCTCCACCTGAGATGCAAGTGTGTGTCTCAGAAGAGAAATTGAAATCTGGAGTCAGAACTTTAGGAAGGAACGTTCAGCAAATATTTGCTCCCTTTCCTGCCCATTGCAGAAGGAGGGTACTTCCCCTGTCCCTCCTTGACTGTGGACCAATTGGCTATGGGTCAATGGAATAGAGGTAGAAGCCACAGTGTGCCAGTGCTGAGCTCATGTTTTAAGCAAGATGGCAAGTTTCCACTTGTCCTCTGTAGCATCTACCATCCACCATAAGAAGAACTTGGCCGATGTATTCAGGGCTCCTTTGACTTCAGTGCCAGAATGCAGACAGATAAAAGACCTTGACCAGACCCGAAGCCTGAGGCCATCTAAACTTAGCTGAGCCTACAGCCAACCTACAGCCAACCCACATACCTGGGAGGGAGAAACAGATATGGCTGTGAGCCACTGAGATCTTAGAGCATGTTTCTGCAGCAGTGGCTAACTAATTCAGAAGGCAGCCAGAGTGACTGTTTATCTCCAAGAGCCCATCATGTGGATAAGCACGTGTTTAAGAACGATGCTCAACTACTGAGTCCTGTGTTTATGACCAGCGCGACTTTGGGAGATTCACTTAACATCTCTGAGCCACAATGTTCTCTTCTCAGACCACAGAGAATAACATTTGCCTCACAGGATGCCATGAGGGTTAAGTGAGATGATATCTGCAAGTTCAATATTCAACACATGGCGGACAAGGCTGAAAGATTTATTCCCTCTTCTTCACTTGTTTTCCCATTGGGATTCCAATAGGTCTAAAAGTCGAAGGAACAATTTCTAGGAAAGGGATTCAAAGATGACATCCACCAAATCCAGGATGTGTGACAGAACCCAAGAATCCCTAAAATCAAGTTAAGCTCTGTTGGAATTCCAGCTGTTTGCAGAAATTCTCTTGTTTTGATTCTGTTGAGTATTTCACTGATTTCCCTTAGGATTTAGCATTTTTTCATGTTTCCGGCTCTCTTAGTTATGAAGAGAGGACTAGGGGGAGGGGACTTTTGTTCCCAAGTGGGGCCAGGCTGTGACAGGGGAGCATCCCAGTGCTGGGGGCAGCGGGTTGACAGTCTGAGAGACTCCAAGGGGAAAAGTGAAACTCAACTTTCCCATCAGAAAACTTTCCTCACATTCTACGTGACAAGTACACATATACATACACATCTAATACATGATATGTGGTAACTGTCAGCATCCTGTCAGGGAAGCAGAAGCACTACGAATATTATGAAATGAAGGATTTATATGGGAATCAAACCTACACAAAGGTGGGAGGAGTTTGGGAGGTAAAGGTCCGAAAAGGGGCCTTGGAAAACGAGAGTAAAGTCTTTCCCCAGCCCTCCTGGAGCACTGAGGCAGGAGGACAGGTCCAGCTTGCAGGGGACGTGGGGAAGCCAGGCAGGCATACCCACCTGCCGGAGTGGGATTGCAAAGGGGAGGCGGTGAGTCCATACAAGGCTACTGCCGCTTACAGCTACCACCTCTGACATTGTAGCCAAAAGGGTGCATCCAGAGGGAGCACCCAGAGGAAGGCCCAGGGCCACAGTTGGTCAGCCGGACCAGGGTGGAGAAGTGCTGGATGCTGGGTAGCGGAGAGTTAGGACAACGTAGAACCTGCCCCCACCTTGTTTGTCTTTGTCATTATATCTGACCACAGATTTCAGAGAATAAAGGCTGCTGATATATTTCTTTTTTCCACATCTCCTGCAAACTTCTCTTTCAGCTGACTCTCACCCAGAATCACAGAGAAGGGGATTCTGGGAAAAAGATCTAGTGTAGCCAGGTCAACACAAGCACAAAACCGTTGTTTAACTGCAAAATTCACACATGTACCTGTGCTTGCTGAAGCAAATTCAGATAAAATCATATGTCATAAAAGAAAAGAAAAATTTATCTCTCCGTTTCCATTTGGGGGTAACCACTTCTAAGTCTTTGTTTTTCCTGTGTATTTATACAATATGTATGTGGGCATTCATTGTTATACATTTACAGATTATGCATATTTACAGACTTTTTATATATATAAAAAACAGAATCAGAATCAGGCTTTAAGTATTCTTTTGCAGCTTGCCTGTTCAATGAATGCCTCCCATGCCATTGTTGTATTGACTAGGTAGCATAACGTGTGTTTATATGGATTAGAGAATGAGATTTAGGTATCTCTTTATTGCAAATATGTATATATGTCTGTGTGTATGTATGTGTATATACATACCCATGTTTTCTATAAACCATATTTCCAGAGGTAAAATGTCATTTAAAGTTTTACATTTTGGGGGCTCCTGGGTGGTTCAGTCAGTTAAGCATCCAACTTTTGATTATTTCAGCTCAGGTCATAATCTCACCATTTGTGAGATCAAGCCCCTTGTGGGGCTCTGCGCTGATAACAGGGACCCTATTTGAGATTCTTTCTCTTTCTCCCTCTCCTTCTCCCTCTCTCTCTCTCTCTCCCTCTCTCTGTCCCTCCCTCTCTTGTACCCTCTCTCTCTCTCTCTCAAAATAAATAAATATTAAAAAATTTTACTTTAATGACTCTAAATAAACAGTCCCCCCCAAAAAAAATGTTTATACTAATCTACATGTTCATCTACAGGATACACTTACTTCTTCTGTTCCTTGTGGATTATATCTATTTTTCCAACGTACTATTTGTCTTTTTATATTGATTTGTCAACTGTTAAATATAGCATGGATGTATTCTCTAATTCAGTTGATTGTCTTTTAATCTGTGATGTCTTTAGTTCAAAAGTTTTATGTGTAGATAGAAACTCTACACTACAGGATTATAAAACTTTCACCTATATTTTATTCTGGTTCTTTAACTTGTTTTTTATTTAGATTTCCAAGCCACCTGCAATTTATTGTTATGTGTACGTGTACAGTAAAGAATTTAACCTTGCTTCCCAAGAGGTCCGGCCTTTAATCTCAGATTCTGGGAAATAATCCCCAAGTCCTTGAAATGTCATGCTTGATAGGAGAGTCTTGGTTTGTCCGGAAGCCTAATGTCAGAATGGATAGTCTAACTGTATGATTTATGGTAGAGGCTGAACAATCTTAGAGCAAGTGCTGGCCATGCCAGGAGAACAAACAAGCAGTATGATTTAGGTTGAGGGCTCTGAGGTCATGTGGTATAACATGACCTGGAGACCGAAATTAGCTACATGGGCAATCAATCAATCAATTAATCATGCCTATGTTATGAAGCCCCAATAAAAACTCTAACATCAAGGTATGAGTGAGCTTCCCTGATTGGCAATAGTCTGTGTATATTGTCACACATCGATACTGGAAAGTAATGCATCCTGACTCTCAGAGGAGAAGAGAGAACAATAAGTATTCTGCATTTGTTACACCCCCAGATTCCACTTATGTTCTTTGCCCTTGGCTGATATTCATCTGTTTCCTTTTCTTGCAATTAACTATCACCATAGGTATAACAGCTCTCAATGAGTTCTATGAGTCCTGGCAAATGATGGAAAGTGAGGATGGTTTGGGGGAGCCACCCACACCCACCATTGCTGTCAGAGGTGAGGGTGATCTGATGTAGGCTACTACCCTCTCTGCAGTTGACTAAACTCTTGCAGTGAGATAAGGTAGGAATCCAAAACTTTTCTCTCTCTTTTCTAAATGGACAACCAATGTCGCCAACATCTCTTCCCTCTCACAAACTTAGAAGGAGAGCTCAAGCATATACTAAACTCAAGAAGTTGTGCAGAAATAAAATGTTGATCTGTTTAAACATGAGACTACACTGTTTAAGGAACTTTGTGACTGGGTGGAGATTGGTAGGAGACAGATTTGGGTGCTCTTTGGGGCCATGTTGAAATCAGCGCTATTCTGAAGGAATGAATAAGGATCCAAGAGACACTGGTTCCATACCTGTGTCTTTCGCAAGCCCTGTTCCCCATAGCTGTGGCCATAGGTTTCATGCCACAACCCCCACCCTGATCACCAGCTGTCACACAGATGCATCCTCAGCAGGTACTAATTAGACTCCTTTGGATGATACCGTGGAACCATCAAAACATGGGGCACCCATCTGAGAATCATTATTTTACTCCATGTGTCAGTTTCTTCTCATCTCCCATTTCTACATGTGTCCCTTCCTGAGGTATTTATTGAGTGACAGGAATTGTCTCCACGGCCCCCCATCCAACCAACAGGGACTTCACATGGGGCTTCTGGCCATGTCCTCATTGGGGACATAGGCCCAGGAACGGTAGAATTCACCTCAGGCAATGGCCAAGTTTTTCTGCAATTCCATTCTTTTGTTTTGATACTTAATCAAAAGCACATTATGCATAATTGCACAAGAATCCTCTTGAAGCTGGGGGGTCACTTCTTTCAGAGGAGAAAGTCATGGGAGAGAACAGTGTTTCTGACCCGTCCTGTTTTGAAAGGCCTTGCTTAGCTCCTCTCATTGCCCTTGCCCTTCATCTGTCCTTATCCTCTCTTCTGGCTGTAGGGATAACACACTTATGAACGCCTCCTCACTCCTTACTCAAAAGGCCAACACTTTTTTTCTGTCTGTAAAGGACACATTCCAGTGAGGAGAGACTCCAAAAATCTAGAAATATTTCTTTCAGCTGCTTTTTTCCCTCTGCCCCGGAGGGCGACCACCTTGGCCTTTGAGACACCCACCTGCTTCATCCCAAATTTTCCCATGCTGAGGTTTATCGTCTCAGGCTGGCTGCCTCCAAAGGGACCCTTCCATACAGCCTGCATCACCTGAGCCCCTCCGACTGGGGGAGAGGAACAGAGCGGACACGCCAAGCAGCTTACGTGGACACGAGAAATCCTGTTGAATCCGTGGAACAAAATACAACTTAGTAGAGAAAGCAAGACTCTGGAGCTATGCTGTCCAATGTGGTAGCCACTCTCCACACATGGCTATTTAAATTTAAATAAGTGCAACTTGGAAAGCGTTCATAATTTAGTTTCTTATTTGCACTAGACGCATTTAAAGCACTCAATGGCCACATGTGGCTAATAACTGCTATGCTGAGCAGTGCAGACATAGAACGTTTCCAATCACCACAGAAAATTCTATGGAATAGTACTGCTCTTCAGTAAGCCCTTCTTGGTTTGCCTGGAGACCTGTCTTCCACCTCTACCGAGTCATCTTGGGGAAACCCTGGCTCCTTTTTGTAAATACCACTGTCCCTATGTCCCTAGGGCTTTGTCCTCTCTATGGCTACGAGTGCTGTTTTTGCTGATGTGCCCTGAGTCACATAATTTGACAGAAAATGTTGTTTACAATTCCCAGGGGGAGTTTACATTTCGATCCTGGGTTGACCAGCTGAAGTGAGAATGGGTGTCATCAATCACAAGCATTGAAAATCCAAGAGGTTTAAATGGAAATACATATAAATGTGTGATGGACGAGTCCAGACATTCTTCTTCAAGGAGTTCTTTTCCTACTTAGGAATTACCATATGAATAGAAGACAAATGTTCCAGCACTAAATCTGTTTGCTCCCAGGGGTTGTGTCCATGTCTTTATACTTCCAGTTGGTGGTGCCGGGAGACACGTCTGTGGGTGGCAACAGCTGGCTGTCACTGTTGCCAGCCTTCCCTAGCGATTCTCTCATCCGGACTTCCTCACTCTGCCCCTTTTTGTAGGCCATCGATACAGCGTGATGACATTTTTATTTGGCTGCCCAGAGATTCCCAGATGTTCTCATTCTTGGGTCTCCCCACTCCTCCCCAGGGGTGTGAGTGGTTTCATAGTGTGGTCGGACCACAGCTTCTCCATGCATCGTTCTATTAACCAGCGACTGGCACGCTCTTGCTTTTCACTCCTTTGGAGTGTCACTAGCATCTCTTGAACACGCACCGGAGTGATCATAACCGTTGCCCAAGGAGCTGGCAGAAAAGCAAGTAGAAACAAAAGAAGTGCCTCCGAGAAACAAGTAAGGTCTTTAACTGTATGTTTGTTTAACTCCAAAAGCAGTTATCTCAGCCAGTGGAATCCTAGCTTTGGCCTTGCTGTGTGAGGATCCGATGTGCAAACTGGCAGAGAAAAGAAAGCCAGCACCCCCTGGAAATAAATGGCTGAGCTGGAAGCTGTGGACAGCTGCATCCTGCCCTTGGAATAGAGTGGTCCAGGGTGCTTCAGGACCCGAGGGTGCAGCCTGCGGGAGGCAGCTCAGAGGCCAGGAGGAACCCCAGGGTGAGGAGCTGAGAGAATCAGGTCCTGTTTGGGTGCCATTTCTGCACAGTGGACTGGGCATTGCCTTATTCTCCCCAGCCTCAGGAGGAAATGTAGATCACTCTCAGCGCCCCGGCACCCCATGGAATCGCAATGCTGGAATGAGATGCATGTAATTGTGCTTCTCAGATTGCAAACATCATTTATTGGGTATGGGCTGTGGAGAAACACTACCCTTTCCCCTTCACTTCCTGGATGGGTATGAGGAACACATGAGAACCCCACGCCTAACAGAACATTTCTCCTGCAATGTCTATTTCATAGTTACCCCCAATTAAACCCAACTCTGCATTCTCTATGGCCACACTCAACCATTAACCATGATCTCTAGTTGTAGACTGGAGGCTCTGGTTAATCTTTAACAACTGGGAGTCAGAATTCCTGAGGGAAGATTGGGGATATTGCTCCCGATAATGTAATTCATTCATGGCCCCAATTCTTCACCTCCCATGGCTACACTTTTGGCCGATAACTTTTCACTTTCTCTCAGTAAACAGGGGGAGTCTATTTCCTCACCATTGGATATGGACCCAACCAGGTGGTTTGCCTTGACCAAAGGAGTGTTGCAGAAGTGACAGTGTGACAATTTTGAGCCTAGACCTCAAGAAACTCTGCATGGAGCAGAGATACTCACCCCAGTCCTCCTGGCCAATCTCAGCCTTTGTGACTGAACAGGTGACAGTCAGCCAGCCCCAGACCACGAGTGAATCTGGCCAAGACCAACAGAGCTGTCTAGCGGACCCCAAAAACATAAGTGATAAATGTTTACCATGGAATGCCACTGAAGTTGCATGGGTGTTTTTTATGCAGCATTATTTTAGTAGTAGATAACTGATACCCCCTGTAAAATGAAGAATGACCCCTTCTTCATATTGGGGATAAAGTGAATCTCTCAGAGGGAAACAGGATTTTGGTAGCTATTCTAGAAAGGTATCTGGCTTTGAAGTTGTAATCTCTTTCTGCCATGGTAAGTTTTTAATTCTCATAGGTGAAGCCATTGACTCTACCTTAGGCTCAGCCTTGCTCAGACCCCTAGGCCAGTTGGTTTCCCTTTCTAGTAGGATTTAGGGAGCCTGATTAGCACTAGCTCAATGATTCAGAAGTTCAACCTAAGGCTACTTTGCTGAAGAGTCTGTTTTGTTCTCATCTCCTTCCTTGTGACTAAGCCCTGTATTGTTCTCAGATTCATGCAGCTGTGACTTTCTTGAGTCTCATTGTCCACACTTTCTCACTCCTTTGGGTTACTAGAGCGTTATCGCTGACATCTGCTTTCCAAAATGGAAGCACCACATACTGCCTATTACCAGGTACATGTCTAAGGTATAAGTAATAAACAACAACAATGGATTACCTTTACTCTATAAAGTATTTTCTACTTTTACAACTGGATTCTGTCTCCTCTAGGCCCCAAATGCCTCCTCCACTCTGGAGGAGTACTTTTTCTGTCTTAGGTTTCATCCTACCACCAACCCAAACTTTTCATGAACAGAGAATGAAGATCTGGGGAGTGTGGCCTTGGCGATGGCCATCCAGTAGATGGATTCCAGGGAAAGATGGTGTCCAGTGCCAGGCCACATGGCTCTCCCAATTAATATGGGCTTAGAATAAAAGGTTAAGAGACCTCTGATTTCATCAGAAGCTAGAAACTGCCTTAGCAGCCGGATAGTGATTTAAATTTTAACCAAACCTAATTAAAAGAGAGAGAGAGAGAAATTAAGGCAGAATTTCCCCGAGTGTAATATTGGGTGGGGATATTAGGTATTGCAAAAAAAAAGGAGAAGAGAGTCTGTGGCCATAAAATATGAGGAATGCTGACTAAGCCTTTAAACATGCTTCTTGGTTGTAGTTCTTCTTGGAAATTTTTGTAAGCGATTATTCACTGTCAGTCTCTAAAAGGGAGGTTTTTAAAATGCTTTTATCTCAGGGTTCTTTACCACCGAGTCTCTCCAGGGACATTGTGGAACATGTATCTGGAGAAGTTCGACACCCAAGATCCCAGCAAGGGCAAGTGGTCTATGCAGAGCAATCTGAACCCAGGAGAGAACTCCAGCTTTGGGGGCTCCAGTGAAGGGGCGGAGCAGAGCTGACATGCAACTCTGTCTGGAGACACTTAGGAGAATCCGGACACCTTCCTATAGTTGGAATTTGCAGCATTTTTGTGCCCTAAAGTTCTGGTTAAAACTGGAAAATGGTTCTTGGAAGCCTGAGGCTTGGGCTTGCTGGGGAGTAGATCCCACTCGGATCTCTCTCAAACCCAAAGCTGGAGTGTCTGTGTCAGGAGCCATCCCAGAAAGGAAGAATTGTGACTCTGTTCCCTACTACCACCTTCAGGAAGCTGCCTCAAAATTCCAATCAGTTCTTGTTAAGCGCTACAAGCCAGGATCAGAAGTCTGTATCCTGCTAGGACTCTGGAATTGTACAGCTCACCAAATTGTACCACTCTTGCTTCGATCTTTTTGTTTTTTTCACTTAAAATTTTTATGACTGGAGAATTCTCGTATATCTTCTTCTTCTTCTTTTTCTTCTTCTTCTTCTTCTTTTTTTTTTTTTTGTCTTCCTGGAGGATATTTGCAATCCTTTATGAAAATCAAGGATATAGACTTCTCTTGCTTTATATAGATAGGTCAATATGTAATTTGCTGTTCAAATAAATTTGCTTTTGGCAGAAAAAGGGGGCACTGTTAATAATTACCTTGTAACAATATGCTAATACCAGGAACTGTCCCAGGGAAACTGTAATGTGTAGTCACCCTGCTCATAGGTGCATAAAAATCTGGGCAATGTGGAGTTTTGATAACAGATGTCAGATACTGACGAGGCTGTAGAGATGACCGGCCAGGGAGAAAAGGGGGCTTAGTGACCCAGGGTGACTATGGGAGTAGCTGGTGCCAGGTATCCAGAAAAAGGAAATAACTAGTTCTTGCGGCAGGTAGACTATTACAGCCATGGGCATGTTGACTTCGGAAAACATTGCAGATAATATTAAAATACAGAGAAAAAGCTCTGCTTCTGCAAGTTTGGGAGAAATGTTATGTCTTTGACTTAGGTTCAAGTTGTAGACAGCCAATTCTGAGACTGATAAATCTCCTATTCTTTGGATGTCAGTGGGCTCTGGCTTCCTCACGTTGGTTCACAATACTGATGGACCTTTGCCGCAAGGGACTAAGGAATGCCCAGGGACAGTAAGAGTTGGCTTTGTCATTCTGTGATGACTTAGCACCATTAAAATACATGCTGATTTTCTACCCTGTGGTATTAGAAACCAAGAGGTATTAGGATTTGTAAAGTGTATTTCATAGAATGACTATTACCCATAAAGCACAATCATAGAATGACAATTTAAATAAACTGCTGTAGTTATTAATTAGAGGAGGAGTATATGTCTGGGATTAGAAGACAGAAAATTCTCTAAGTGGGAGAAACTTATGACTAATTTCACTGATATTGGTTATTTTTTAAAAAGTTTTGCATATGCACTTCTTTTCCTCCTCCTTCTCTTCCTCCCCCTTGTTATTATTATTATTAGTAGTAGTAGTAGTAGTAGTAATAGTAATAGTATTATTTGATAATGTTAATGAACATGGAACCAGGCACTGTGCTGAATGTTATTAATCCTGATACCATCACTAATTAATTCCCCATTTTACAGACGAGAAATGAGGTTTAGAGAGGTTACATGACTTTTCTAAGATTAGAACACTGATAAATAGGTTTAACATCCAGGTCTACCCTCCAAAATTCATGTCATTATGAATCTTTTCAACATATCAAGTAAGTTAACCTGCCCAGGATGATCTGGCACAGAATATTTGGTCAGCATTTCCAAATTGTCTAAGTATAAAAAAATCAGGAACTCTTTCTTCTCTGATTCTTTACATTTAGGAATGCTAGTGGTTTTCAGTCTAATAGCAAAACAGAAATAAAAACAAAAACAAAAACAAACAAAACAAAGCAAAACAATAGGAGGACTTGAGTCCCTGACTTGGGGGCAGTTGTGTACACAGAATATATGATACCACCAACAGATTATTTTTCAAACTCTCTCCTCTGTGCCACAAAATTATTTTCAAAGTTTTTAAAAATGTTTATTTACTTTTGAGAGAGAGAGAGAGCATGAGCCGGGGAGGGGCAGAGAGAGAGGGGGACAAGCTGTGCACTGTTAGTGCAGAGCCCTATTACAGGGCTCCAACCCATGAACCATGAGATCAGGACAGGCACTCCTTGACAAAATTATTTTCAGTACTAATGATGTACTAATCAGTGATAATCATTATTTTCTTAATGTGTTATTTGGTTTTAAAAACAATTAATTAAAAAAGAAGACTACATTTCAATTTTAAAGGCGTTATTCAATTTTGGTAAAATGTTTCATGCAGGACCTGAAATTTGCACTTATCAAACAAAAATAGTACACTCCAAAGTTGGCATACTATTTTACAATTTCAACACAAATGACTCCTCACTGTCACATGAAATGGCAGAATTGAAGTAATTCAAGTTTGGTTTTGCTCTCTTTATATTCCCTGTATAACCATTGTTACTTTGAATCTACTGGTTAACTGCAGGAATAGGGAGAAATCAGGTGATGGAAACATACAGCACTGGAAGGTTATAAATTGACTTTTTAAAAAATATTTATTTATTTTGAGAAAGAGAGAATCCCAAGCAGTCTTTGCACTGTCACTGTCAGTGCAGAGCCCAATGTAGAGCCCAATGTGAGGCTTGATCCCACAGACCGTGGGATCATGACCTTAGCTGAAATCAAGAGTCAGACGCTTAACTGACTGAGCCACCCAGGCACCCCATTAATTAACTTTCAAAATGAATGTAGGGCTGACTGTAACTAGGAGAGCTTCAAATTGCCTTCTATGAGAATACAATGTTTATGATGGATAAGTAACAAAGATGTATTAATATGAAGTCCCATCCGTATACATTATCAAACAGTACTCATCATAATTATTTAGAATGTGGTTTAACAGAAGATTTTTTGGGAAAGAAAACTTTATCCCATTGTTTAGAAATGCTGGCTCACATGATAATAAAAAGCCGACATTTTTTAATACTCGTTTTTTAATACTCATCTGAAATTCTCAATAGACAGTGCACCCTTTCACTGCCAATACTTGAGCAGAGCACTCCCACCACCTTCTGTTGGTATCCCACTGCTTTGGGGGACTCCAACCTGGTTCAGGGGTCATTGCTTCCCGTAGGGAATGCCTACACTGTTGGGAAGATTTAGGGAGTTCCCACTTCAGTAGAAAAATGACTATTTGGGGGAGATCTCAATCATATAGAAGAGAAGTCGTGGCTCACCTCTCTAGATGAGAGCTGAGGTCAGCAGAACAGGGTTGTTCTCCTAGAGAACCTGAGTCTGGGTGGTCTGGAAGAGTTCATGTTCATAAATGGGGCTACCAAACAAAGATGGCTCCATGGATATTACTCTGGTTACCATAGGTCATCATTTGTTACAGTCATGGAGAGGCTGACGTGGGAGGACACTAGATGACATTAAAATGCAGAGGGAGTGTCTGCTCCTCTATGTTGGTGAGAGTATGTTGGTGAGAAAGTTTACGCATTTGGATTAAGTTCAAGTTTACCATCAACAGGAGCTTGCCTTTTAAAGCAGGTAGATAGGAGCAAGCTGATAGTGATTCCTAGATGCACTCTAGGGCTCCCCAAGGTCCAAAGGTGGGTGAAGAATGATGGGGATTATCATCAAACCATCCTTGGGGTGCCTGGGTGGCTCAGTCGATTAAGCGTTCGACTTCAGCTCAGGTCATGGTTCTTGGGTTTGAGTCCCGCTTCGGGCTCTGTGCTGACAGCTAGCTCAGAGCCTGGGGCCTGTCTTCAGATTCTGTGTTTCCCTCTCTCTCTGACCCTCCCCTGCTCACACTGTCTCTCTCTCAAAAATAAAAAAACATTAAAAAAATTGAACATTAAAAAATTAAAACAAAAACAAAAACAAATCCATCCTTAACAGCCTGCAGGAGCTGAGAGGGATGGATGGGAGCAGGGGGAAGAAGTCACGTTCTGCCATCCATCGGCTGGCACAGATTTCCTCGGAGCCTGCCAGAGATCTTAGCAGGCAATGATTCTCTAATCTGAATGAATTATGGAGAAAGACAGCTTATGAAAACTTATGTGAAATCTGGAAAGACTGGAAGCTTTATTGTTCTCAGCCATAAACTGCACTCTTAAATTAAAACACTGAAGTTGCTGGTGCCAAATAAAGGTCTGGCCAGATGTGCTTTAATGAATGAAAAAGAATAACTTGTGATTATAATTTGTGTGTCATCTTCATTTAGGTCCTGCGTGGTTTAAAAAGAGTTTTCAATGACATTTTTCTGATTATAAAAATAATAAAATCATTGTAGAAATCACAGAAAAATATTAAAATCGTAGTCACCCACGATTTTATCTCCCACTGTGTGTATAGATTTGTAAATCTTGTCCTTCTCACTTAATAGTGAGCTTAAACATTTTCCTCTGTCATTAATCATTCTGTGGAAATACTTTTAATAGCTGTCTATTATTTCTTTGTGTGAATATTCCTTAAATTATTCATTCTCTCCCCAATCACTGGACTTAAATATTTTTTAACTTTTTCATATAGTAAATAGCACTGTGATGAACATCCTTGCCGAGAAATCTCTCTATATAATTCTGAATGCTTCCTTATCATAGATGCCAAATTATGGAGTTATTGGTGGAAGGTGTAAACATTTTCAGACTCTGAGTGTATTGTCAGGTTGCTTCCATAATAAAGGTTTCAACTATCTCCCACCAGCGATTAAGTGTTCTAAATTGTCCCAATTTTAAGGAAAAAAAATAGCATTTTCTCATTAAAAACTTTTTAATGATGATTGTGGTGTAATAAAGGATATATCTCATCTTTATTTCTTTTTTTCTTTTTATTTTTTTAATGTTTATTTTTGAGAGAGAGAGAGAAAGACAGAGCATGAGTGGGGCAGGGACAGAGAGAGAGGGAGACACAGAATCTGAAACAGGCTCCAGGCTCTGAGCTGTCAGCACAGAGCCCGATGCAGGGCTCTGAAGGCAAGATCATGACCTAGGCTGAAGTCACTTAACCAACTGAGCCACCCAGGCACCCCACTGGTCTTTATTTCTGGTTCCAGGTACAGAAATTCAAAAACCTTGGGATTTTCTGAGTGATATGTGTGTCTTTATTATGCTAATGAGGTGGCTCAGGACCGGTCCTGTTATTGCTTTGGAATCAGGGCTGGTCACCAGAAAGACCTTCCCTGTAATTAAAGGGTTGGAACTTTGGGTCAGCTGGACCTCCCAGGAGGGATGGGGCCGGAGATGGAATTTAATGAAGTTTAATCGTCAGAGCCTACATAGTGAAGCCCAGTAAAAGCTCTGGCGTGGTTAGTGCAATGTATGCAGTTTGGGTGAAACATAAAAACGATTATTCATTGCCCACTTCTGGCCTTTGGGGAGCCCTACAATGCATCTAGGAATCACTATCAGCTTGCTCCTGTCTTTCAAACTTGAGCCTAATTCGAAGACACAAACTTTCCTGCAAACTTGCAGAAACAGTTTAATATTATCTGCATTTTAATATTATCTCCAGTGTCCTTCCAAATCAACCTCTCTGCGACTGCACCAAGGACCTTGTTAACCTTTTTTCATGGTTACATCCAACAGATAGTTATTGTACACCCTGACACCCTCTATGTGCCAGAAAGGTGCTAGCTGCTGGGAATTCCATTAGGAACAAAATTGGAAACAATTCCCACCTCTTCCTGTGAGGAGTTAGGTCCAGGGGTAGGTGGAGACATTAATCAATTAATCACCCGTCATGTAAAATTATACAATGGGGAGGTGTAGGTGTTATGAGATCACGTACTAGGAAGATTTGACTTAGAGAGGTAAGTGAAGGCTTTCTGGAGCAAGTCGACGAACTAACCTCCGAAGAAAAAGAATTAACTAGGAGAGGAGGAGTGCATGGAAGGGAGGAAGCCTCTGGGTGGAGAGAGCAGCCCCATGCAGAGGCCAGAGCACAGGTGTGTAGGGGCGTGGCCAGCGAGGGATAGAGCTGTAGGACTGGATGTCCAGTGCATGAAGGCTTCCCTACTTAGGGTGACTTCAAGTGCTTAAGGGAGCAGTTTCTGGCTAGCTTAAGGACTTCCGAAAACAAAGGAGGCAGTGGTACCGGAAAGGGTTACAGACCGTCCACAGGGCTAGGAGACACTGGACCAGCTGCTCACAGAGGTAGAAGTGTTTGAACAGGCGCCTCACAGACCGGGAAGTACCCTGGAGATGGAGGGAGGAAGGGAACAGGACAACTGACATCAAGAGATCCCGAAGATGACAGTGCTGACGAAAAAGAAGAAAACCCTCAGAGTTAAAGATGGCCAAGACCACTGTTGGGGTTTAGAAATTTATCCTCAGCGTGTGTACTAGACAATGCAAGACAATGAATGTTTGGGCATGTGCAGCTGTTCTCAAAGCCCACCCTGGCCCTGGGGCAACGTCCCAGTGTCCTGCAGCAGCCACACATGTGCCCTTACTTGTGGGGAGTCTGCCTTCACAGGGCTAGCCTGCTTCCCTCCACCCCACCCCACCCCTGCCCCCGCTCCAGTCTTGGGAAGAGTGCATGCTGTGAGAAAATGGTGGAATTATAACAATTAATTATCAGAAATGTAGTCACATTTCTCCTACTGCCATTAAATATTCTGGAAACTTATTACAGAACTTTAAAAACTGGAAAGCTCTCATTTTAATTTAAAGGAAATCAGGTTGGGGTGCCTTGGTGGCTCAGTCAGTTAAGCTTCCAACTCTTGATTTCTGCTCAGGTCAGGATCCCAGGGTCCTGGGATGGAGTCCGGAGTCACACTCCTTGCTGAGCATGGAGCCTGCTTGGTAGTCTCTCTCTCTTCTCTCTCTCTCTGTGCCTGCCCCCTGTCTCTCTCTGAAAGAAAGAAGGAAAGGAAAGGGAAGGGAAGGGAAGGGAAGAAGAAAGAAGAAAGAAGAAAGAAGAAAGAAGAAAGACGAAAGAAGAAAGAAGAAAGAAGAAAGAAGAAAGAAAGAAGAAAGAAGAAAGAAGAAAGAAGAAAGAAGAAAGAAAGAAAATCAGGTTTACTAAACACTTTTAAGAAAAGAATATTTGTTGGGGCACCTGGGTGGCTCAATCACTGAGCATCCAACTTTGGCTCAGGTCATGATCTTACAGTTTGTGAATTTGAGCCCTGCATTGGGCTTGCTGCTGTCAGTGCAAAGCCAGCTTCAGATTCTCTGTCTCTGTCTCTGTCTCTGTCTCTGTCTCTGTCTCTCTCTCTCTCTCAAAACAAATATTTAAAAAAAGAAAAAAAGAAAATATTCTGATATTTAAAATTAGAGAAACCTCTGACAAGGGAGAGTGAAGAGCCCTGTCTGCATTCACATGTACTCCCTACACACACAAGAAAAGAACAACTGGTGAGGTCCATACTCTCAAGATGGCTCAAGAGAGCACCTGGCCCAGGGTGTGGCTCAATGAATAAATAATAACAACTGAGTCTGAATGTGAATGTAAAAATCAGTTCTTGTTCTACTGGAATTTATACCAAATTTAGAATCCAGTCAGGTCAGGGACAAGATGCTTACAGAACTGATCGAGGAAACAGAAATTTCCACCAATGTTTTATAATAGAAGATTAGGTTGGGGAGATAAGAAAAAAAGGATATAACTGTCCCTACTACCTACAACCCTCTCCTCTAAGCAAACCCCTATTATTTAAAGCAGAGACAGTCTTCCCATGTCACCCCTTTCCAGAGCAGGGCAACAGTCTCAATCTTTCTCAACACCATACTCTGGACAACCTTTACCAATTAGGTGAGCAGAGCTGGCATACCTGGTGAAAGGTATTTGCGATCCCTTGCCCCAAGGTATTCAGATCATCTAATTAAAATGGATAGTGTAAATGAATTGCTAATAAATAAATAGTAATTATCTTTGTACGCCAATAAAAAATTCAGCACTGCATTGTCCCAAGATACTGGATATCCACAGCAATATACAATCATTAGAAATAGCTATAGTTTTTGCTTCTGTTTTAAGTAGTTAAGCAGTTGTGATTGCTAATTGGGTAAAAATGAATGGATTCAAAAGAGTCTGAATGTGAGTATTCTATCCAATTTCTCCTAGGGAGGGGCACAAACTCAGGCCCACAGACACATGTTAACATCAAGGTCAGGATTGGTGGAGATAATGCAGTGAGGGCAAGACAGAGATAGAAGAGGGTTCAGGGCCCAAAGTTATCCTAGAAGAAGCTACAGGGTCATAAATGATACCCATGTGGTTGCCTAAGATTTCAGAAAGAAGGCAGGGCCAAAAGAGTTATTAGCATTAATAACTGTCATTTATGGAGCAGACTGCATGGGCCAAAATCTCACTTAAATATCACAGCTATGAAAACACAAAATGCGATTGAATAAATTTAAAGATGTGATTGGCTTTATTAAGTGATTCATGAAGATTCATGAATCGGCAGCATCCCATCTAGCAAGTAGAGAGATGTTCCAATGACTTGTACAAAATGAAAGGTTTGTGTAGAAAAGAGGGTGGGGCAAGAAAGTTAACTAATGAAAGAAAAGAAAGGATTGTGTCAGGTCAGGACTTCTCATTTTGGGGGAATGGGACCCTAAGGGTTTTTATCATGCAGATGACCTCACTAGTGCTAGTCAGGAGATTTCCCAGGGACTTGAAAAGTCTTGTTTTTGGGGCACCTGGGTGGCTCAGTCAGTTGAACATCCAACTCTTTGATTTCAGCTCAGGTCATGATCTCACTGTCAGGATGATGAGGGACCATAAGGCAAGCTGAGGGCCAAGCACAAGATAGCACAACACCCCCGCCCCCAGGTGGGATATGTGTGATATTCTTCAGGTACTCCTGGCTTCCCAAGAACAAAGGAAATGACAGAAAACAAATGGTTAAACTGATAGAGTCTCTAATCAGTTTATGAATATCTTATCAATAGCCCAATCTCCAGGAACTCCCTACTGTCTTAATGATAATGCTTTGCTAGAGGGTAAAACAATTTTAGCTTTACAATAGCTAGGCCTCCAGTAATCTGTGAGTCTTTATCACAAGGAAATCTTTTCAAGAAACTTCCTCTTGACTTTACTTCCCCCAACTCCACAGTGTATAAGCAGTCACTCTTCACAACCCCAGTGCACCTCTTTCTGCCCCCGGGTCCTGTCCCTGTGCTTTAATAAAATCATCCGTTTGCAGCAAAGATGTCTTCAAGAATTCTTTCTTGGCCATCGGCTCCGAATCCCATCATCACTCCAGAACCTTATTAATGAAATCAAGCCCAAGTCTTGACTGGGTATGGATCCTGTTTGAGATTCTCTCTCTCCCTCTCTTTCTGCCCCTCCCCTGCTCATACTCTTTCTCTCTCTCTCTCTCTCAAAAAAAAAAATAGTAAAATAGGTGAAAAACAAAAATAAGGGGCTCCTGAGTGGCTCAGTCGATTAAGTGTCAGACGGCTGAGGTCATGATCTCATGGCTCCTGAGTTTGAGTCCCATGTTGGGCTCTGTGCTGACAGCTCAGAGCTTGGAGCCTGCTTTGGATTCTGTGTCTCCCTCTCTCTCTGCCCTTCCTCTGCTTGCACTCTGTCTCTCTCTCAAAAAATAAACATTAAACATGAATAAAATAAAATAAAAATAAAAGAATAAAACAAAAATTAAAAAAAGAAAGGTCATGTTCCTGGAATAGGTTGAAACTGTAATGAAACCTTGGTTCACTGTTGTGGGGACAAATGACTCCATTTTGGGCCTCTCTCTCTCGCTCTCTCCCTTTTTCTTTTTCAACACATCTGTGTAGGGTAAGTTTTATTCTCCTTTGGCCCATGAACAAGCTAAGGCTCCGGGAACTGAGCAGTATGCTCAGGGTCACCATAGCCCGTAAGTGTTAGCACTTGAATTTGATCCAACAACAGCAGGATCCAAAGAAAGCTCTGTAAATAACCACACTAGACTCTTCAGATGTGGCAGGCATGCGGCCCCCAAGTAGACACTGGGAAGGTTAGGCCCAGGGAAAAACGTGCCAAGAAAGGCCAGAGATTGGACAACTTGGTGGGGGACTATCGGCAGAAGGAGTGAAGGGTCCTTGGAAAAAGACAGGCATAGTTTTCTTGATTGGAGCAGTCATCCTAGGCCCCGGGCCATCTCATAAAAGAATGTAAGAACAAACAGCCACTATCAGGCGATAGCCTAATCATATCAGGGACAATGAAACTCCCAGCACTGAATTCAAAATTCAAAATGGAATACAACGTTGATTTGTATTTACAGAATGTAAACTCCTTTGAATCCTCAGATATCAGACCAATCGGAGTCAGAGAATTGAAGTGGACCCTTTGCCCAACCCATCTGTATTCCCCATTGCACAAGCCCCTTCATGAATGTACATGCATCCTTAGCTTAAAACTTGTCCCGCACTGCTTTCAAAGATCCCTGGTGTTCTTTACTTGTTGCAAGTAAATCTTTGTCTTGGTCGTGTCTTTTGGCTTGACACCCACCAGTTTCGGGTAACAGGATGAGATGTTGGATAACCCCTGACACTTAAGTTTTGCTTTTGAATTTACCCAATATTAAGTTTTGCTTTTTAATTTACCTGACACTTAAGTTGTGCTTTTTAATTTACCCAATATTATTAAAATAAGAGGATGCGGGGTGCCTGGGTGGCTCAGTTGGTTGAGCATCTGACTTCAGCTCAGGTCATGATCTTGCGGTTTGTGGGTTCAAGCCCCCCTTAGGCTCTGTGTTGACAGCTCAGAGCCCGGAACCTGCTTCAGATTCTGTGTCTCCCTCTCTCTTTCTCTCTGCCCTTCTTCTGCTTGTGCTCTCTCTCTCTCTGTCTCTTAAAAATAAATAAACATTAAAAAAATAACAGGATTCATTAGTTAACTGCGTCATTTAGAGCTGGCTAGATACAGAACTGCAAGAGCTAACAGGGTGTTGAAGAAATAGAGCACCTAAGTATAATGGGGTCCTTCATGTTACCTTCCATGTGCCTGTGCAGGGCCCCAGCCTGGATACTCCCAGGCCAATCTCTGGGCCAGCAGCACTGGCCTTGCCTGGGCACGTACAAACATACAGTCTCAGCCGCCACCCAAGACCTACCGAATCAGAATCCGCTTTCTTAAAAGATCCTCAGACTACGTGCACATGAAGCTTGGAGAAGCACTGAACTAGGGGGCCCAAACCAGAAGGAAAGATAGGGTGTAAAATATCAAAAGAACCAGCTAGCTATATACTCAGAAGAAAAAAGGCAAAAAAAAGGTGTTTAGTTTAGTTTAGTTTTTCTCAGAAAAAAAAAAAAGGGAACTTCAAGTTTAACTCAGGGAGGTAATTTTTTTTTCCTGATAAAATTATAAGCAAGCACTATCCATATAAAACAGGATGAACAAGACTAGCAGCCTAGGAGAGTTGTTGTTACATTTGTGCGCGCAAAATTGGAATGAGCTGAATAATACAGTCTTGCTATTCCTTTGTGCGTGAGAGAGGCCCAGTGGCTTCAGGGACATTTTCTTCCTTTGTGACATCCCAACCCCACGGAGATGCATGTTGTTGTAAATTATAGAAGCCCCATAATGTCTTACAGAGGGTGTGGGAGAGTGATAGGGTTGGGGTTTGAGGGGAGGGAGACCACTGGCTTAGGCCAGAGAAACAGGGAAAACCCCAGAATGGACAAGGGGCTTAGGAAGCTGACGTTAGCTGAGGATTTTAGACTACTTCCTGGTTACGTTAAATTTCAGGTGTTTACAAACACAGCACTCAGAAAAGAAAGAATAACTTTGTTGACCAGGAAACTGCCATCTATTTTTTTCAAAAGGGAAATAGCTTTATTGTTTTCTTTCCTGACTATGAAATAATACTTATTGCGAAGAAATTAAGAGTGAAGAAAAAAATGTGAAATGGAAAATGAAAATCACTTCAGACCCCAGAGAGAACTATATACTAATATTACACTCTCTCTCTCTCTCTCACACATACACACATATACACACATGTGCATGGACAGATGCACACCATCACATGCACGTAGTTTTACACACCTGGTATCTTATAAAACACTTTCTCAATGCCAGGCTCAGAGAATGTAGTGCTTTGCGCTCCTAAAACCCACGGGATGGATGATTGAGATGGTCCTCTCTAGTTTGAGGGCTAGAAGTATACATAAGTAATTAATATTAATTTAAAACATTTTTAAGCTGTTTTATTAAGTTGATGCTAAAACAACAATATTCCTCCTATGAAGTTCACCTAGGGCAAGGTATATTTATAAAGCTAAAAAAAATACCAAAAAAAAACTAACAAGTCAACCTACCCTCATTTAACTAGAATCTATAGCCCTCTTTCATGTGCCCTAATTCTGTGAACTCAGAGAAAAATAGGAAATGGGGAGGGGGGTTGTGGGGAGTGATGGTTAATTGCTTCAGGGAAGCTGCACTAGGTTGTATGTCCCTGAGGCCAAAGCACTGAGTTGGGGAGGGTCAAAGGCTTTAACTGGGTGCCTTCAACACATTCCAGAGCTACAGACTAGTCAGTCCACCTAAACTGAGTCTCAGGGGGCCCCTGGGTGGAGCAGCCCCCACCCAGCTCTCTGGGGCACAGCTAGGCACCCTCCCTGCAGCCTGAAACCAGTCCTTTGACTTACAGATTGCAGTCTCCTAAATGTTTGCTTTGAGCCCCCACTGTGAGTCGAATGTTGACAGAACAGACGGCAGGCTTCTTCCCCTGGTCTGGCCCATGTGCTGCTCCCCACTCAGAACCCCTATCTCTGGACTTCTCTCTTCTTAACCTTCGGAATAAAGCTGCCAGTTATTCTACTAGCAAAGATGGATTTGTTTGCAAATAGCAGAGAATTGCAATCTGGGACAAGCGAGCCATGGCAAAACCATAGGTAAGTCCAACAAACAGAGGAGAGGAACACTGTTTTATGGAGAAGAAGGAAGAAGTTGGGAGGGGTTATTTTGAACAAAAGTCCATTGGGGAGAAGCAAGAGTTCACACTGGCCAAGTTAGGGGTCACTCCATTTCTTGTGGAAGATCCACAATACATCTTCTCCTGTTGGGACCTGTCATTGATGATTCTTTCCTCTTGAGATTCTTCTTTTGGGGTCTGTAATTGACAGTTCTTCTTGTAACTGACATTGGATGGTAAGTTTCCCCCTTACCAGCCTCCCTTCTAGCACCTGAGTCCACTTTAGTCCTTTTCTTTACTGTCACACTCTCTTCCTCTGGAGCCTAACCCAAGATTGACCACCTTGGCCTTGCCTGATGCTTGCAATCCTTTCCCTCTTCAGGCTGGGTGTCTGCTTTGTCCCCACACTGCTTTCTTTGCTTTGAGATTTGGCATCATTGCCCTCACCCTGGCCATCCCATAGTGAAGCGTCCTGTGACTCTTAGAGCTTTCAGCAGGAAGGTCTTGACAGCCCTTCTTTCCTCTGCCAACCTCTGCATTTCAGGTTAAGTTTTCTTGGGTCAAGGCCTTGACCACTTCCCCCCACCCCCCATTTTATTTGCAAAACTAACATATCTGCATCAGGGAAGGTTGTGATTCAAGGGCATAAGAGAAAAGTTAAGGTGGGGCACCTGGGTGGCTCAGTTGGCTAAGTGTCCGACTTCGGCTCAGGTCATGATCTCGCGGTCTGTGGGTTCGAGCCCCACATCGGGTTCTGTGCTGCCAGCTTAGAGCCTGGAGCCTGCTTCGGATTCTGTGTCTCCCTCTCTCTCTCTCTGCCTGTCCCCACCTTGTGCTCTGTCTCTCTCTGTCTCAAAAATAAATAAATAAATAAATAAATAAATCTGTAAAAAAAAAAAAGAGAGAGAGAGAGAAAAGTTAAGGTAGTTTCTGTTACAGTAAGAGGGGCAGAGAAAGGGGGCAAATTCCTCCACTGGAAATCCCACAGATATGAAAATAGATGAGAAGGTGGCATTTTTTTATGCCTTGCTCATCAGAGGATAAAATCAGCATCATTTCCCTATGCTGTGAGAACTAGGTTGGAGGTGCCCCTTTAGGAAAAGTTCTTTTTTTTTTTTAATATAGAGTTCTTGGTCCCTTTCCCAGATTCTTTTTAAAAAACAAACTCTAACCCAAAGGCACACGCACATGCACACACACACACACACACACACACATGCACGCATATAGATGCACACACTCCTAATTTGCATTGGTTCTGACCAATCCAGACACTTTGGTTACCAATGCCCTTGAGGCCACAGTGAGGACCTGGCCCCCACCTGCCTCTTCTTAGGCTAAGGATGATCATGCTGAACATCACAACTGAGGACCGGCAAGTGGTAGCCAAGTCACAGGGCTCATTGGCAGAGGAAAAACTTGGCAAACCCCGGGTATCAAGAAGGGAAAAGACAATAATTGAGCTCTGGGTATTATTTATAGATGTCTGGGGCTGGCTTGATGTGGACTCCAAACGAGCAGTTGATTTGGTTGGAAACTCAAAGGAGCCATCTTTGTGTGATGTTGTCACAAGAACCCTTGGGGTCCGAGTGAATTTTTCCCTCTTCCTTTGGCTGATTTGGTTCATACAGTCATCTTCCTACTTCTTCTTGTGGGTCCTCTCAGGTCTGAAGGTCAACCTGAACTCACTCTCAGCTTCTTCTACTGAGTGATGATGGCCTCAAACATAGATTTGGCTTACTCTTCAGGATGGTTCTTTGAAGAATCTAGTTGGGAAGATGGTGACGTGGGAGGTGAGGTGCCCCAGGTCACCAGGAGGGGTAGAGAAGCTGGAACTGCTCTTCCCTACAAATCATCTGACCTTTGTTGGCCTTGCTGTGCAGAAATGCTGTGACTCTATCATGTGTCCTCCAGTCATGGCTGGTGCTTGAATAACTGACTGTATGTCCTACCCCAAACCCTGGTTCTTGTGGTATTCAGAGCAATCTTTGCTATTGATGGATCATCCTAATTTCTTGTGGTTTTGTTCTTGGTTAAGCTTAACTTGTCGGACTTGGGCTTGAACTTGGGCTTTGAAATTGGATAGAATAATATTGGAGTAATATCTCCCTGCCACTTAATACCATAAGCTTAGTGAGTTTAACCTCCCATTAAATCTCTCTGAAGAATTTTTGCTCTTTTATATTAGGTCGTATTTTTGTTCAAACGCTTGATGTCAACTTTAATTATCATTTGGAATAGTTACTCAGCTAAAGGGATCTGTTTCTTGCCCAAAAGGTAATTATGAGAATAAAATCGGTCCTATAAAGACATGTAATTTACTTGAATCTCTTTATAAGGCCGCCACAGGGATACAAGGACAGGAGAGTAACTCCCTTTGTGGGCACAAGAAAAAGTGAAGAGACACAGGAAACACACATCACCAACTTCACAGCTGTCCTCAGACTTGGTCTGTCGGGAAGGTTCCTTTGAAGCAGCCACTGGGGGCAGAGAAGAAAGGATGAGAGCAATGCTTTCCCCAGGCATGGGCAGGAATGGGAGGTAAAATTTAATTTGAGACAGCTTTACTCTCATCACACTGATTGATTTGGGGAATGAGTTGAGCAAATTGGCTGTTTGCTTGGGTCTCCCAGAGATAAACCTCATCTTCAGCTATGATTCCAAGACTTCTGGTGGCAAATCAATGCAGTGAATTCTGTCCAAAATCCAGCCACCCAGCCAGGCAGAATGTTTTGGCATCATTGTTGGGGTTTGACTGGATCATTGCCCAGATTCAGAGAATCTTTTGGTGTAGAACACCGATGTTGCTGGTTGAAAATGGCCATTTTTTGCCTCTGTAATTGAACCGACAAGGTATTTGGGTGTGGTATGGCCAAAACTACAGCCATGGTCATAATCTCTCTGGGTCTAGTCTCTTCACTGGTTAATTGGGAATGAAAATATCCACCTTGCTTCTCACACATGGATATTGACAAATCACATGAGAAAAGAGCAACACTTAACCATGGTATAACAAGAATGCCGTAGCTACCATGAAAGTTCCCAGAAAGGAGGAAAGCAATCAGTTGTCACCAGTCCATGGCAGGGCTGGGACCCTCCCAGGCAGACCTTATGAAGACTCTGTGTCCTGGAGGTACTGGAAGTTTCCTAATTGACCCCTTTTCCTCTAAAGCACTGAGTGCATTGCAGTTCTTGGCAGGGAGGATAAGTTTCCCTGAACTCACCCTACTCTTGTAAGTTTGAGGTCTCCGTGTAGCTTTACAATCACAGGCTTTGTAGGCCAGGCTCATTGGTTCCCTGACAATTCCTTAAAAAATACGGCAGGCTTCTCTTTAATTTGCTTCCAGTTGGCTCCATGTGCCAGAAACAACATCCTATATTTTTCCCCAAAACATATTCCCCAAGTCTGCTTGATTTCTTTGCTTCCCAGCCTATATTTTTCTTTTTTTCATTATAGGTAATGTCCCTATATTGAGACCAACTGAATCAATGGGCTTGAGAAGGCAACATTCTCTATGTGACCCTTGCCAGAGGTCTAAGCCCCATTGGTTTACTGGAAAGTTCTGAGATTGTGCTGTTCAAAGCCCTTTTTAGTCTTATCTCTTACTATTTAGGTCCAGAGGCAGTAGGTCTTTCTAACACCTTAAGGCTCTTAGTCTCTGAACTTTATTGCTTTTACTTTTTGCTTATAAACCGGACACACTTGCTTGAGTTCATCTCTTCCTTATAGTACTGTAATATCTTCTAAGCCCAGCAACAACCAATACACACTCTTACTCCGGATTGTTCCAACAACTTCTTTAGAGCCACAGACTCAGCAAGTATGTGGCCTGCTGCCACCATATCACACTAACACGAGTCTCTACCTTTCCTCCTGCTGCATATGTTACCCTACCACCGCTGCCTGATTAGGCCAATGCTGTGCAATTTTAGTCTTTTGAAAACGGGAGCCTCCCACTTCCTGGTACAAATCTTTGTGCTAGGTTGGCTAGGGTAGACTGTGGTAACAAACAGACTCAAACAAGTAATAGCTCAATGCTTGGACATTTATATCTCATTCACAAAATAGTTTGAGAAGATTCCAGATCATCAGAAAGATTGTGTGTGTGTGTGTGTGTGTGTGTGTGTGTGTGTGTTTCTGCTCTACACAGTCATTTTAGAGACTGGCATTTCATATGTGGCTTCCCTGGCACTATCCCATCATCCCATAAGCTGGAAGGGAAAAGAGATGTGGGAGGCTTTTATGGGCCAGGACTGGTGGTGGCACATATCACTTCAGCTCATCTTCCATTGGCTACAACTCAGTCACATGATCATAACTAACTTCAAGAGAGACTGGAAAATGTAGTCTTAACTGTACGTCTGCCCAGGGAGAAGAAATGGACTTCTGTAAACAGCAACAGTGTCTTTCCCAGTGCTCAGACACCTCATCCATAGAGGGCTGGCCTCCCAGGTCTATGAGGAGGAAAAGGTGAGGCAGTGTTATGGGAAAGCACCTTGGAATGCTAAGACATTGGGGGTAGCATAATAAAACACCAGGTAAAATATAATCAAACACAGAAACTCTCTCCATGTAGGACTACATTAGTAATTTTTTTCATTTGCTTTAGATCATTCCCTTATGGAAAAGGATGCCTCTCCCTCATCAGAAGTAACCTCCAGATATATGCTTACTTGCATCCAGGAACTGTACATCTAGCACATAATTTTCTAGTGTCTTTCACAAACTGTCATTGAGGAAGAACATGTCAGCCTTTTATGCGAGAGTTCTGACAATAATGTGATACATGAGCCATTTCTAGATACGTTGTCTACAGTAAAAAAAATAATAATAATGAGCTGGAAAAACACACTGTCACTTCTGCATGGCTACATACACCTGCCCCGCACCTATGCTAACTTGGGCCATGTCTCTCTCTCTCTCTTTTTAACTGAAGTATAGTTGACACACAATGTTACATTAGTTGCAGGTGTACAACACAGTGACTGGACAACTCTGCATTATGTTATGTTCACCACAAGTGCAGCTACCATCTGTCACTATACGAGGCTATTACAATACCATTGACTATATTCCCTATGCTGTACCTTTCATTCCCATGACTTATCTATTCTATAACTGGAAGCCTGTACTTCCTACTGCCCTTCACCCATTTGGGACCGTGTCTCTTAATAAAGAGCCTGGTGGTGGAGCCCAACCCTACAGGGAAATGTTTTTGGAGTGAATACTGGGGAGCATATGCATCCCAGTATTCTTTGATCTCAGGAAGAGTCCAAGGGGATGCAAAGATGGAGGGAAGTCTTCTGGTGGCTTCTGGGATGAGAGAAGGAGGCAACCCTTGTCTTTGAAAATACCTGAAGAGTTCGAAAAATCTGGTGGTGGTGGAATGGTTTCTGGGAAAAAAATCCAAGCAGTTAAAGGGCATTTGACTAAGTCTCTGCATTTGGGGGATAAGAAGAGACTTTTGTGACATGCAAGGTCATTGTAAAAGTGTATCTCATTTTATTCTTTTTATTACGAAACAGTGTTTTCACTAAGACCCCTCTCCTGTCTTCTTGAGCCATATTAGCACAAAAATTGAAAGGTCTTGGCTACCTTCCCAGAACAAAATGAGGTACCAGTGTGTGTATGTATGTGTGTGTACGTGTTTCTAAATCATCTGAAATCCTTGTCTTTCTACTTCTCAAGGTCATCCAGAAGTATAAGCAAATAGTGACTGTTTTCTTTTTTTTTTAAGTCAAAGTGAAGTATGTAACTTTAGTCTTAGACTACGTTTCTTTATCTACATATGTGCAAAATGTGTTTGTGTGTATAGGAAATAATTCTCATGCAAAAAAAAGTATATGGATCAGATTAGTACTTAAGGAGATGTGATTGCTTGTGTTAGTACTAGTATTACCATATTATTGGTGTTATTGATATGAATGGTGTTATTTTCACTATTTAAAAATCTTTTTAACTGAGATGTAATTGATATTACTATAAATTGCTGCAAGTATAAGTATTAGTGTTAGACAGAGTAAATGACCTGCAGAGAGTAGACCGACCCCAAGAGTTTCGATTTTATGTTATTCCTTTTGAATTACCACTTAGTATAATATGTCACATGCTCAGTACACTTTGTTTCTGTTTATGCTCATCGGAAGAGGAAACAAGCATTTTAAATGGAAGGAACAGCCTATACAAAGCCCTACAGGTGGAAATGAGTCTGTGATGTCCATATACCTCCTGTGGGATTTGGTTCTTCCAGTTATTTTGAAAATTTAAAAAAATTTTTAATGTTCATTTATTGTTGAGAGAGAGACACAGAGCATGAGCAGGGGAGGGGCAGAGAGCGGAGACACAATCAGAAACAGCTCCAGGCTCTGAGCTGTCAGTGCAAAGCCTGATGTAGGGCTCAAACCCACAAACCATGAGATCATGACCTGAGCCGATGTCGGATGCTTAACCGACTGAACCACCCAGAGCCCCTCCCTCAGTTATTTTGAAACCAGCATGGGGTCACGGGGAGGAACACCCTAGCACTGCCCTTTGGGGATCTTCTTTGGGGCCCAAGTCTGGAGATGGGGCAGTCAATGTAGGAATCTACGTGACAGGGTGGGCGTCTTTTGGGCCAAACCTGAGGCTACGTGGGGGCATGCTCAGAATTCTGCATGTTTGTAGCCCATGAACACTCGAGCACATAAATATCCTTGTGCACTTTATGAATGACCAAAAAAGCCAGCCTTACCCTGGTGGATGCAATTAGTGCTGTCAGCCAGACTAACACCTGAGAACAATTTCCGTCATCAAAACTCTGTCATTCCATGAGCAGCTCAGAAATCCTGCTCAAGAAATGCTAGAAAGACAGATAGGAATAGATGCTGCACTTTCAGAGTTTAAAGCCCACTTCTGAGTTTCTTTCTTTTCCTTTCCTTTCCTTTCCTTTCCTTTCCTTTCCTTTCCTTTCCTTTCCTTTCCTTTCCTTTCCTTTCCTTTCCTTTCCTTTCTTTTTAACGTTTGTTTTAGAGAGAGAGCGAATAGGGGAGGGGCACAGAGAGAGGGAGACCCTGGATCTGAGCGCAGAGCTTAATGCAAAGCTCGAATTCACAAACCTACAGATCATGAGCTGAGTCCCGAAACCAAGAGTCAGACACTGAACCGACAGAGCCACCCAGGCGCCCCCTACTTCCAGGTTCCTAAGCCAATATTCCACACCTGGGCTTCCAGCTGCAAAATTTCATGGACTTGTGCCTTTGCGCACTTCCTCCCCTAGGTGAGAGTTTTCTGCTTTCATAAAATTCTCAAAGGGGTCCATGATCCTAGAAAGTTAAGGAGCATGGGTTTGGTACAGAGGCCAGGTGTAACTGTAAACTGTTCAACCTTTGATTATATCGTACTGTCCCCACATGGAAATGGGCCACTGTTTCTGGCATGCTCTCCCGATAAGGGCACAGATCTTGTCTTCCCTGCTGGCTAGAATTGCACAGCACACCCCTCCTTCCTTCTCTTCCCCCTTCTCTAATCTCAAGAGCCTCCACGCCTCATCTTCCCCTTGATCCACCAACAAGGCCAAGGTCACAGAGCAATGTTCACAAGGACTGAACCAACCTTTCCCACTGCTTTAGATTGCTCCCATCTCTATGTCCCTTAAACTACTTGTTCTGTCAATAAAATATTGACATTTCATGCTATCCTGGAGTTTAATAGATACCAAGCCTGACCCACTTGTACATGCCCTGAGGTGATATCCCAGTACCACTTTTACAAATGTCACCATACTCATTCCCATTAATAACTAACCTTCATAATTATAACCATAACACCACATGTCATCAAATGCAGTTTCATTTTTATATATTTCCAGATACACTTTCTCCTGTGAGCCTGACAATATTGCTAGAGGCAAGCAAGAGAGGTGTTCCCATTTTTTCAGAAATGAGGTGGCAGAGCACAGCCTAGAGAGTTCAGTGACTGGCGTGAAGTCTCGAGTAAGTTAGAGGCATAAGGAAGAATGAAACGGAGATCTAAATTCCCCTTCCTGCTCCGGGCCATGCTACACCTTTGTGTACATTTCTTTTCTTTTCTTTTCTTTTCTTTTTTTTTTTTTTGGACAAGGAGTCAGGCTTTTTATTTTAAGCCACTCCAAAGTCCTTAACTGGCATCTTGTTTTAATTATGCCACTTGCAGACTGAATTTATTATGGTTGCCATGAGAAGATTTGACCACTTAAGTCACTCTGGAGGAAAGCACTAGAACTGGATTTTTAATTGGATTGGCTGAAGATAAATCAAGCATAACCACATGCGAATTTTTTAAATGATTCTATTAGGCAGATAGAGCCAGCTTTTACCCCTGCACATTATAGTTACTAATCATCTCCTATTCCTGATGTTTTTTTTTTTTTTTTCTATTCTTTCCTTTTCATTTTGTTTGCCTGCTTTGCTGAAGATTCAGTGCTTCATGGCGTGGAAACATGGATTATTGCATTGAACTTATTATGTGAAAATGCTGAATTGACTGCATTTAGGACACAGGAGCAGGGTCTTTGCCTCTCTGTATCCTCTCCTCTTCCTTACTACCTCCACACTGAACCAAACTGGGGCACAAGGCAAAGCTTTAGAGGTCTGGAATTGGATTAAGAGCTGTGTGCGTCACCCATCACTACCCAAGAGAGAGGATGAGAAATAATCCCCACCGTTTGGAAGTCCACAACTCTGAAATGTCCACAACTCTACAAAGCTCTTGGACTGATGGAGGTGATGAAGCCCCTTTCCCAGTGTGATTATTGGCAAACAACTCTTGCCTATTTGACCACCTTCTGCTGGTTACAAGTCTCCCCAGTAGAATGTCATGGAGGCACTAAATGAGGTAGATAATTGGGAGTCGTGTAGGTAATCGTGTGGGTAATTAATACTAATTAGCCCTGTGGACCACCAGAGCTAGCAGTGGGCAAACCAGTGCTTTCAGATATGATGGATGATGCCATTTACAGTGCAGGGTAGTTGGTGGGGTGGGGAGTGGGGTGGAGGGTACAGAGGCCTAGTTACCCCAGAAACCCTTTCATTTTATAAGATTGCATTCTGGAGCAGATGCGGCCTGGGAGGAATACTGGAGAGAAGAAGGGGGATTACATTGGAAGGAGCCAGCCCTGTGGGAAAAGAGGCTGGAACCTTGGACATGGGCTGCTCTGGACTTGAGTCTTGGAGATGGATTGGGGGATCTCAGGGCCTGGAGTTCTTAGGATTGGAACTTGCCATAGGAATCACACTTGAATTAAACCACGGTAAAATAGTCTGGACATTGCTAATTGCAATATATCCAGCAGGCTATGTGGTAGAATGGGCATCCTTACTGCGTCTCTAATGTCACTATTAACAACCTGCCCTCTTGCCTCAGGGCAAACTAATGGAGACTTTAACTGTGATTTGACTATCCAGATCCTTTGATTTCAGTAGGAAAAATTCCAGGAGCCATAGGTGGTCTTTTGGGCACAGTTGAAAAAGAAAGCTTTATGCAAGTATGAGTCTGGTTATTTCCTTATTACACCAGAAGACCTATTTTGAAATTTCTCATAAACCCAAACAACAAGAAATATTTTGTCAAACCAGGGTAGAAGTTCAGACGGCTAAGCCGATGCTTCTTTGGGTACAATATGCCTCCAAAGCTTTAAAGAAATGAGCAAATATGTTCTGCATTCTTTAAGTCAACTTAGGAAATATTTCTTAACTCTTTGCTTTGTACAGAGCATGGCACTCTGTGAAAAGAATTTCAGCAAAACTTTGTAGTGGGGGATGCCCCAACACAGGATTGGCATCTTTCCATTTGTGGAAGTTTCTTTTTAGCCTGACAAATCAAGGAGAGGCTGGAATTTGACACTTAAAAATGAAAACACATGGAAACCCACCATGACATTCTCGGTTTCCTGAAATGTGAAAGCCCTCATGGAACACATTAGCTCCAACCCAGTTTTTCTTGGTCCCTGATACTTCTTGACTATTACCACATTTGTATGATGCATTAATTTCTTCAGAAGCCTGAAATCAAGTGGCCTCAAAAACCACACTGGTGGCCATGGGGAATATTCAACAGGGAGAGGCTTAGATAGTAGAGGGATTTAATATTGCAAAGTGTTCCATTCAACAAACGGACGTTGAATAGACCAAAGATTTGCTTTGGAAAAAGAGTGTATCTGCTAGATAATTTCAGCAGTATGGAAGCAGATCCAATATTTCTCAATAGTGACTGGTCCCTGGACACAATTACAAAATTGATGAAATTTGCCTTTCGAGACTTTTGCCCTGTTCTCTGCTCCATCCCTGAATTCCAGATGCCCTGCATTCTGGTCTACAACATGCTGCCCGTGGAGAGTTGTCTGTGGAAAGTGATTCTACAGCCAGTTGCTCCTACGACTTTTCTTCACCTTCCATTCCAAATCCGATCCAGTAGTAGAATGCAATTGCTTGCCCACTTAATTCTCCTGTGCTAAGAGGCTTAGAGAACCTACTGTTAAGATATTGGTACTTTGAATTTTGTTGCACATTGCTTCACATCCTAACCTATAGTCAGTTTCGACACATGTTCCACGTGCGCTTGAGAAGAATGCATTCTGCCATTGTTGAATGCAGTATTGTGTTAAAATCTACACTATAATTATGGGTTTGTCTATTTCTTTTTAATGCTCTCAATATTTGTTTTAGATATTTTGAAGCTATGTTATTGGTTACATACAAATTTAGAGTTGTTTTAGATTTCTGGTGATGCATGCTTTCATCATTATGCAATATTCCTCTTTATCGCTGGTAATGCTCTTAAAGTCTACTTTGTGCAATACCCACATACTTACATTCTGTCTTTTATTTAAGATATACCTCATTAGATTTAACTGTCCTTTTACTTTTTAAAAAGCATTTACTTATTATTTTGAGAGAGAGAGAGAGAGGGAGAGAGAGAGAGAGAGAGAAAGCATGCAGGGGAGGGGCATAGAGAGAGGGAGAGAAAGAATTCCAAGCAGGTTCCCTGCTGTCAGCTCAGAGCCTGATGTGGGGCTCTGTTTCACAACTGTGAGATCATGACCTGAGCTGAAATCAAGAGTCAGTCACTTAACCAACTGAGCCACCCAGGTGCCCCACTGTCCTTTTACTTTTAACCTTTCTGCATCTTTACACTTCAAGTGTGTTTCTTATAAGCAATAAATAGTTTTGGTTTAAAAATCTAATCTCACAATCATTGTCTTTTAATTGAAAGATTGTCTATATATTTATATTTAATGTTATTTTTTAATTTAAGTTGGTTATCGCACAATTTATTTTATTTAGCTCATCTCTATTTGCTTCTTTTTTATCCCTTTCTTGCCTTTTTTTGACCAATCGAGTGTTTTTATTATTCCATTTCTCCTTCTCTATTATACTATATTCTTTTTTTTTTAATTTTATTTGAGAGAGAGAGAGAGAGAGAGAGAGACAGAGAACCTTAAGCAGGCTCCACGCTCAGCTCAGAGCCTGATGTTGGGCTCAATCCCACGACCCTGGGATCATGACCTGAGCTGAAATTAAGAGTCAGATGCTTAACTGACTGAGCCACCCAGGTGTCCCTATATTCTATTTTTCAATGTTACCCTCCAAATGACAACATTTATTCTTTACTTCGGATATAATATACATTGTATTTTACTGCTCCCTGGATGATTCAGAGGCTTTAGAACACTTTAACTCCATTTATAAACCAGGTCTTCAAAAATATTTAGACATCTGTTTTTTTTAGATTTTTATTACTCATCTTTTTATGACATTGCATTCTTTTATTGTGATTACATTTGCTTCATCTTTCTGTTATTTGGCATCCGACTGGAAGCAATTTTTTAAGGATCTCTGACCAGTGTGTTTTCTGAACCTCTCAAAGTCTAAAATTGGCTTTCTCTTGCTTTCCCACATGAATGACAACTTCTCTGAACATAAAATGTGGCATTTACGAACTTTAACCTTTATTGATAATACGACTTTGTTTTTAATCATGAGTTTTAAAGGAGCTTTGTTTTATTATAGTTCAAACATTTGCCAGTTTTTGTCCAGGGACAGGTCTTTCCCCATTGATTTTACCTGTTACAGTTCTCTATTCATTTGTTTATGCCTTTTAAGAGACCAGCTCTGTGCCAACAACACAACACTGAAAGACAACATGACTGCTTTCAAGGAGTGTAAAGGAGTATGCTTGGGGATAGATAAATAAAATATTCATTACAATTTAAAGGATTCAGAACTATGATAAGGCAAATATAAGACAGTGTGAGATCAGAGAAGGAGAGCACAAAGCCCAGATGGGGCTTTACCTGAGGTAAATATTTCCTGGAGGAAATTTGGGATCTTTTTCGGAAACACAATAATCTCTGTATGTTATTGTTACTATTATTATTACTTATAAATCTAGCCTCCACCTCTCTGACAGAAAACATGATTGTCATTGTAACAAACAAAACTTTGTGCTCATGGCTGGGACCATGCCAGGTTGCCCCAAGGGAGCCTGTCTTCTCAACCAGTTAGCTCAGGTGGAAGATCTCCACGTTATACCTGCAGGAGGAGTTGGGATTTAATATTATTTGTGGCAATTAGTGACTGGAAGACTGTTCACTGGTCTCAGTATATCTGGTTGACTATAAAGTCAGGGCTTTGAACTGTGCTGTATCCCCTCCACGCTCCATAGATTTGCTGAAACACATTTCTATGGCCTGATCAAGCAGAATGTGATAAATGACTTGTATGACATCTTAAATACTGGTGGAGCCATCCGTCTGTGACTTCTTAGCTTGTACATTTCTCACCTTCCTCCTCCAGCAATGCTTGTTTACAAAGACTGATGAGGCTAAAGGAATCATAAAAATTACCGTTAGTCTTAATTTGGGTATTCCCAGAAGAAGACAAGTTTTCAAGTGCAAGGAGGGAACTTGGAATGTGTGGCTGGCTAACACCAGCAGGGGAGCGGGGCAGAGAGACTGGGAAGGGAGGGCAGCCAATAAAGAGCAGAGGAGCCCCAGGGGACTTGGAGAAAGCCTCTCCCAGAAAGCTGCAAATACTGGCAGCTGAAAGTGGGCTGGGGCTCTCTGAGGTGGGGAGTAGGAGGGAAGGGGACCCAGTCAGTGTTGCTCCTGGTTCTTAATGCTCTTTGCCCAATATACACCAGTCTACACAGTCTTAAAAACGAAAACCCTTCATGCTCTTTGCCCAATATACACCAGTCTACCAGTCTTAAAAACGAAAACCCATTCCACCTTTTAGATCCTTGAGGAATAAAAAACATGTTTGAAGAGCTCAGGTTACATCATCTCTCCTTGGACCATACAGCAACTCTTGAGGCGTTCAGGATGGTCCCTCAGGCCATCCTTACTTACTCAGTCTGCCTCCCGGCCTGAGCTAACTTTACTGCCTTCCTCATGGCCCATTTTCAACCTAACCATGGGGAGGCTGGGGGGGGGGGGGTCCATTCTTTCATGGAGGAAACAAATTTGAGTAGCTCCTCTGTGCCAGGCACCGAATAGAACTCCCAATGGGGCAGTCAAATCCAGTATAGTTCCATTGCTTTGTGTTCCTTCACCATTCACAAGCGGCTTCCTGTCTCTCCTCCATTTTCCTACTGCAACAAATCCACGGTCACTGGCGCTCACCCCGCTACTGCTACTCCTAACTGTGGATCCTTCCCCTAGAATCTCCCAGCAGCAATTCGTCAAACTGTCATATATACATCATAAACTATGGCATTATGGCATAAATGATTGGAACAATATAATTAGTAAAGTAGAATTCATGACGATTTCAAACTTATCATTTCTTTTATAAAATATATGGTTTTGGCATTGTAAAATATATCGTATCGGCATCTTCCTAAATGCCCATAGAATTTTTTTAAATTTAAGAATCTAAAGTAGTCAGCCCCAGGAAAATAACAAAGTTAGAAAGATGAATATATGCAAACCATATTCTTAAAAGTATAATAGAAACTAATAAACAAATAAAAGATAAAGCAAATTTTACACATGCTCTTTTAAATAGTTATTGGATTAAGGAGCAAACTAAAGAATGAAGACAGCTAATTGAAAAATAATGAAAATCAGGATAATTCATATTAAAAGTTATGAGATATGCATAAAGTTGTTCTCAAGCAATCTGTAGTAATAAGTATGTGCTTAAAAGCAAAAGCAAGAAAATACATTACTGCAATCTAAAAAAAAATGAAGAAAAAATAAAAGTAGCCAAGGAAGCAAAAAGAAAGAAATTAAAATCATAAAAGCAAAAAAGTAGATGAAAGTGATGACATGAATAGATAATGAATCTCAAGAAAATGTCTTTGAAAAGAATCAGTAAAATGGACCAGCTATTGGAAAATCTAATTTTAAAAAAATACACAAAATGAATAAAGAAAGAAAAGGATAAAATATATATAGAAGTTTAAACATTTTCAATATAATAAAATTCATACTTGATTTCTAATAAATTTGAAAAGTCATTGAAATGGAATTTTTATTAAGATGGCTAGAACTAATAAACTCAATAGGAATCATCTGGTCAAATCAGTTAAGGAAAACAGGAAGTTGTTAAAGAATTATCCTCTGAACCTCAGACAAGCTAACTATACATTAAATCATTATAAAGCAATAGTAAATAAAACAGGTTGGTTCTGGGAAAGGAAGAAACATTGCTCCAGCTTTGACAGCAACATAACAGGAAGACCTGCTTCAAATGGACTAAAATATTAAGGAAATGTATTGCCTCCTACAACCGGAAGTCCACAGGTGCTGGCTTCAAGCACAGCATAATCAGTGCCTCGTATCATCAAGGAACCGGTTCTTACCAGATCTCACCCGGGCATCCTGACTGTCCTGGCTTTTCACTTAGCCTGGGTCTGGTATGTTTGCAAAGCAATGTCAGCAATTTCAAGCATCCTATCCAGACATGAAAAGATCTAGAGAAAGGAAGAGACTGCATCTTCCTTAGATCTTTTTTAAATATTGAGAGACTTTTGCCCACACCAGCAGATACTGTCCAACATCTCAATGGCCAGCATTGGGTCACATGTCCATCCCAAAAAATGACTAGGAAGGGAGTGTGGTGACCATCATTAGACATCAGAGACGGCAGGTTGTCAATTATTCAAACTATCAGATTTTTAGAATAGAGAATCTATGTCTATTTGGGGGTGTTTCAGGAGCATTTTAAACTTTTCCTCAGATGAGTTTTATATATTATTTGTTAAATTTATACTTATTTCTATTTTCTCTTTCTACTATAAACAAAATCATCTGTCATTACATTGTTGAACTCATTGGTATTCTAAATGAAAGCTGTGGATTTCTACATATTGATTTTTATAGCCTGTTTATTTATTGTAGTCTCTTTCTTATTTGAAGAAGTTTTCAGTTAACTCTCCTGGATTTTCCAGGTGAAAGTCATACCATCTACAAAGAGTGATAATTTAACCTTTTCTTTTCCAATGTTTTCACCTGAAGTATTTTTCTTCTGTCCAATAAGAGAGGATCATACTTCCAATACAATGTTAAATGGAAGTGGGCATCCTTATTGTATTCCTAATTTTAGTATTTGTTAATTTCCTTTTTGAAAGTCTTTTTAAAAAATGAAAATCTTAAATTTAAGAATGGGTCAAATGCCATTTCAACATCAACAAATAATGTTCTCTTAAAATCTATTGATATGTTGAATTATATTCCTTTCCTAACACTAAACCCTTCTGGAATGAATTTCTGGAATGAATCCTTCTTGATCATGCTACTATTCTCTTAATAAACTGCTTGGCTCTACTTGCTCTTGATATATAAACTGTTGATATAAAACTTTAGTGTGCATATTTGCAAGTGAGATTAATGTGTACATTTTCTTTTTTGGTACAATTTATTTTAGGTTTTGGTGTCAATGTTATACTCATTTTATAAAAAATAATTTGGAGGGGCGCCTGGGTGGCTCAGTTGGTTGAGCTTCAGACTTTGGCTCAGGTCATGATTTCGTGGTTCATGGGTTCATGCTTTGCACCAGGCTCTGTGCTGACAACTCAGAGCCTGGAGCCTGTTTTGGATTCTGTGTGTGTCTCTCTCTCTGCCCCTCCCCTGCTCTCTCTCTCAAAAATAAATAAACATTAAAAATTTTTTTAATTAAAAAAATGTATTAAATAAATAAATAAATAATAAATTGGAGATTTTTCTTATGTCCTCGATAAGTTCAACTAGCATTGCAATGCTCTATTCTTTAGAGGCTTGCTAGAATTCTTATGTGAAATTATCTGGGCCTGCATGGATATTCTGTGAGTGCATGGAGGCTTATACTTTAAAATCTTTCTCTATTTTTTTAATGGAAATTAATCCACATAGTTTTGGTCCATTTGACTTTGTATTTCTTATGGGATTAGTTTCAGTGAATTATATTTTCCAAGACAATTATTTATATCAGTCAGTTTTAAAATTTCATTTGTAGTTGCATTTAAAACCTACTTGAATAGAATTGTGCAAATAGTCTAATTAAAAAAAAATTTACTCTGTTGCTGAGGTTATTTCTCTTTACCCTTTCTTATTTAGTGTTTGTGTCTCCTCCTTTTTTATTTTATTAAATCTTCTACTTGTCTATCTGCTTTACTGATTTTTAAAAAAGAAATGATTTTAATTTGTTAATTCTACTGTTTTTCTAACTTATTAATTTCCGCTTTTACTATTATGAAGTCTTTCCTTCTTTTAATTGTTTTTCTTTTAATTTGAGAGAGGGAGTGTGTGTGCGTGAGTAGGGGACAAGGGTAGAGGGGAAGGAGAGAGAGAGAGAGAGAAAGAGAGAGAGAATCCCAAACAGTCTCCATATTCAGCATGGAGCCTCATACAGGTCTTGATCACATGACTCTGGGATCATGACCTGAGCCAAAATCAAGATTTGGACACTCAGCCAAGCTACTCAGGCAGCCCCATTCTTATTTTAATGTGTGTTGATTTTCCTTAACTTTTTGAGTTGGATATTTAATGCATTGATTTTCTTTGTTTTACTCTTCTCAATATAAATATTTAAGGCTAATTTTTTCTTTATTTGAGACAGAGAGTATATGCAGAGAAGGGGCAGAGGGAGAGGGAGAAAGAGAATCTTAAGCAGGCTCCATGTGCTTGGTGTGGAGCCCAATGTGGCACTTGATCCTACGAACCTGCTGTCATGACCTGAGCCAAAATCAAGAGTTGGACTCTCAACCTGAGTCACCCAGGCACCCCTTAAGGCTAAAATTTTTCTGAGCTCTGCTCTGTTTTTGACCTATAGTTCCGGCATTTATTTAAATGATCATCGTTTTCTGGAAACAATGTGTGTCTTAGATCAGGTTGCTATAAGAAAATATCCTAAATTGAGTGGCTTATTAACTACAGAAGTATATTTCTCACAGTTCTGGAGCCGAGAAGTCTGAGATCATGGTGCCAGCACAGTTGGGTTAGTGAGAGCTCTCTCTGGTTTGCAGCTGGCCGACTTCTTGTAAACTCACATGGTAGAGAGAGGGTGAGCTAGGTCTCTGGCCTCGTCTTAGGGCACTAATCCCATTCATGAAGATTCCATGGAAACTCATGAACTAATTACATCTTAAAGGTTCCACCTCCAAATACTATCACTCTGGGGATTTTAACATGAATTTCGAGGGGACAGAAACATTCAGTCCATAGCAATAGATAAACATGAATGTACTTTCATAGCTCTTGGGTATTTTGTAAAATGCAGATGCTGTGAGAAATATGACCCAATCAGAGGAGGGACACAGAATTTCAGAGCAGAGTGAAGGGAAGCTTTAATCAATGTTCTTGCAAGAGTAGGTGTCTGATGGGTGGGCACACTCGGGGTAGTTACAGCAGGCAATTTATCTCCTAATATGAAGCCCCTCCCCTAATTCTTCATTGGCTGCGTACTACAGAGGTTACAGCCTTACCCAGAAGTCGCCTATGCTCATGTAAGGCCAAAAAGTAGTCTGATTGTAACAAAAGTACATTCCTTGAGGTGACTCAGAGACTTCAGTTCTTTGGCACATGCTCATTGCAAAGCCCATGAAAAATAAGCCCACGAAATGGAGAGGAGAAGAAGAACCAGGAAGTGAAGTGTCTAAGAGTTTGGGATTCCATCACTGGGGGTAGGGGGTTCATACATATTTCCAATAGGTTGTAAACCTATTGTTAACAGCTTTTATTTGGTATTTCTGAAAATGAATCATCTGACTTTCTTCTCACACTGACTCAGTAGGTCCGGGATTTTGCATTTCTAACAAGCCCAGAGGGATGCAGTGCTTCTGTCTAGGGCTGTTCTTTTTTAAAATTCTCTGATTAGTTTTTTTCTGATGTTATGATTTTCTAGTTTTACTTTAATGTGATCAGAGAATGTTATCTGTATTATTTCTGCTTTTTGGAATTTATTGAGCTTTTCTTGGTGGTTAACATGAGGTCAATTATCATGAATGATCATGTACACTTGTCAAGAAGATTTATTCACTCTTAACAGGGTATAGAGTTCCATCTATATCTACCTTATTGGTTATTTGTTTATCTTTTTATATCTTTAGTTAATTTTTGTCCACTTAATTGGTCTTGGGCTAAGAATATTGAGTTAATTTCCTATTGTTAGTGTATTTCTCTTAATATAATATTACTACTTGGAGCTAAATAATATTTTATGTTCACATTGTTATGCTTATATAAACATTATTCATAGCTGAGCATTGTAGCATACTACAATGATGTCTCTTTTCTTACTCATTGTTTTTCCTGAAGTTAATAATTGCCTTGCTTTTAATTTGCTTAAACTCTTTTTGCCTTTTGCTAACTCTCCCCACATTTTCCAATAGATTCTCAGTATGATTTTCCAAAAGATGAATTGTATCAAGCAATCTATAGTTTCTTTTTTTCTCTTGGATACATGTCCACTGGGAACTTCTATTCTCCTTTTATCAGAGTTAATAACACATTAGGCCTGAAGCCATTGAGACATATTTTTATTGTCATTTTGAAATTCTCTTTGTATTTCTCTGGGGTTGGATTATCTATTTTTCAGATCTCATCTCTTCCTCTGCTTTGGTTTAGTCTTTCAATTTGGTAGAGCACAGGGTGGGAGCTTGAAGTGGAAGACAAGCATAAACTTTGACTTCTAGTGCTTGGAACTTGCCCTGGGGGCTCTGTACAAATAAAATCGTATCATTATACCACATAGTAAAAGATTTGTTTGCAACAGGGACAGAACATAATATGCGTAGAATATTTGGATCAGGTTATACAGAAAGGCAAAAACATTTGGGAGAATATATTGTCCTTGAAGATGGCTTTCATCCAAGACTTTGTCACCTCCAGAGTCATCTCTGTCAACTTTTGGTGTGTTAGTCCAAGCACTAGGCATCTGGCAGTCACAGTTGGACTGCTTGGCTTGTGTGCTAGCTTGTCAGAGCCCTGTGCTACAGAGGCTCCTGCAGGAATCTGTGACTGCCTCATTAGTGTGATTCCTGTGTACGGATAGTCTTGCTCTTCTGTTAAATTCCTTAATTGTCTTTGAGTGCACCTGCAGGCAAACAGACAGCCTTATTCTCTTTGGAAATTGCCAAAAGTCATGAATGTTCTTATCAGTTAACACTGAAATACCACACCCTCTCCCCAAGCAAATCTTCCCCTGGGAATTGTTTAGACATTTAGTTTGAGCTTCCTATATTGTCCGAAGATTTAAAAGAAGTTGAATCATCATCCTTAGAAAGTTAATTCACTCCTTGAATCCGACTTGGACAAACTGGGCCCCCAGAAAAGAAGTGCCAATATAAGTGAAATGAAGAAAGTGTCAGGACAGGAGAAGCAAGCACTCTGCCAGTGTGGAACAAGAGATGAAGATGATGAGAAAGCATGACAATTCCATGAAATATCAAGGAGTTGCTTAATAAGCCAAAGTCTTGCGATTATGTTGAAATAAAGTGTGGGCTGGTCCTGCCCTCTGAAGTGTCCTTGGAATGTGGGGCTGCATGACCCTGCTAAAAGAATTCACCTACAGGCATTTGGAATGTGACCCATGACATCGGTTCTAGAAGCACTCACTGGAAGATCAGGGGCCAAAGGGCATAGTTCCTCCCCACAAAGGATTAACGATCTAGGAGGAAAAACAGACAAGTCAGCAATTAGATTGAATGAAATCAGGGCTACAAAAAAAGAACAAGAGAAATTTCTTTTGACTGGGGGTTGGGGAAGGCTTCATAGCAGAAGTGGCTTCTAAATTGAGCCTCAAGGAAAGACTAAGAATTAGTGGGAAAATGAGTCAAGAGGCATTCACAGCTGAAGAAAACATTTGCCCAATAACTGAAGTATGAAAGGGCCTATCCCATTTGGTGAATGGCTAATGGTCTGCTGTACTTGAAGTTAGGAGGGTGGGAAATGAGGCTGAAAAGGACGTTTGGGACAAGGTAAAGTGGAAAACCCTCAGAGAACCCTAAATTCCATTTTCAGGACCTTGGGTTTTAGTGTAGAGGACAGGTCGAGTCTCTCATTGTTTATGGATTTTTATTAAGAAAGGATGCTGTATTTTGTCAAATGCTTTTTCTGCATCTATCAACAGGATCATATGATTTTTATCTTTTCTTTTGTTAACATGTTTATGGAGGGGATTACCGAATGAGTAGATTTGTGTTTTGGAAAAAGCCTTCTGTTAGAAGTTGAAAGAAGGGAAACTAGGATGCAAGAGGGCCGCGTAGGAAGGCAGGGCCATGGAAGAGGGGCGTTCCCAATAAAATCTCAGGAGATGATAGGCCTCTGGTCTTTGGACTGTACTGTGAGTAGTGAGCTATGGATTGTAACCAAATAAGCAAGGATCACTGAAAAGGTGACTCAGGGGAAAGTAGAGGGGCAAATAACTGTGCAATTTTATGCTAAAGTAGAATGCCATTCCCAAAGAAACATAAGAAAGGCAAAGGGCTAGGCTAGGGGTTCTCAAACTTGGCTGCACAAATTTGGAATTACTTGGGGAGTCCTAACAACTAATGGTAACTGGGCCCCATCCCAAGAGATTGTGGTATCGCACAAGTCGTGGGGGCCACCAGGGCTTCAGAATGTGTACTAGCTCTCAGGGTGATACTAATACACAGTCAGGGGTTGAGAACCATGGGTGAGTTTTAACAGATGTGAATTACTCATGCAGGGACACAGAGCTCAGAGATCATTACAGTGCCAGGTATCCACAAGCTAAGGGCGAGATTATACTTTTGCCGGTGTTTTGGAAGGTAAGACATCACTTAAAATAGTTTACTAGTTGTTAATTTAGTGTTTGGGAACAATTATTTAAATTACATTTTCCTAGCAATTCTGAGTCAAGCGTATAAATTGGCTCCTTTTATTCTCTCAACCTTAGATAAAACCTTCATTTTCTTTTTCCCCATTTTCTCTGTTGATATAATCTGGGGTTTTATACCTAAACTATAGTTACTACACTATTTTTAACATTAGAGCACTTTCATTTCAAGAATATTTTTGGCTTTTCCATTCAATTTTAGAAACAGATGTACAGTTTTCAGGACTTTAACTGGTTTCTGTGTCTTTTTACCCAAGTTTGCTCAACTTTATGTTTTGGATTTGGAAAATACCTTTAAGACATTTGTTTTAAAGAAGGCTGACATATTTTGTGAATCCTTGTGTGATGGTTAATGTTATATGTCAACTTGGCTCAGCTATGGTGCCCAGTTGTTTGGTCAAATACCAATCTAGATGTTGCTGAGAGGTATTTTGTAGATGTAATTGATATTTACAATTAGTTGATGTTACATAAGGCAGATTACGTTCCACAATGTGGGTGGGCCTCATCTAATCAGCTGAAAGCCTTAAAAGCAAAAACTGAAGTTTCTTCAAGAAGAAGGAATTCCGCCTCAAAACTATAACATCGAAATCTTACCTGAGTTTCCAGCTCACCAGCCTGCCAAGCCCCACAATTGTATGGGGTAATTTCTTAAAATAAACGTCTTGTTCTCTTTCTTTCTCTCTCTATCCTAATGGTTCTGTCTCGCTAGAGAACCCTGGCTGGTATACTTTGAATGTCCCAGCAATACCTTTTTATACCTATTAAATATGAACAACTTGGCTGAGTAAAAACATTCCAAGACCACAACTTTCAACCTCAGTGAGCTTCCAACCCTGCTGTTCAAGAGCGATAATAAAGCAGTCTGACACTTACTCTTTTGTAGGTAATCTGATACGTAGGTCTGGAAGCTTATAGGATTTTTTTTCTCTAAGAGTTTTGCCAAGAAATCTTTAATTTTGGGTATTTTCCACTCATATTCCTTGGAACTTGAGTGAGCCTTTTCCATCTGCATTATTTGGATCTTTCTTTAGCTAAGGGCATTTTTTACATTAGCACATTTTCTCAATTCTAAGATGACATCAATTGAAAAGATACTCTGACTACTTTGGGGCGGGGAGGATGGTGGAAATGGCATACAAATTATAAGATATAAGATGCATCTTAATTTCAGAAAGACCAAAATGGGAGGAAAGTACAATTGAGGAAATGTGAAGGATTGATTTTAGCTCCATTGATTTTTGGCCTTTTCTGGGATTTCCCATGTTTGGATTTTCCATTCTCCATCCTCTGTTTCTATTGTATTCCCTCTTGTCATTTTCACCTGTCTTTTTTTCTGTATTCTCAGATTTGCTTGGTGTGTCACTTATTCATGTTCCAACATCATTTTGGGTAAGCTCTTTACTACCTCCCAATGTGATTTTAAGTTCAGCATTTATAGTTATTTAAATCTGGGGCACGTGGGTGGTTCATTGGTTGAGTGTCTGACTCTTGGTTTTGGCTCAGGTCAGGATCTCACGGTTTATGGGATCAAGCCCCATGTCGGGCTCCTTGCTGACAGTGCAGAGCTTGCTTAGGATTCTTTCTCTTTCTCTCTCTCTCTCTATCCCTTCCCCCACCTCTCTTTCAAAATAAATAAATAAACTTAAAAAAAAAGGATCTAAATCTTTCCCGATCTTGTACCTTTCTGCTGTTCTCGTCCCCTGACGCTTGGAAGCCCTGTCTTTATGCATGCTGCTGAGAATACGATGCGGCTTCTGGAAATTTTCTTTGAGATACTGCCGGTGATCATTTTCAGAGCCATTCTCGTCCCCTGCCTCATCCAGATATGCTGCTCTCTTTGCTTGGTTCTGCTCAACTTTTTCCATAGGTGCTCTCTTTCCCCCTCTCCCAGCTGGCTGGGTTCCATCACTTCCACAGGCAGTCTGCATGGGTCTACTGGCTCATTTCTTTGGTAGTTAAGACCTCTCTCAGAATCACAGCCAGAGGTAAGGTTGGTATGTAGGCACCTGGTCAAAGTCCCATTCCCAATAGCCTCTCCCCACCCTACCCCTTACTTCCCACCACCTCCCCCAGCCCGGCTCACCACCCTCTCCATAGCTGCTCACTCTCCTACTTCCACCTTCTGCTCTCTGGACATCTGAGGCAAATGCCTATGTGCAACCCATGTGCCCCAGAATGCACTGCTCTCAGGGCACCTCCTCATTTTGTAGAAGGGTCTCCCTCATTTGTTTCAAAGTGATTCCTCGGAAGGTAAAAAATGGCCCTGACAGCTGGTAGCTAGCAGCTAACAGCTAGGCTGAAGCGAAGTGTTCCCAAATGAACATAAACAACTTTCACAGAATATAAACAATAATCAGGCAAGGCCACTCCATGCCTGAAACAAGGCAGAGACAAGGCCATACCACAACCACAAAAATAAACACTTCTCTTCACTTGCTGATAAGAATAACTGCTGCTTCTTTGCCAGTGACAACTCTCTAGCACTGCTGCAATCCTTCCACCTACTGGATAAAAATTACGGAGACACCCAACCACCAGATTGCCGGCCCTTTCTCCCCCCACGCCCACAGTTACCTATAACACTGTGTTAGTTTAAGGTGTTGATCTGATACACATATGTTGCAAAATGATTACTGTGAGAGCATTAGCTATCACCTTTCTGTCACATAATTACCTGTGTGTGTGTGTGTGTGTGTGTGTGTGTGTGTGTGTTAAGGACATTTGAGATCTACTCTCTTAGCAATTTTCTGACCCAAGTGCCACCAGAGCTGGCATCTACTTCCTGACATATCCCATCCAAACCCAACTGCCAACTTCCCTCAACCCGCCTAAGAATCACTCAGCACAAGTCTGAAACCTAGAATAAGGACCTCTTCGCAAGCCGCCCCATGAGTGCCCCCCTGTGCTCTCTCCCTTTGCTACAAGCTAAATAAACCTAACTTTGTTGGACCACGGGTACAGTCCTGGTGGTCTTTGGCTGATAAGGTTCAACATCCTGAAAGACTAAGTCACTTCTTCTGTTATCGTAAGCAGCTGATGTACAGTTTCAAACATGTTTATGTACCAGCAAGGGATAATTACCACTAACCAACCTACTAGTAATTTGGCACATTATAAGAGTGTCCTGAGGACGTGAAGTTGATGTTCTCCGAAATATGGCTCAGGCACTGGTAATTGCAGAGTTCTGCCTTTGTATGCGTCAGAAGCAGACTTCCTTGTCTGCGTATCATCCATATTGGAAGTGACTTACAGCAAGGTGTCTCTGCTTCAGAGTTGGTTTGACTGCCTGTTGGCCAGGGGAGGCCTCAGTTCTCCTGTACGTTCTCATCCTCCAGTTGGTTAGCCCAGATTTTTTCTCACTTCCTCTCTAGCCTACTGGCCAAAGCAAGTCACAGGACCAGCCCTGTATTCACAGTGGTTGGAGACTACAAAGTCCTAGGGCAAAGGGCCTGGATACAGGATGGCCATTGATTAAAGCCATCAGTACTATTGTTTAACCTCTCTGCATCTTGTCTGTAAAATGGAGAAAATAAAACCTACCTCACAGGGTTTTATCGTGAAAAAATAAAATAAAATAAATATAATGTATAAAATAATATACATGTAAATAATATATATTTATATAATAATATATAAATATATAATACATACATGAAATATATATAAAAGGAGTTAACGTATGTAAAATGTTGGGGTAAGTGTCTGGCACCCGGTGGGCACTATACAAACATTTTTTATTATTGTCTTGAGTTGATTGTAGTTTCATATTAAGGTCTTTTGTTTATACATTTTTCTTCATTTTATTTAATCATCTGTTTTTTGTGGTTGCCCAGTTAACCCTACAGTTGATAGTGGTGCATATTTTCATCAATAGTATTTTTGGCTTACTGTTTTCCACAATCAGAGCTTAAGACATATATGCATTTTGGCTCATGTGAAACCATCCATTTTCTTATTGCTAGAGCAGATATATTGTAATTTCCCTTGAATTTTCTTGATCTGTCTCGTATTATTAGATGTGTTTCCCCTGAACTTGTGTTATTTGATTAACTTCCAACAAGATCTCAAGGTATGTGTAATAAAATTATTGGGTTATTTTTAAGTGCCTAGAGCATAGTTTCGTAACATAAAATCTGATGTAAGCTTAGATTGCAACTTTGAAGGTTTTTTCCCTCTCTGCCCTTGGTAGAGTTATCTTCTCCACTGACAAGTGGGATTGGGAGGAGAGATGGTCTGTGAAAGGCATCCCTTGGAATTGTACAGTACACAACCTGTGTGACCAAACACAACGTCTCTGGGACTGTCCCTCCAGTGGAAATGAGCTTTAGTCAAAAACGTTGAAGAAGCACCCGTAAAGAGACACCTTTAATGTAATTCTCACTGTGCTATTTTCCCAAGTTCATTTCACTGGTTTATCTCTGTTGGTTTTCATGAATCAAGACAAATGCTGCTAACACAGGCTTTTTAGGGTAAGCCAGCATCATACAGAGACCAAAACACCTTTTAGATAGTTGTCTCCCAGGTTGACTTGATTACATTTCACAGAGCTTGGTCAGCTCCAGCCAGCTTTCTTACAGGGATATCCACAGTCTACAGGGTTATCAAGAGACACACCAGACTTTGAATGGCACTATCAAGGTCAGACAGTAGTGTGTCATAGCACTCCCATGCAGCCCAGCCCCTGACTCCAGGCCTATGCAATGCCCACCATACTGTATCCTCTCTTTTTTAAAAACTGAAAAAAAGAAAGAAAGAAAGAAAGAAAGAAAGAAAGCAGAGCTCTGAAATCAACAACACGTTCTTTCTAAAGACAAAAGCACCATGTGGGGACAGATGGGATGTAAATATTAAACCTCCCCCCAAAAAACCACTCAGAGTTACTGTCTGGTAAGAAGAAGGCCTTTTAAACTGGTTTTCAAATAGAGAGTGTTTTTATTCATCCTTATATAACTGCAAAAATGTCTGAACACTTTGGACTATACATTTTTTTAATCTTTCCCAAATGAAATCACCTTTGGTAGCGAACCAAGCATGGAAAATTTCAGCTCAAAAAAATGACTCTGTAAAATCATGGAGCAATTTAGAAAAAGTGGTGGAAAGAAAACATGTGTTTAGCCAGAGGTAGTAACACTGGTTGGTCCGAAGTGGTTGAGAACGGATGGTTTTGAATAAATAAATTTCTATACAACAACTGAAGCATAATCTGTTATTGTTTGGGATGGAAATTCATCGATTTTTTTCATTGTTAACTGTTTAAAATAATGCAGTGCCAATATTTTTAAAAGAATCGTTAAACAAATTTGGGACCACAGTTTCAAGTTTAATATCTTTGTCATACAAATGGAAAAGAAATACCAGTGGAATTCCAGAGGTTTGGAATGTTTTTTTAAAAAAATCTTCCAATAAATATGACAGTAATGTTTAGGTCTACTTTATACTTCCTGAAATAACTAGCCAAAATTTTAAAAATAGAATTTCTTCTCAAAAAAATATAGAAAGTACTGATAAAAAGGCAAAAATAAAAACCACCTATGGCCAATGACCAGAGATAGCCAGTGTTACCGTTTGTTTTTATCCTTAGCATTTGTGTGTGTGTACAGATTTAACTTTAGCTATTCTTACAAAGATGGGATTAAACTCCACAAATTATTTCATAACTTTCTTTACACTTAATAACATATTGTGCAATATAAGACTTTAGCATTGTTTTCAAATAAATCCAAGTTCCAAAACCATGTATTTTCCCCTATAACTGTGGATATCACTTTTTAATGCTCTTTGATCAGTTCATCTGATCATTTTATTTTGCTACATTGACTATCATTCTACCAGGAGCAAACATTTAAATAACTAATTTTTTCAAAGTGTATTTATTTATTTTGAGAGACCAAGTAAGTGGGGGAGGGGCAGAGAGAGAGGAGGAGAGAAAGAATCCCAAGCAGGCCTCTCACTGTCAGTGCAGAGCCTGATGTGGGGCTAGAACTCACGAACCATGAGATCATGGCATTAGCCAAGGCCGGACGCTTAACTGACTGAGGCACTCAGGAGCCTCTAAATTACTAAATTTTTATGTTATCTTAATTTTTAGGATAAATGAAATCTTTCTAACTCTTTTTTTTTTTTGTTATTCTTTTCTGATGTTCTTTTAAAGGACTTCCAGATCATTTTATTGAGAAGTAATGAAAAAGCTTTTGGATTGGAGAAAGGTTAAATTTATAGGATAGTTTGGGAGAGAATCCTTACAACAGTATCCAGCCATTTCAGAATATCATATATGTATAGAACCCTTCCTTTATTAACTTCTCTTTTTTAATATCCTATGGTAAAGTTTTGTAGGTATATTTGTATGTCGATGCTGCCTATTTTTGCCACATTTGCTCTGATGGATTTAGCATTTTGTTTCTTTTAAGAGTGGAATGTATTTACTATATTTTCTTTGATTTAAAAACTTTTTTTAATGTTTATTTTTGAGAGAGAGACAGAGCATGAGTGGGGGAGGGGCAGAGAGAGAAGGAGACACAGAATCCAAAGCAAGCTCCAGGCTCTGAGCTGTCAGCACAGAGCCCGACAGAGGGCTCGAACTCACGAACCATGAGATCATGACCTGAGCTGAAGTTGGATGCTAACCGACTGAGCCACCCAAGCGCCCCAATATTTTGTTTGATTTTAAAGTGACACATGCACATATTTTTGGAGGAATATAGAAGCACTTATTTGCTTCACTGAGGATCCACTCCTGAGGATCAAAAACATTTAACTTTGTTTGCCATTTTTATGGTGCTAAATTCTATAAATCCAAATAATATAGTTTTCTATTCTTGATATAGTAACTCCGAACTATGTTTATTACTCTACACTGTCATCTTCATACCCTTACTCTTTAATCCACCCAATATTTGATATATTATTTTTAGCTGATGGACCATATACGTTTTATCTTCTGTGAAATGCCTGTTATTGCTTCTTGCCCAGCCTGTTTTCTTATTGAGTTGCATGTTACATTCTTATCGTTGGCAGAAATTCTGTATATATTCTAGATACTAATCCTTTGTTACAAATGAGTTACAACATCTTATCCCAACTTTTGATTGTTTTATCACTCTCTAGTGCTTTTTAAAAGATTTTAATGTTTATTTATTTTAGAGAGGGAGAGAAAGAGAGAGAGAACACAAGCAGGGGAGGAGCAGAGCAGAGAGGATCTGGAGCTGGCTCTGTGCTGACAACAGAGCCCAGTGTGGGTCTCTAACTCACAAACTGTGAGATCATGACCTAAGCTGAAGTCCAATGCTTAGCCAACTGAGCCACCCAGGTGCCCCACTCTATAGTGCTTTTTAATAGAAAGAAGCTCTTAGTTTTAATACAGATGAATTCCTCTATGTTTTCATTTAGTGTTTGTGCTTTCTGTGACTTGTATTTAAGAAATTCTTCTCCACTCCCAGATCATAAATTTTTTTTTCCTATATGGTTTATAAAAGTCATACCATTCACATTTGAAGTTTTATTCTACTTGGAACTGATCTCTGTTCATGGTGTGGATGTAGAAATCCAATTTCACATTTTCAGCATGGAAAAGCCAAGGAATGCTTAAAAATTCCAACTTTCCCCACAGCCCTGCTGCACGCTGGCTCACTGTGGCGTGATCAGGACTCCATGTTACCACGGGTCTGCTTCTCAGTTCTCTGTTCTTATCTTCTGGTTGACTGTCCATTCCAAGCCAACATCACCCTGTCTTTGTTACTACTGCACTGGAATAAATCTTGATACCTAGTCTGGCATCTCTCCCTACTGTTCTCTTTTTCAGGAGAATATAGGCTATTTCTTGCCCTTTGTTTTTGCATATACATTTTAGAATCATCTTATCAAATTCCATGAATTAAAATTGCATCAAATCTATAGAAGAATCCGGAGAGAATTTTGGTCTTCATGACATGAAGTCCTTTCATCTATAAACATAACAAAGTCTCCTCTCACTATTTCTAATAATCTGTTGTATGAAGACCCTTTTACTTCTTCACTATAGATGATGTTAAATACAATGTTTGTTTTTTCCATTCCAGTTGTTATACTTTTTATTTCTTTTTCCTGAGTCACTTCACTGTCTAAGACTTCCAGTACAGTATTAAACAGAAGGGGAGAGACAGGACATCCTTGTTTTGCCATTTTATAGATGCTTTTTATCAGGTTAAGGTAGTTTCTTCTATTCTTAGTTTGCAGAGAGCTTTTAACAATGGATAGATTTGTAGTTTTACCAATTGCCTTTCCTGCATCTATTGGGATGATCACATGGTTTTTATCCTTTAATTTGTTAAGAGATTTTCCTATGTTAAGCCTTCCTATACTCCCGGAATAAAACCAACTTGCTCATGATGGTATTGTTCTGAATTTGACTTGATAAGTTTTTAAGATTTTATAAATAAGTTCATGGATGAGATTAGTCAGTCATTTTCCTTTCTTTAATTATCTTTGCCTGGTTTTTAGTATCAAAACTACGCTAACATCATAAAGTAATTGGGAAGTGTTCTCTATTTTTCTATCATCTGAAAGAGTTTGCATATATAGGAATTATCTATTACTTGAATGTTTGATAAAACTTGACTTTAAAACCACCAGAGCCTAGTATATAGTGGAAGGAAAAATTTAAACTGCCAGTTCAATTTCTTCAAAGGTTAGTTATAGAATACCAGAGTTTCTATTTCCCCTCTAGTCCGTTTTATTGAGTGGTATTTTTAAATAAATTTATCTATTTCATATGTGTTTCCAATTTATTTTTTTAATTTTTAATTTATTTCTGAGAGAGAGAGAGAGAGAGAGAGAGAGAATGAGGGAGGGGCAGAGAGAGAGGGGGACAGAATCTGAAGCAGGCTCCAGGCTCTAAGCTGTCAGAGCAGAGCTGACATGGGGCTCAAACCCACAAACCGTGAGATCATGACCTGAGCTGAAGTCAGATTCTTAACCAACTGAGCCACCCAGGCACCCCTCCAATTTATTATTTAAAAACTTACTCCTAAGAATGCTTCCTTTGTTTTTAATTTTTCTGTATCTTAGTTTTGCCCCTTTTTTTCCTCATATTTAATTTTGTTTTTTATCTTTTTTATTGATTAATCTTGCCAAGGTTTGACTATTCACATATTTTAGCTTTGTTAATGCTCTCAACTGTGTATTTCCTTGATAATGAATGTCCACTTTTATCTTGTTTCCTTCTTTCTACTTCTTAGGATTTATTTTGCTGTTCTTTTTATAGCTTCTTAAGTTGCACGCTAAGTAAATGAGTCCTAGCCTTTCTCCTTTTCTAATATAAGCATTTAAAATATTAACTTTCTTTAAGTGTACCTCTTTAACTACAAGTATAACCACAAGTGTTGATATGTGATTTGTTTTTGTTTTAGTTCAATTAAAAAGAATGCTTCTAATTGCCATTATGATTTCTTCTTTGCTTTATGAATTGTTTAGAATATTTCATTTAGAAGAATATTTAAAATATGCAAACACAAGGGAAAAGAGAAACAGACAGATACAATTCCAAGCACTAAGCCTGTTTCCTTTGTCAAAACAACACACATGGCATGATGCTGCAGCAAGGGCCTAGACCCAGGGACATAGTGACACCAAGGGGAGGAAGGACAAAAACAGAAGACTGAGGTTTAAAAAATAACAGTTAAGCTTGATGCCTATTCTGCCACTGAATAGCTGAGCCCCAGCCCCTTATTTGTAAAGGGAAATAAAAATAACAGCTGCCAAGGGTTTTTTGAATGTATCCTGTTAGTGACCATGATGTTCACTATGACCATGATGAGCGGTGGCAATTTTTACTGTCTTTTTTACAGGTGAGGAAAAACTATGCCTTTAAGACATTATGTGGTTCTTATTGTTCAGCGAACAATTTAACCTTGCTCAAAGAGCCTAGACTTTACTATACAATAGATGGGGGCATCGGTTGAGCGGTTGAGGGTCTGACTTCGGCTCAGGTCATGATCTCACAGTTTGTGAGTTAGAGCCCCATGTCAGGCTCTGTGTTGACAGCTCAGAGCCTGGAGCTGCTTTGGATTCTGTGTGTGTGTCTCTCTCTCTGCCCCTCCTCCACTCTCACTCTCTCTCTCTCTCTCTCTCTCTCTCTCTCTCAAAAATAGACATTAAAAAAATTAAAACAACAAAAACAATGGAGCAAAGATGGTCTTTTCAACAAATAGCACTGGAACAACTGAACATCCATATGCAAAAAACGAATCCAGGCACAGACCTTACACCCTTCACAAAAATGAATTCAAAGTAGATAACAGACAGAAATGAAATGCAAAGTGCAGAATATACCACTCCTAGAAAATGGCAGAGGAGAAAATCTGGATGAGCTTGGGTTTGGTGATAACTTTTTAGATACAACCCCAAAGACATACTCCATGAAAGAAAAAATTGATAAACTGAATTTCATTAAAATTAACAACTTCTGTTCTGGAAAAGACACAGTGAAGAGAATGCAGAGAAAATATTTGCCTATGAATATCTGATAAGAGGCTGTTACCCAAAATATACAAAGAGTTTTTAAAACTCAACAATATGAAAACAAGCAACCTGATTTAAGAATGAGCCAGACGTTAACACCCACTTCACCTAAAAAGATACACAGATGGCAAATAAGCATTTGAAAAGATGCTCCTGTCCTCCGTCTTCAGGGAAATGCAAATGAAAACCACAATGAGATACCACTAAACACCTATCAGAAGGGCCCAAATCCCAAAACACCAATTCTTGGTGAGGCTATGGAACAATAAGAATATTTTTAAATAGTTTATTTATTTATTTTGAGAGAGAGAGAGAGCAAATGGGAAAGGGGCAGAGAGAGAGAGTTAGAGAGAGAGAATCGAGAATCCTACGCAGGCTCTGCACTGTCAGCATGGAGCCCAATATGGGGCTCAGACTCAAACTGTGAAATATGACCTGAGCCAAATAAAGTCGAAAGTCCGATGCTTAATCTACTGAGCCATTCAGGTGCCCCAAGAACTCTTTTTTTAAAAATGTTTTTATTCATATTTTGAGAGACAGACCATGAACAGGGGAGGAACAGAGAGAGAGGGAAACACAGAACCCGATGCAGGCTCCAGGCTCTGAGCTGTCAGCACAGAGCCCGATGCAGGGCTCAAACCCACGAACTGCGAGATCATGACCTGAGCTGAAGTTGGCCACTTAACCGACTGAGCCGCCCAGGTGCCCCAAAGCGCCCCAAGAACTCTTATTCACTACTGGTGTGAATGCAAAATGGTACAGTCACTTCAGAACACAGTTTGGCAGTTTCTTAAAAAACTAAATATTCTTCCCATGTGATCTAGCAACTGTGTTCTTTGGTATTTACCCAAAGAAGGTAAAGAAAACATTAAGTCCACACAAAAACCTGCACATGATGTTTATACATTCAATTATTCATAATTGCCCAAACTTGGAAGCAACCAAGATGTCCTTCAGTAAATAAATGGACAAATGGGTGCATCCAGACAATGAAATGGTATTCAGAGCTAAAAAGAAATAAGCTATCAAGCCATAAAAAGACACGGAGGAAACTTAAATGCATATTACTGAGGGATAAAAGCTTATCTGAAAAGGCTACATAATATATAATTCCAACTATATGATTTTCTGGGAAAAGCAAAACTATGGAGACAGTAAAAATCAGTGGTTTCAAAGGATTATGGGGGAGAGAGGGATGAATAGGCAGAACACAGAGGATTTTTAAGTCAGTGAAACTACTCAATGATGCCATAATGGTAGATGTATTTTATAGAATATACAATACTGGGATGCCTGGGTGGCTCAGTTGGTTAAGTGTCCGACTTCGGCTCAGGTCAGTTTGTGGGTTCAAGCCCCGCATCGGACTCTGGGCTGACAGCTCAGAGCCAGGAGCCTGCTTCCAATTCTGTATCTCCCTCTCTCTCTTTGCCCCTTCCCCGCTCATGCTCTGTCTCTCTCTGTCTCTCAAAAATAAATAAACATTAAAAAAAAAAAAGGAATATACAATACCAAGAGTGAATCCTAATGTAAACTAAGGACTCTAGATGACAATAATGTATCCATGCAGGTTCATCATCAATGTAGGTAATCTGAAGACACCTCTCTGGTACAGGATTTTGATAATGGGTGGAGGCTGTGTGTGGGGGAAGGAGGTATATGGGAAATCTCTGTACTTTCTACTCAATTGTGTTGTGAACCTTAAACTGCTCTAAAATATAAAGCCTATTTAAAAACAGCACCAAAGGGGGCGCCTGGGTAGCTCAGTCGGCTCAGGTCATGATCTCAGGGTTCATGAGTTCGAGCCCCACGTCGAGATCTGTGCTGACAGCTCAGAGCCTGAAGCCTGCTTCGGATTCTGTGTCTTCCTTTCTCTCTGCTCTCTCTGCCCCTCCCCTGCTCGCACTCTGTCTCTCTCTCTCTCTCAAAAAATAACATTAAAAAAACAAAAGCAAAGACCACTGACCAGAGTCCTGCCTTAGCAGGTCTGCCTCCCAGAGGCGCATCCTGCCTAAGACCCCACAAGAGGCAACATTTAAACCTAAACAAAGAAGTCAGGGTCTCTCTTCCTGGATCCCCGCAGACAACAGCACAAAAAAATCTTTCCCTGCTCCTTTGATGGTCCCCCAAAGCCTGCATGTGAGAGCATCTCACGTGCCACAGAACATCTACTGATCTGCAGAGTCCCCTCCAGGTGAATGACTTTGTCAGAGTCTCTTCTGAGAGCAAGGGTCAGAGAGACACACACAAGACATGCAAATAGGGGCTTCAGATTCACGACACATAGCACACAGCACAGTAAACCTCTGACTAACCAACACCACGTCTCTAGGTCTGGGCTCACCACTGCTCCCTGATAAAGCACTAATCTCCAGATCCCAGATCTGCACATTGACACTGGCTTTCTGTGGAAATGCTTCATTCTTATGGGGGGATTACAGGCAGCATGTCAGGCAGTACAAGGCTAAGTTTGGGGAATGCACAGCCTTTTTGTGATTTTAAAGTCACGCTCCATAAGGGCTCTCTACTTTGCTCATGTGTAGTTGATTCCAAACACGAATCCCCTACCCATTCCACCTGCACCATGAGACCAGAGGTTGCCATTAGCGGTGAGAGGGATGGGAAACATTATGAAAGCCACTGGAGGGAAGAAGGGGTAAGGAATAAGGGAGAAAAAAGACAATTAAGAAAGGAAGTGAGTCCTCCCAGTTGTAAATCCCATTGATGTGAGGACCAAATCCAGAATCCCATGGAGCTCACTCCAAGTCCATTCTGGTGGGACCAGCTGCCATTTCCAACCCTCCACCTGAGTTGGCTTTTCACACTTGTTTGCTCTGGCTCAGAGCCCCCAGCCCTTTTGCCAGCCGCCCCTAAGTCTGAACTTGCAGAGCAGAGCATGGGCATGAGTTCTATCTTTGGAAGTTCTTCCTCTCTCTCACCAATAAAAATAAACCATCCCAGCTGTCCAATGTGGTTTGCAATGGACCCTCCCGGTGACCCTACTCCTACAACCAAGGAAAACAGAGATGATGTATTGAGTGTGACATGGCTCCTTAGCCACTGCCTCATTCTCTCCTCCCTTCAGCCCACTTCTCTCTGTCCAAGACTTCTTGGAAACACTTGATTTCAGGAAAAAGTCATGAGGTTATTAAGCCATGTGTGGTGTGAAATGACAAAGATAGCCCTTTGGTGCCACCTAGAATTTGAGGTTGGGAAATATGAGTAAGCAGGCAGGAATACAAAGCCAGAAATTGGTGGGAAACACCAGGAGAGTGTTTTCTATAGGAACAAAGAATGGGACCATTCTGACTGGCAGAGAAACAAACAAAAAATAATTAATTGTGACCTTGAACTGTGCTCATGAGTGGTCATATCTTTCTGTGGTCAACTTTTCTAAGCAAGAACTACTTGAGTGCGTGTGATTCATTTCCGCAAATTTCTAACCTGAGCTTTTAATTTTAGACCAGGGATCCAAGTTAAATATTTCATGCGAGTAGACCAAGAATAGAAGATGAGAAAAAAAGAAAGGAAGAAAGAAAACCCTTCCTTAGACAAATTGCAATGCATATTCAATCAACATCCGTGGAGTGTCAATGATAAATCAGGCACTACGCTCCAGATATTTCTACATCCAGTAAGAGCCCTCACTCATCATGCTGTTTAAACTCAGGCTGTCTTGGGTTCCATTTCCTCTGCAAGGAGATTACTTGTCCAATTATGCATGCAAAGTTGTCCTGAGTGGAATTTCTTCTCCTCAAAGGCCGTTTGACTCTGCCATGCCTAACTCCAAAGGAATGAATTTCTCAAAGTGAAAAAGCCCTGGATGAGCTAAGAAGGAGAGATATCTGGAATAGCCATCTGCCTGTGGCTATCTGAAAGTCCTACCAAGAAAGAGCTTGGTGGCCTATCTCAGCCCATTTCTCTGAGGGAGTTTGTCTAAGATCTTATCTCCCAAGATCTGATAGTATTCTCCTCTTCTGTCCTGTCTACTAAGGACAAGTCAGCAAGTGCACTCTCAGTTCTGAACCATCATCTCTTCTTCGACTTCCAGAACCGCCCAAGATGTGATTTGAGAAGCTGTGGGCACCTCATAGCCCACCTCATAGAATAGGCATGGACCCCATATATTGCCTTGTTCCAAACCTCCTGTTTCTATGTCCTGATTGGGACCTCCCTGGGGGATGGACAACTCCCCACGGTTTCTCTGTGTTAGGGAGAGAATGACCTGGAGTCTGGCCTCCCGGAGTCTGCTCCCAGCTCCAGAGCCCTGTCCATAAACTGTTGCAACTTGATAAATGGGCTTCATTTTCTTCTCCTAAGATTTTCTACCATTTATATTATGACCTTAAAATTTCTCTCTACATTCAGCCTCTGTTGATATTAGTGAGCTTTTTGTGTTGGGCATTGTGTTGGGCCAATAGCCTCCATGGAAGGTAAACCCCTCATGTCTCCTTTGCCTGCCCAGAGACAAGAAAGCCAAGTGCTGCAAAATACCATTCCAACTCCTGGCACCGGATTACTTCCTATCCTAAAAGGCTCCTCTGGAATCAGTTCCTGCATAGCCCCTGGAGCATTGCTGGAGCAAGGCCCCTGCAAACTGATTAATGTTTCCTGGGCCAGACAGGTTCCTCTGCAACTATTTTTACCCACTCACTCACTCACTCAGGGTTTTAGACAAATCCCATGGCCAGGCCAATGTTTTGTAGCCTGCCACCCACAGCCTATACATCCCACCACTGAAATCCAGGTCTTATTTATAGTGTGAGCTCAATTCTGCAAAGTGCAATTGTTCATTAAACCCACAGGGATCTCCCCATGCCTGAGAGAGGCCAGTGAGCCTGAAACACAAAGGGCAGAAATAGTTTGGTTGGAAGGCATCAGCTGCAGACTTTTCCTCCCTTCCTTCTGGGTGGGTAGAGGTGTGAACTGAGACCTTTTGGAAATAATCCAGGGTAACATTCAGGTGGCTTCTCAGGGCTTCATAGGCAAGTTATATCTGGGTAGCAAAGAAAGGGCATGAAGGAAGAGAAGTCTTTAATTTTGTATTTGCTGTGCGCTAGGAACTATAAATGCATTATTTTATTTCTGAAAACAGAAATCCACATTAGTGGTTTCTTTCTAAATGTAGAGAAAAGGTCAAATCTATAGAGACAATATTCAAAATTGCATCCTTGATGGAAAAAAGGTCACACAATTACCAAGAAGCTGATAAAACTAGCTGTAAGGCTATTTACAAAAATGATGCTCAGAAAGAGAGTAGAATGACGTTTTACCAAGTCACTTTGAGCATTACTTTGGGATATAATGTGAAAGGTGAATTTCTCTCATCTGCATGTGTGTTAGCTGACATTGTCTGTTGGGATCTAACCAACAGTCTACACGCAGAGCATAAATATTCTTGAAAAGCACATGACATCTGTGTCCTATGGGGGAGATGGTTTAAGTAATGTTTCATTCTCTTTACTCTGAAAACCCAGGCTATAAGAGAAGAATTTTTTTCGTATAGTAAATGATTATTTTGAAAGCCACTATACAGACTAGAAGCAGTCAAATGTTCAGGAAGAAAAGGTGTGACCACACAAAAAATGTCCTTGAATGGTTGGCCTTGACTGGGTGTTGAATTACGGTGTCCTTGTCTGTACCCCCATGAGCCCCGTACATATCTCTATTACTGCCCCCATCACACCAAATTAGAATTCTACATGTCTGTTCCTTTATTAGATGGTGAGCAGAAAGTCAGTTTGTAGCAGGAGTCTCGCACACAGAATCCTGACACCGAGGCTTTTTTTTTCTTCTAGGAAGCAACTTTATTTGTGCCAGCACTGATCCGTTGGGTTCATACCAAAGAACTGAGCCCCAAACTCCACATGGCATAGTTTCTTATAAATTTTTAATTTTTTTGTTTCCCGTATATGGTAACATACAAACATATAGTCTCATTAAGTGGTCTCATGTTACAAGGTCATGAGGGATGTGTTCACGTACACATATAGCCAGGTTGCCTCGAGGTGGTTTTTCTTTTTTTTCCTTAGGGAGAGGACTGGCCAGTTCACTGACTGGCACATAGTAGGTGCTCAATAATGATTGCTAAATGAACAAGGAAGTCAATGAGGATTCATTGACTGAAAGTGAGGTGGGTTATTTCTTCATAAACTGAAAACTGGACGCATTTTTCACACTTCTCTGGGCGACATATCTCATGCCTAGTCTTTATCTCCCAAAGAGAATTTAAATCACAAGACTCTGGGGGGAAAAGCTGATGATCGAACTGGGTGGGCTCTGGTCTGGACACAAATAATTCACAAGAAGCAGAAGTCTGGCAGGCAGTTCCCATCCTGAATAAGGCAGCAGTGAAAAGGGCAGGCAGGTCCCTGGGGAAATTTCTCTCCCTCAGCTCCTGAACCTGCTTCTGAGTAAGTTCTAGAGCAAAAGAGAGATCAATGCAGTCCGTGTTCAATATCATGACCAACATTCCACCAAACACTGCAAGTTCTACCCAGGCTTCCAAAGCCACCTCTTCAGGAAGTGGTTTTCTTTATCTGCCCTCTGCCTAGTCACTTATCCTTTCTATGACATTAACATTGCTCTGTGCGTGCACCATCACAGGCATTCAGTAATGTAGATGAGGTGTAACTGGGCCACAGTATTTTCACCACTTGTTTCTAAGAAAAATTTTTCTTAATTGTTTTGTGTACGGGCCATCCCTCCAAGGATAGTTGCCCTGAAGAAAGGGGTCTTCTTTTCTTCCCACTGTGCTGAGCATGGGGCAGGTATCTTAGCATGGGACTGGGTTCTCCAAAAGTGTTTTCCTAAGATGGTAATAGGCAAGCAAGCATCTTATTAAGGAAGTAGTCTCTGGGTGGACCAGTGCGATAGTGTGGGGAAGCAGTAAAAGGAAGGGGAAGCTTACAAGAGCTCGGGTTGGCTCACAACCCTGTAACACAATCCATGGAGGGGATTTGTTAGAGCAAAGACAGCGTCCATGACAGCCGAACACATTATAGTTGCACATAGGCTGCATGTTGTATCACCAATTAAAAAATTTGGGGGGTGGGGAGCCTGGGTGGCTCAGTTGGTTGGGTGTCCAACTTTGGCTCAGGTCATGATCTCGAAGTTCATGAGTTCCAGCCCCACATGGGGCTCTTTGCTGTCAGCACAGAGCCCGCTTTGGATCCTCTGTCCCCCTCTCTCTCTGCTCCTCCCCTGCACTCTCTCAAGAATAAACATTTTTTTTTAATGGGGAGGGGTGATTTTCCAGATGGTACATAAACTTTGAGCTCTCTAAAATGGTTTGGCATTTTGTAGTCAATGTCTGAGTCCTCCAGGGTTGAGTATTAGCAAAAGGAGGTCCCAGGGAGATGGAATCACCTTCTTTTGGCTTTAACAAGTAAAGAGATCTCTGAACTCTTCCATTGTTTCCCTGTACGTTCTGACCTATATCACCAGTGGGCGCTATGCAGAGGCATACATGCCCCATCACCTAAGCTCCTGTACCAGGTGAGGTAGGATTTCAGACAGCTCACTGCCTATTAGAAAGTAGCCTGAAATAACTGAGCAGGAAATGCCAAGTGACAAAAGGTAAACACCTACCCACCCCTCCCTAAGGTCACTGGGACTCTTGATTCTGAGGGAAATTTCTTACTGGATCAGAAGAAACACGGCATACAAGGACTAAAGCCAGAAGTGTCCCCCGACGTTCATGCAGGGCTAGTCTATATATGAGAGATGGCCTGGTCCTCCAAGAATAAAAACCCACACCCCTGTCATCCTCCAGTGATGACCACCACTGTCCACAGCCAAGACCATTTGTGAGTCCTCCCTCCAACTAAGTGATGACTCAGCATCTTCTTGTTTCTTTTCAACACAACTGATTTTCTTCTTTCAGAAGCTGCATCTCTTCCCATAATCAGATACCAGGGATCCAGAAGAGTAGATGATTGTGGTGTGAAAAGAACGTGGAATTAACATTAGCTGAACTCAAAAGCATGTAAAACTCCTCCAATCGCACACAGACTTTTTTTTTTTCCGAATGATGAGCTTGGAAAAACCCCGCTTGCATTTTGCCCCAGCTTCTAGCTTGTTTGCTTTAGAAAGTCCATGAGGCTTTGAAGGGAAATATAATCCATATGTTTGACTTCCTATTAATTTAACTCATCTTCAGCTTGCTTATGGGAGAGATTTATTGTCTATGAAAATTTTATAGACCTCTTGCATAAAACTCTCTCCCTCATATGTAGATGTGATGTGCTTTTCAAAGAGCAGATTTGTACTGTGTGTATACCCTATAGGTTTCATCCCAACAGAAAGAGAGGATGTCAGCTTATGTACACACAGGTGAAAGAAATTCACCTTTCACACTGCATCCCAAAGTGATACCCAAATTGCCACTTTCTACTCTGTTTCTGAGCATCACCTCTGTGAATAACTTTTCAGCTGCTTTCACCAACTTCTTGGTACATAGGAGCAGTACATATTCTGCAAGAAGACATTTACACAAAAGATACACACCCAGCACAATAGAAAGGGTATCTGTGATGTGGAGATGCGACTGAAGAGGGGAGGCAAAAGGGAATGCCTTAATGGAGAGTTAACAGAACAAGATGTTAGGTTTTAAAAAGGAAGATAAAACCCCTACTAATCAATTTGAGCCTCTCATTTTACAGATGATGAAGCTCATTTTATAGATGAGGTTGCTGGAGCCTGAAGTCAAACAGTGACAGATCCCAAGTCAGAACTAGGGTCTGTGAATGGCCATGTAGTGCTCCTCACATCACCCCAGGTTTTCTCAGTAGGGTTTATTTTCCTTGTTGTTTTCACAGTGTGCACTGGGTCACCCCAACTAGACCCGAACACTGCTCAGGGGCTGAGCTGTCCCTTCTCCCTTTGTACCCCTTTCTCCAATGTGCCACTGCCTCACCCTGAGCAATCTGAATAGACGTACAGTCTCTCAAAACCCACGGTCTTAGACTAGAGTTTGGTCATTTGCTTCTCTCGCCTAAACATTTGCCCAGGAGTCATTACCTCCTCCATCGTTTTATAGACACCAAACATTTAGAGCCAGAAAGAGCCCAGAAGATTGCATTGTGGACCTGCCCCTTCATTTTATGAGTAATAGACACTTGGAGAAGGCTGCTTCCACACCAGGACATTTAAGGAGTGGACCATTAAATTCCTATCTTAAGAAAAATCTTCCTGGGGTGCCTGGAGGCTCAGTTCATTAAACGTCTGAGTCTTGATTTTGGCTCAGGTCATGATCTCTTGGTTCGTGAGTTTGAGCCCCATGTTGGGCTCTGTGCTGACAGTGCAGAGCCTGCTTGGGATTCTATCTCTCTCTGTGCCATACCCCCAAATAAATATTTTTTTTAAAAAGAAAGAAAAACCTGCCCAGTAACACAAACCACCATGGATACTTTCATGAACCCCTCTGTAGAGCAAGTCAAGGACAGAAGGAAAAAGGGGACAAGGCTCAGGGAGGTCTTCAGTGAACATGCACAGAACAGAGTTTTACACATTGATGGGTCAGTTTTTTAAAGGAGCTTCCTAGTTTTAGCTTTTACATTTTTGGTCGATGATTCATCTTGAATTAATTGTAATATATGGTGGAGGTAGGAGTTACTGTTTTTGTTTTTTTCCCATACACATATCCCATGTTCCAGGACTATATCTCGAAGACTTTCCATTTTCCATTGGATTGTTTCCATGTCTTTGTTGAAAATTAAAGGACTATATAAGTGAGGGTCTATTTCTGAGCCCTTTCTTCTGTTTCAGACATCTCTCTATTGATTTTTATGCTGGTCGATTATTGTAACTCCATAGGTAGCCTTGAAATCATGTGGTGTAAGTTCTCCACTTTGTTCTTCCCTTTGAGGATTGTTTTAATATTCTAGGTTCTTTGCATGTCCATATACATTTCAGAATTAGCTTGTGAATTTCTGGAAGGAAAAAAACCTACTGAAATTTAACCAAACGATGCAACATTTTGCGGAGCATGTCAAAACTCCTGCTTCAAATACCACATGATTTCACTCATATGTAGAATCTAAAAAACAAAACAAATAAACAAACAAAATGCAGAAACAGACCCATCAATACAGAGAACAAACTGGTGGTTGTCAGAGGGGGTGGTGTGGAAGAATGGGCAAAATGGGTAAAGGGGAGTGGGAGGTACAGGCTTCCAGCTACGGAATGAGTAAGTCATGGGGATAAAAGGTACAGTACCAGAAATATAGTCAATGGCATTGTAATAGCATCGTGTGGTGACCGACAGTAGCTGCCCTTGTGGTGAGCACAGCATAGCGTACAGACTTGTCCAATCACTATTCGTGCACCTGAAACTTATGTAACCTTGTGTGTCAATGATACGTCAATTAAAAAAAAAACACCCCTGCTCTAAATTTTCACCTATGCATTTAATTTATGATGAAACTGAGACCTACAGGAAATCAGGAGACTTGCCTGAGGCCACAAGTTATATGGGGGACAAAGTGGTTCTGGGTGTCTCAACTCCCAGCCTGTTTACTTGGTTCCTCATAACACTTTGGCCGAAAAACACTCAGCGTCATCCAACACGTGTGCCAACACCCACAGGGATAAAGGACAATAGCTGATAAAAGCCTCAGTCAGGGCCACCTTCTCTACACACTGAATGGTTCTCCTATAGGGAAAAAAGCCATTCATTTTCAAAGTGATGAAGTCTTATCTTGTCACCATGGTAACCCATCTTCTTCAGGCATCCTGACTGGCCTCTTTCTTGAAATAGCTTTTCTTTCAAGCCTCCCAGGCCTGAAAAGCAGAGCCTGCCTGCTCATTCTGATGTCCACTGGAGGAGGCCAGCACAGGATAGAACAAGGAGTTATGTCTTAAGACTTTACCCATGCGGGGACCTGTTTGGGAGAGGAGAGTGTCTTGGACACTCCAAGGAAGCTGCAAGGAAGCTGTGGATGGCAGGGGTTAACTTCTCAGAATCTTGAGGGTAGACTGGGTGCTGATGTGCCTTGGTTCAAACCCATAATTCTTGGCTTCGAGGACCTTTTGTCTACTTAAATAATTAGGACAAAAAACAAAGCAAGGCAACTTGTCATATGGAGACATGTCCATTTCTATAGGAAATCTCAGAGCCTTTGATAGGTAACTCTGCCTGTGGCTCCCAAAAAGGATCATAGGAACATGGCATGAAGAATTTCCCAAATTTATTTGACCATAAAGCTGATCTAATAGAATGTTATTACATTTATCATTCTCTTTCCAAAGCCTTGATACCCCAACGACTAGTAGCCATCCCCTTTGATAAATTCCATAGGCTGAACACTTGCTTATTCATGAAATACTCTTTATTAATACTTCCTATAGGAACAGGTCACAATATTACTCCACTCAGTGCTACCACAAAGGCCCACAATGACCCTTACATGGTATGGACTTTGGTTATATTGTCCTATAGGCCCACATCCCTTAATATCAAACGTTTATTTGAACTCATACAATAAAAGTATATCAAAGATGTCCTAGGTATTTAGACATATGCTTTACATCCTGGCTAGAACTAATCTGGGCTAGAACAGAAATTGGATTGTGAAGGATGAGAGAAGCCCCTGACAAAGGACCCATGGGGTAGTGTGTTTGGGGGGATGTGAAGGCTTCCATTGAGGGAGATCTAAGAGAGACATCAAGGCTGAGGCCACAAGGACATTTCCCATATCCTGTGGTCTAGCAGCTAGAAGGAGAGCCCTTTTCTTAAATTTGTCCTGGGTTTTGAGTGTCCAGGCTAATGGATTTTGAAGAAAGTGCAGTTGGGACCCCATTTAGGTAAGAGGTAGAAAAGCCTAACCTGACAAGAGTAACTGTCCACTTAGAATTTTAATTGAGGCCTAAAAGAAACAAAAAGCAAACTTGTTGGGTTAGAAACACCCACCGAGCACGTTGAACTTCCCCGAATCCACACAAGTCCATTCCAGCAGCCTTGCTGGTAATTGTCCACCAGTCTGCTCTCCTGTCCCTGCTCTGGTCCTTGGGCTATCCTCTGGGGCCAGAACATTCCTTATAGCTCTAGAGGAACAAGTCAAACCCAAAGTCTCTAACTCCATTTGATAACCAGTCAGGATATTCAGGTCTGTATTTAGAAACTGCCCCTAGTCCAAAAAGGTGCCAAGGTCTGTTAACTCTTCGTAAGGCCAAGATACTCGGCCTGGGCTCTCTACCTGAGAAACTGGAACAACAGGAAAGAAGCTTGGGTTATACACTAGGCACTTGCGTTGGAACTGTACATCCTATATTTCCTCAGCCAAACCTGATTTCCATTGGAAGAGAATAGTTTGGGGGCATCTAAGCAGCTAGCCCAGAGACTGAGAACACGCTTTGCTGAGGACACCCTTCCAGACAGCCCTCCCTGATTAACCCAGCCTGCAGCATTCCCATCTCAGATCCCCTGCAAAATGTTCTAGGACCAGTGGTGTCTTAGTTCTTAGACCTTTATCCCAACTCCTCCTTCTTAGTGTGGACAGGTAGGGAGGAGAATCAAATCACCCTAGAGTTGGAATAACATAGCTATAACACTCTTACCCCCACTCCCATCCTTGCCTGTGACAGACAATATTAATCAATCACTTGTTCTTTTCTTCTGAGCCCAGATATGTTCTCAAAATCCTTCTGCACGGTAATTGATAGGAATTAGAATCTAAGATGAACTACATTCCGCATTCCGGTTCTAGAGATTACAGTGTGCTATTAAGAATGTACCATGAAAGAGATACAGGTTAGAATTGTTCTGAGGAAGGAAAGACTGTTTCATTCCTTTTTTTGATTTATCAGATATTTATTGAGCATTTACTCTGTACTAGGCTCTGGACTCAGATGATAGAAAGTGCCATGAGAGGACAGACTAGGGGCAACCAAATCAGACTAGGGGGTCAGAGGAGGCTTTATGAAGCCTAGGCAGAAGTTTGATGACTAAAGTAAAGGATATCACATTGAAACAACAGGAAGTGAGTTTTTAATGTGTATTTCCCAGAACTGTGCTACTCAGAGTGTGGTTTGTGGACCAGCAGCATCAGCATCGCCTGGGAGCTTGTTAAAAATGAAAAATTTCAGGCCCAATCCCAGACCCACTGAATCAGAAACTGTAAGAAGAAAGCCAAGGGAGGTAGGATTTAATGCACCTTGCAGTCGAACATCCGGAAGCACTGTTTCAAAATAATGGTCAATATTACAAATCATTGACTTCACCTCCGTGTCCTTTGGGGATGGACACTCTCCATCCCAACTGGGCCCAGAATTTCCCCCACTTGGGTCACTTCCTCCCACTTGACCTGACTCCGTGGATGCTGGTGCCACCCAAGGTTTCAGACTCTACATGTCAGTATGACTTTGATTCCCTCCCCCACACCATCTGACACATCCCATCTGCCCTCATGTCCTGGGAGCTTGTTAGTCTGACTAATAACCTGAATCCACTCAATATGGATAAAATGTCAAGAGATGAGATGACAGTGGGCATTGCGAAGGAGGTCATGTCCATCTCTTCACCAGATGGACTTTTTTTCCTCAACTCCCCACTAGGCAAGGATGGAGGGCCCAGGCTCTAAGCTGGCCTGCCCAGGCTCCCATCCTGCCTTCCCCTCTTTCTCGCTGTGTGACTTTGGGTGAGCTGTTTAAGATCTCTGTTCTTCAGGCCCCTCAGATGTGCAATAGAGATAGTATTGGTATTTATCTCATAGGGTTGTTGAGGGGATGGATGAGTACAGGTGAAGTACTTCCAACAGGGCCTGACTCAATTTTATAATAATAATAATTATTATTAAATTGTTAAAATTATAATAAAGTATTAAATCATTTCAAAATCATAAAATGAATAATAAAAGTTAATAAAATTAAAGATTTAAAATTAAAATTATTGAAATAATAACATTTTAAAATATTACAAGTATTATTATTATTATTGCCATTACATTATTCACCCTTTGCCATAGTCACCTGTCCTCCAGTCTCTCTTCACTGCTCTTGGCCTTGCAACCTAGCCCACTGGACATGCTGAGCATGGCAGCTTTGTATTGAACATTCCCCTTCTCAAAAGTCTTTAGAGGCTCCTCTTGCCCATTTTCATCATGATTTCTGATACATTCCCATTTTTTGGTAGAGTAATGGAACCCATTGTTTCTAATGGACTCTTACAGATAGTAGTGGACCTTCTTTGATTGAAGTCAGGGGGTTGGAATGCCCTTCCAGCTTCTCCCTTTGCCTCTTCTTGCCCCCTAAGAGACATCTCCATGGAACTCTGGGATCCAAGGAATGCAGCACAGAGACATTTGGCTTACGAAATCCAAACAGCAATCAGTTTGCCCATTTGCCCCATGACTATGGTCTCCTTCCCAGGGAAGAAATCCACCATGCGCAATCACACCTCACAGCTTTGCTCCAGTTGCTCCTCTGGTCCACCTATCAGGATGTTGGGTCTGAATTTCCCACCTAAGTCTGGTCTCACTCTGCTATGTGTCCTCCCGGTCAGCCCAGCCCTGAGGGACTGTTCCTTCCTCTTGACCCTGGTCTCCCTTGTACTTGTCAGACACCCTCCCGCAGGCAGGGAACAACAGACCCTGGGGAGCTCTGAGAACAGAGGAGCCTAGGAGGAGCTATTTCCAACTCAGAATGTTCTGGCCGGCTGCCCAGGCTTTGTTCCGATTTCTGATGTTCTTTAGAATCTTCTCATTACATCACTGAGAGAAGCACAATTAAGTGCTACTCTCTTCCTTTATTTTTTAATAACTTTTATTGTGTTTCCTGATTATAAATGTAATATATGGCCAATGTATTGGAAGAAATTTGTAAAATACAAACAAATAACAAATTTTTTTTTAAAAGAAAAGAAAGATAAACTTTAATAGATTTGAGAAACAGTACAATGTAATTGTATTAGTTTCCTAGGGCTGTGTAACAAAGTACCACAAACTGACTGGCTTAAAACAATAGAAAAGACCTAAATCAAGGTATCGGCAGGGCCATGCTCTCTCTTCTAGCTTCTGGTTGTTACCAGCAACCCTTGGCATCTCTTGGTTTGTGGTTACTTAACTCCAGTCTCTGTCTCTGTCATCACATGGCTTTCTTTCCTCTGTGTCCACATGGCATTCTCTTCTCTGTGTTTCATTGTCTCTGTGTCTTTTTTTATTAAGACACCAATCATATTGGATTAAAGGTCCACCTTACTCCTCATCTGACCTCATCTTGAGTTGATTTGCAAAGACCCTACTTCCAAATAAGGTCATATTCACAGGTACCGGGGGTTAAGGCTTCAGTATATTTTGGGGGGAGACACAGTTCAACCCACAACAGTGTTACTGGTGAGTTGATCTTAAAATAGGGAGATTATCCTGGATTATCTTGGCAGGCCCAATATAATCACATGCATCCGTATAGACAGAGAACTTTCTTCTGCCAGAGTCAGCGAGAAGCAGCACCAGGGAAAAACAGAAAGATTCCAAGCTTGAGAAGTGTTCCACATGCCATGGCTGGTTCTGAGATGTAGGGAGCCACATGCAAGGAACAAATAAAGGCCTCCAGGGGCTGATGATGGCCCCTGGCTGACACCAGAGAGGAAATGGGGACCTTGTTCCTACAACCACAAGGAACGGGATTCATCCAACAACCTAAGTGAGCATGGAGGTATATAGTCTGCCAGAGCCTCCAGAAAGGAATGCAGACCTGCCAGTGTCTTGATTTCAGTCTTGGGAGACCTGGAGACCTGGAGACCTGGAGACCTGGAGCAGAGGAACCAGTTGAGCTTTGCTGTGCCTAGTTTATCACCCATGGAAACAGAGAGATTATAAATGGGGTTAAGACACTAAATTTGTGGTAATTTGTTAAGAAGCAATAGGAAAGGAGAATATAAAGAATAACTAGGTTTCTGTCTTGAGCACCCAGGTAGGTGCAGTTGTCTTTACTTTGGTGGGGAAAACCTGAGAGAAGCAGGTGAGGTGGATGAGACCGCCAAGGACAGCAGCATTTGCAAGATCTAGGAGAAAGCTCTGTGAGCACAGCAGGGTCACAGCTGGACTCATGAGCCCAGGGTTTAGCAGAGGTCGAGGATAGAGTTACAAATGTGGAAGTTATGGCCCAGAGACAGTGTTCACAGCGTTCACTGTGATCACCCAGAAGGGAAGGTGGCGAGCCCAGATTGAGTCTGAGAACTTCCCACCCTGGCTGAAGGGTGGGGTGAGGAGAGGAAGGGGGACCAATAAAGAAACTGGAAGAAGTGGCCTCACAGAAGAGGAGAGGTCAACATGGTACATGATGTGAGACATCTAGAAAAATGAGGACTCAAAAAATCCATTTCAGTTTCTTATACAACAAACATACACCCACCATATGACCCAGCAACCTAATTCATTGGGTTCTACTTGGAGAAATGAAAACTTCTGTTCACTTAAACACCTGTATATAAATGTTTAAAGCAGATTTTAATTTATTTATTTATCTATTTATTTTCTTATTTTGAGAGGGAGAGGAAGAGGGAAACAGAGAGAGAGAGAGAGAGAGACAGAGGTAGAGAGAGACAGGGGCAGAGGGAGGAGAGAGAGAGTCCAAAGCAGGATCCACACTGTCAGTACAGACCAGCCCTGATGCAGGGCTCGAACCACAAACCATGAAATCATGACTTGAGACACCCAGGCTCCTTTTTGTAGCTTTATTTTAATCACCCAAATCTGGAAACAACCCAGAAGCCCTTTGACAGGTGAATGAACAAACAAACCATGGTTCATCAACACAATGGAACACTACTCGGTCCTAAAAAGGAATGGACTATTGAAATACCCAACAACTTGGATCCAAATCTGTGTGCTGTATGATTCCATTTACATGGCATTCTCAAAAAGACAAGCCACAGGTGCAGAAAGCAGATCAGTTGTTGCCAGGGTCCAAGAGAAAGAATGATTACAAAGGGGTACCATGAAGGAATTTGGGGGTGGTGGTGGAACTACTTTATATCTTAATTGTTGTGGTGATGGCTACATGACTCCATGCATTTGTCCAAACAGAGCTTTACACTTCCAAGTGTGAATTAACCTAAACTTAATTTTGCGGATGAAGGTCCATATTAATTTAAAAACTACCCAATGAATCCAGTCATTTGGAAGTCAGTGGTGACTTTCAGAAGAGCAGTTTGAAGGAAACCAGTCCGAATAGGCACATGAGTGACTGGGGGGTGAAGAAGCAGAGGAGTGCAGACACCTGGATGCCAAAGGGAGGAGCAAGGGCAGAAGCTGGCAGGAGACCATGGATTGAGGAAGGGGCATTTCTCAGCCTCAGGAGCCAAGGGTTGAGTTGACCATAGTCCTTGGTTCATGACCCACTTTCATCATCAGTTTGTGCAAGGCCCATCTCTGTCATTTCTCTTTAGTCTCTGATGCCCACAGGCTCCCCTGCTAATGTGTTTGTTTCATGCTTGAATATGTATGTATGCATCTGTAAAATATGAAATATTTTTTATACTTGTATTTGTGCTTTTCATTTACATAAATGGCATTATGCAACTGGCCTCATTCTTCTTTTTTAAAAAAAAGATCTGTTCTCATGGTTCTACAGCACTGGCTCATTGCTCTGAGAGCTGTGTAGTATTCTTCAATGACTGTCCTCTTCACTGCACCCTCCATTCTCCTAGCAATGGACTTGAGGTTGCCTCCAGCTGCTCTGAGGGACATTTCTGTGCACATCCCCACGTGACCATGAAACAATTTACTTGCAGTATGTCCTCAAGAGTGAGATTGCTGGGTCAGAGTGTACTAAGCCTCAGTCATAACTACAAGACTCCTTCCCTGATCACTCTACCCATTTACACTGCCACCAACAGCATAGGGCCACTAAGAAAGGGACCAGGTTTTCCATATAGGATTGTGCGTAGATGGAATCATTTCTTCCTCCACTCCTCAAGTTCCCACAGACAGAGGCAACTCCTACTCTTCTCCCCAGGAGAGAAATGTACTTGAAGACTGCTTCTCCTCTCTCTGCCTTCCATTCCCAGGGGGAGTGGCTTGTGGGATTGATAGATTCGTGAGTATACAGAGTGTATGTGCAAGGTCTCCATCTCCTGAGTGTTTTCTCCTTGGGGTCCCCAACCAGAAAATGGGTCTCTGGGACTCCTCTCCTCCATACGGTTTACTTACACGAGCCAGCTCTGCCCCATGTCTTGGGAGGCCTACAGTTCTACTCTGAAGGGAGTGATGTATTAGGAAGCTCAGCTGGTCAAATCTTCATTCTCAAGTATAACTACAGTAATCAAGCTGATATTTTGATTTCTCTTTGCTTTAATCCTGTGGTCATCTCCCAATTAGAATCAAACTCAGAGATACCGTAAAACCTTGGTTTGCAAGCATAATTTTTTCCAGAAACATGCTTGCAATCCAAAGCACTTGTATATCAAAGCGAATTTCAAGAACCATTTGCTCAGTTGTGGTCATATGACGCTGGGCATCACATACTATTCATATTGCAAGGCACCGCTCATTTATCAAGTTAAAATTTATTAGAAATGTTAGCTCATCTTGCACAGAACAAACTACTCGCAATCCAAGGTTTTACTGTATATGGTGGAAAGGGTATGATTTGCCTTAAATCCCTAATGCATTGATGCAAAGGCCCGAAACCTTGAGAAATGGGTACAGGATCAAGCATTGGGGGTTTAAGTGATTGAGGGTTAGACCTTGAGCTCATTTATAAGACAAGATCTCTCAGACCTTTGACTTTAGCAGACATATTAAAATATGTATATATCCCATAAACATGACATTCATGCTGACCCTACTCTCCTATCCCACTATGAGGAACTTGGCCAGACAGAATCAACAGAAGTACTCAGTAACCTGAGTCTGAAAAACATCAGGAGCCAGGGAATAAATGAGGAAGAAGGCATTCATGTCCATCAAACACTGCTGACCCTACATGTGGAGTAGATGGACAGGAATCCAGTTAAGAAACAGGTATCCAAGAAAAATGTATCCAAGACTGTCTGATAAAAGACAGAGGGAGATGAATATTGGAGGGTCACATGAATGTTGCAGCACAGTGGCAGCAAAGAGATTTGTAGCTGCCATCCATGTGGCATACATTCAAGGCTCTGGGAAAAATCAGACAACAGAGTTGGTTCTTACCAGGTCCCTGGTAGCTCAGGACTCAATGTACTTCCTGCAGCTCCAGGTCTGGAAGCTCACAGGGAGCTACTCCAGCTGAAGCAAACATGGGGATAAAGGGGCATCCCTCCCTTGAGGTGGGTTTCATGGGTTTGAGAAATTTAATAGGGCTGCTCACAAGAAGTGTTGGAGGCTCTGTCTGTAAACAGAGTCTTTACTGAGTTCATCTTTAAATGTCAGGAGCATAAAATTCAAAGCTGTTTTCTACTTGCAAGATGTCAAAAAGAGGAATACCTCAAATGACACCTGGTGACAGGCTATGTTCATTCCATATATTTAAAAATTTTGCTGAAAAATCAAAGCATATGAAAGGCCACCCCATGGCAGAGAACAGTATGGACAATGGACTTCTCCCACAGGTCTAAGGTTGGGGGCCTCAGAAGCAGAACCTGAGACAAGGATTTTGGTCCCAAGAATCACCTGTAGGCTATGAAAAGTGGAGTGAGGAAGGAAAGAAAATCAACGAAGGGATGCTGCTATGGGCAACCGAGACTCTGAGGGACTGGTTGTGTCCACTTGAGCCATGAGGAAGCTAAAGGGTTTACCCACCAACAACTCCTGTCCGTCATTTCATTAGAGGCACTGCTTCTGAGGGTTTCAGCTCACTAGTGCTTCTGGATAGCCTCACGAGTGGTCTGAGCACATGTCCACAACAAGAGAAAGCCCTCAGCTGCAGAGAAAGCCATCAACATCACAGTCATAGTGAATGCTAAGAGGATGCAGAAAGGGCACCAACTACATTTGGAAAACAACGTGCTCTAGTTAGTCTCTTGATGGGAAAATTTCTCCCAGTTGAGGGTCATTCTCACGACACTGGACAACGCATAGCCTGAGGCTGGCATCACAATGAAGCTGAAGCCAAGATTTTTTTTCCCTCTACCCTCCTTCAGACACTGCTACATCGATGTTGTTTCAGCAGGGGTAATGTATATTTGGATTAATGTCAATAATGGGTTCTGCTTGTGATAACTCCCTTTGGGGCTTTCTCCCTAGTATTTCTGAATTTCATGAGCATGCATCAATGCCATGACAGTTCTGTGTATCCTCTTAAGTTTTTTTGCCATGAAATGTGAGCACTGGACTTTGGGTTGCATGAATCAACTCGGATGTCCTGAAGGACTGGCACCCAGTCCAATGAAAGACATTCAAACTATGGTGGCAGAGGGGCTTAGACTCTATGCAGGCACATGAGTGAGACCCCTACAGTTGAGGCCACAGAGTTAACATTGAAAAGGGTGATTTGGGATTTCAATTTTTGTGATGTTCTTAACAATTTTTATTTCCAGTGTCTTAGATTATGTTTACAAGCAGGTGTCTGAGCATTTGATAATGGAAGCTTGAATTGAATCCCATTATTCAAGTTTAGGACAGTTTTCTATGACCACCATTATAATAAGAGAGTTTTGGAAAATCTATCATTTGAGCTCATTTCACGACCTCAGCTGAGCCATTTGTACAATGAGGCATCACCTGAGATGAGAACACAAAGGGAGTGAACTGTCCATATAGGATGTAGGTCTTAGAGTTGGTTTAGTTAATGTACAGTGCTGATGCATTTCAGAGCCTTTAGAGAAAGAGCTACATTGCCCACCCTTGTGTTTTATAAGATTCTTTTGATGTCAAGACACAACACAATGACGCTCGAACAGATGAAAGGCAGAACTCTTTGTTACTTACAGCTCCAAATGAAAGAAGGCTGCCAGGAAGAGCCACACACAGAGAAGGTTCACTCAAGCCAAGGTAACAGCCCAAGGTTGAGCTAAGGGGGCAGCTTATGCGTGGCAAGCAGTGTGAGGTTAGCTCAGTTACTTGGGGTCTCTGTGGATTGCTTAATTTGAATAATTTCCTGGGCACCAGAGCATAGGTACTGTCCCTACTTGTCTGGGACCTGCCCTCAGAGTACTTAGGGATGGAACATATGGCCTGGAGTATGAAAGCCTGATAAAGGAAGAAGTCGGGAGTGTGGGCTTAATCGGCTGATCAAAATAGGGAACTGACCAGGCTCCAGCCAGGGCTTCAAGACTGGGTCAGAACAGCATAAACAAACAAACAAACAAACAAACAACCTATATTACTTCTGGTCTCAAGGTGGTGAAAAAAATAGTGGTTGGTATTCGGGAGTGGCTACATGACTGTGGCACCAAGTGCTCCCTGATAGACTGCTCATCTCCTCCCCTGAGGAGGTGGCCACACCCCTGGTGGACCATGAGTTTAGACCCAGTGTCAGTGGACAAAATTTGGAGTCCCATCTTCCCCCCGCTTTTCTGTCTTTACACCGGGACAGGTCCTCAAGTCTGTGAAGAGACCAGCACATCCCTGGGAAGGGTTAGGGTTAGAGTTAGGGTTAGGGTTAGGGTTAGGGTGGACCCTCATGAGAGCAATAATGCCCTTAGATAAAAAGAAAGGAAAGAGCTTTCTCCCTCTGTCTATGGCTCTTTATCTCTCTGTCTCTCTCTCTCCCATGTAAGGATATAACAAAACGCCAGCTATCAGCTGGCCAGGAAGGGGGCTCTCACCTGACCTTGGATCTGTTACCACCTTGATCATGGATTTTCCAGCCTCCAGAACTAGAAAAGTAAATGTTTGTTGTTTAAGCCACTTGGTCTATGGTATTTTCATTATAGCAGGCTGAAGTGACTATGACACCATGAAATTCCCTTTGTCTGAGTGTTCATCTAACACATCCATTTCTTCAAAGCTTGATTCGTCCTCTGGCCCTGCTCATGCCCCTACCCTCAGCAGAGTGCTAGAAGTTCCTTCCTCTTGCTTTTACTTCCAACTACACTGTACATTTCTATCCATCTCTATACCTCTTAGATCTTCAGGGGGAGAATGTTGTCTGTATTCTCCTTTTATCTCCAGGGCCTGGCATCGTTCATGACCCTATTAGATGGTCAATAAATGAGGGAATGGATACTCGGCCAGAGAAAGGAAGCAAAGGGCAAACCTGACTCACAGGTGTTGGAAAAGATGCATTTACTTGGTGTGCCCAGTGTAATTACAGGTCTTGGGTGATTTAAGGGCTGTTTCTGCAGGAGCCAATAAATCTTTTATGAAGGCCTTGTCGTCCAGCATAATTGCCCAGCTTGTCTTTGGCTGTTCAAATGCACTAGGTTATTCCATCTGAGACTCATTGGAGTGCAACCAATGATCCTGCACAGCAGGGAACACTCAGGCACGGGACTGGAGGGGACAAGGCCCACTGTGGAGCTATGGCAGAGGCTCCCATGGGAGGAGGGGTCCACATGGCCTAGGAAAAACTCAGGGGTCAGAGAGAGGGAGTGTGGCAGACTGTATGAATTGCCCCAATTCTGACCTCTCCCAGAATCGGTGTCATTTACCATGTGACTCAGTGAGCGTATTTTCCCACCTCCAGACTTTGTATTTGGCCTGGTGACCTTCCTTGGCCAGTAGAAAAATGAACAAGTAGAGTCTAGTTTTCCAGAGACCTTACCTATTTCTTTTCACTCTCCGGTGGTACCCTTGTCATTGCCAAGAGAATGAGATTCCCAGGCTGGGCCACGGCTCCCAGGAAGAGGATGAGAAAGATGCATGAGCGATAAGCACTTACTGTGGAAGTCACTGAGATTTTGTGATTTTCGTTATCCAGCATTATGGTGGCCCTGGTTTGTACAATGGGCCATTACTCAGATCAGCCGAAACCACAATGGGGACAAAGGGTAGAGGCAGAATGGCGTCAAAGAGGATTGACAAATACTGTCATTGCGAAGCCACACGTGTTCTCAGACGGGATGTGCTAGGAGTGGAGAATCCAGAGGAGAAGTCATGATGCCTCAGTGGAGTTCCCTCCAGGGCAGGCGGCAGGAGCAGAAGTCCAAGGAATTTTCCCTCGAGCGGCTCCTGCTACCTGTCTGGAGCTTGTTCTTATCAGTGCCTGAGAGTAGAAGGGGCATCACCCAGCCACACTCCCAGCAGATACAACATCCAGGCGCTGGGGAGCAGAAGAGCTGGGTCCTAGCTGCAGAGTGTCTGCAAGGTCTCCGGGTGCGGGCAGTCACTGCTCCTGTCTAAACGTCAGAGTCTCCAACAGCAAAGCAGGGCATTGCACGAACGTCCATATCTTTCAGGATGGGCTAGCTTATGCAAAAAAATAACAGCCACTCCCCTCAAATTTCAACTGCCTTCAAAACAAACCAAAAAGTTTGAGGTTTATTGGTGTTGTCCTCACTGAGGACCCAGGGTGACAGAGCGGTGTTGTCCTCACTGAGGACCCAGGGTGAAGGTCACCGGGCCAATACTAATTGTTGCTAGTCACTGAGGCAGAGGACAAAGAAGGGGCAAGGCATGCACACTGGTCCTTGCAGCTCCTGCCTGGAAGGGACATGCTTCCACTCACTTTTCATGGGACAAGACATGTCCATGACCGAATTCAACCTCAAACAGGCAGGGAGATGCAATTTTACTCTGCATCTGAAAGGAGAAAGACACGAAACATTTGCAGACAGCTCTGAGGGCTACTATGCTCTCCAGACAGCCTGATAACTTGCAATGTTTTAAAATATTAAATGTATGAGGTGACTGGGTGGCTCAGCCACTTAAAGCTGAGCCAACTCTTAATTTCAGCTCAGGTCTTGATCTTGCTGAAGCCCCACATCAGTCTCTGCTGATAGCCCAGAGCCTGCTTGGGATTCTCTTTCTGCCTCTCTCTCTGCCCCTCCCCTGCTCTCTCGTTCTGTCTCTCTCAAAGATAAATAAACGTTTAAAACATTAAATGTATCATTCTTCCAGCTGCAATCATCATAACTGTCCCTTCGTCTGTCTCTCCTATAATTAATGTTTGTAATCTACATATTGACTGGGGTCGCCTGTCTTCAAGATTTAAGTGAAACCGGCTGAATCCTCATCTCTCTTCCTGTGAGACATCCAATGCCCTGCTACAAGCATTCTGTGAATTCCAGAACCACCTCCAGCAAGTCTCATCTTCACTTGTATGTCACCAGCAGTAGCTTTTTTTCTCCTCCCTTCTCCATTCTGACATGGAAAAAAAAGGCCCCCTTTTCCTTGATTTCCCCCGAATTTATTCACACAAAGCATCTGTGTGCAGAGCAGACCTTTGCTGAAGGTTTGCGCAGGGAGGATTACATCACAGAACACGCACAGCCCCCAAATGAATATCAGACATCCCCGTTCTCCTGAGTCTTCATGTCACCCTGCCACTGGGAATGCCTCTCTTGCTCTGCAGGAGAGACTCTTTGTCTTTAGGTATATCCCCTCTCTTGCCAGCTTCTACCCACTCTTCATTATGGACAGTTACATAGCTCTCTACCCTCTACTAGGTCCCCAGGGTACGTTACATACACACTCAAAGTGTCTGCTAACCAAAGCACATGTACTGTGGGTCCTGGGCAGTTCGGAAGACCTGGCAGAGAGGCTCTGAAATTCCTGTCCCCACCCGCAGCCCTGGTCCCCTCCATAAGCAGAAGGGAGCAGTATAGAGATTTATGTGTCCACGGATCCAGGCATTGCTGCCTTCCCTTCGCTCCATCCCTTAAAAGGCAGAAGTTGCTAAAGTCAGTTTTGGTTTTAAATAACTCTCTCTCTCTCTCTCTCTGTTAAATACAGACTCACTTGTTTTTATGAAGGACTCACATGTGAATGCCAGGTTGTGCACCCCACTCCCACCCATGTGGAAGGTCCCGGCTTCTCTTAATGGTATAGACAAGGACACGGAGGATAAGCCGTGGTCTGGGTCTCCCACACAGCGCCCATGTGGAACTCAAACCTGGGTCTGTGACACAAATCCTCCTTTCTCCTCTGTCAAACTGCATCTCTCTGACCTCCTTCCCTTTACAAGAAAGGCCTCTGCTTAAAGGAACTCAAGAGAAGATGTAGAAATTACCTGAAGCAGTGTTTCCTGCCATCATTTGCCTCTTTGCTTCATCCTGAGATACATTTTTTAGCCAATAAAGGGCATGGACACCCCCATGTGCCAAGCTCTGCCGTCTGCACCAGGGGGGAGAGCAGGGAAGATGGGGAAGGGCTTGTATTTGAGCCGCGGAGGGTACCACTCTGCCAGAAACAGGGCTTCCTAATGCCCACCGGCGGCACCCAGGCTCCCTGGGGAGGGTCGGGGTGGATGGGTGGGGGCTGAAGGCGGGGTATGGATTAGACTGTTCACAGCTGCTTCAAGGAGAGCTTGTCAAGTTTCATTTGTCCATACGGGCAGTTAATAAGCATTCCCTTACATTTTCCTCTCATTCCCCAAGAAACTTCTGTCCCATCCTACTGCAAACTCTGATAGGCTCTCACAGGCAGGCTAGGGGCAATTTGTTGGCCTGATCATGTAGGACTGATCCCTTCCACTGGACTTCACACTTTGAGAAATGCTCAAATATCCCCATTTCACAGATTGGGGAAATGGAATCCCAGTAAACAAAGGACTCACCCTAGATCTCCCAATTTCTTGGTGACAATGGTGAGACTAAGTCCGCACATCACCTGCAACCCAGTTCTGAAATGCTCCTGGACCCCAAGCCTGCCCCACCGGGCCCCAAGTCACCAGGATGTGACAACCAATAGGAACTCCAGCAGACATCACAGTCAGAGCCAGGCACTGGGAGACCCCATGCCTTTGGCAGGGTCTCATTAGTGAGGGTGGATTGTATTTCTCCCTGTGGGTATCTGGGACTAGCAACAATGTTACCACAAAATAATGTCATTCTCTACTCCCAGAGGGCAGAACACTTCCCATTATGAACTAATGGTGTCCTTGTTTCTGAAGAATTGCTTTGCAGATAATTTATATAGGGAAAATTCCTGGTCTGGTTCTGTATCTGTGCTACCAGGACGCCCTAATAAATTATACTGGATCTGAAAATACCATGTGTTTTCCGCAGCACATTTACTTTCCAAGTTCTGCATTTTCTAAGAACATAGAAGAATGAGCTTCAGAAAAAAGCTGGATACTAAAGAAAGGGAAACTGCTCCAAGATGGTAACACCCTTCAGTTTCAAAGGGGTTAATACTGGTAGTGACTATTGAGACGTGGCTTTAAATACTCTTATTTTATGGGGCGCCTGGGTGGCTTGGTTGGTTAAGTGTCCGGCTTCAGCTCAGGTCATGCTTTCACGGTTCCTGGGTTCGAGGCTCGCGTAGGGCTCTGTGCTGACAGCTAGTTCAGAGCCTGCAGCCTGTCTTCCGATTCTGTGTCTCCCTCTCTCTCTGGCCCTCCCCTGCTCACTCTGTCTCTTTCTCTCTCTCAAAAATAAAAATTAAAAAAATTTTCTTTAAAAATAAATACTCTCGTTTTCAAAATATCTCCTTCCCGGTCAGTTTACGTCTAATCTCCCTGCTGCACAGGAAGCAGAAGTTTCATGATTTCTCCTGTGCTATGAGTGGGAAGACAAATCCATGGTGATGCAGCAACTCATCGCTGGTTTCTACTTCCCAGGCTTGGCGCAGGTCACTGCAATGAATCTCTGTCAAACCCTCCTCCCCCTTTGCTTTCCTGGTCACAGGCATTACCCGGTTGCAGTGCAATGGGAAAAACTCTTGAAGATCTGGGTTCAAATCCTGCCTCTGTCACTTAATGCAGAGGGATCTAGGGCACTTTGCCCTCCTTCTTTGAGGCTCAGCTTCCTCATCTATACAATGAAGACAATGGAACCAAGGTCAGGAATAGAGGAGAATAATATGGATTCATTTTCATAATAAGGACATTTGATCCTACATGAACTACTTCTGAAGGACTTGTCTCTAAAGGGGGGACCTGTCTCTAAAGCCATTTTGCCTGCCCAGAGTCCATCCAGAGGAAGGGTGGGAGGCAGCCCCATTTTCTGCTATGGAAATTGGGGAAATATTTCTTTTTCCATGTCTCCTGAGAGCGCATTATGGGTTCATGGCCAAAGCATGGCCAATCAGGTCTTCAAGCCCAGGATTTTGAATCTAAAGAGAGTGTCACAAAGAGGTAGGGTCCATTGGAGGTTTTTCCATGTGACTGGGTAGAATAGAGGATATCAGACATCATGCAGGCTGTGGTGGGGGTGCCCACTGGGGCAGGGACCGAGTGTCCAGCAACTGAGGTCTCACGAGCAGACTGTTTCTATTGTCTCATGTCTTCCGTGAGCTGCCCAAAGCCCTTCCAATAAACTCCATTCGGGCATAAGCTAAGCAGAAGCAGTTTCTGTTGCTTCTAGCCAACAGTTCTGACTTCCAGATTCTGTCAAATGCTATAGTCAGAGCATGGAGCACACGCAATACTTAAAACATGAACAGTTTCTCAGTTGTAGCCCAAGTAGGAAATGGACAGTTTAGTCCATCAGAGACTGACTTTACCATGATTCCCAGGTCTATTTTTCCAAGGGTCTCACTCGGAAGAGAATTTCTCCTGGTTATTTGCTACCAAGTGGTCAGCATTCATTACCAATCAATTCATATTCATTGAGCTCCTACTGTGTGCAAGAGATTCAGATCTGAATTAAGACTCAAAGAGTACACAGGTCAAAGTTGTGCTTTCTTTCATTCACTGGAACTTTCCAGTTATCCCCGAATTCAGCTCCTAATGGATAGATAGGTAGCATAACTGCTGAATTCTTCCCTTCAATTGCCAATTTGCAAAATAGCCATTTCAAAAGGTAACCAATTGGGGGGGGGGGGGTGTTTCCTGTTCTCTCTCTCTCTCTCTCTCTCTCTCATGAATCAGCAGTAAATGACATGATTGGGCCATCTGGGAAAGTTTGAACATGGTTTGGATATTGATGATACAAAAATGTACTGTTATAGAAAGTACAGATTATAAATCAAAAAAAGTACATTAACAAAACTCCGTAATTTCATTTATTACATACATGTGCAACACATACACAAGGAAAGATCTGGAAGGATATGCACCAGCATGTTTCAGTGGATCCCCTGGTGGTAAGAATGTCTTAATTTTTAAATGCTTGCTTATCTATATTTTCTGGTTTTGTACAATTTACCTGTACTGCTCAGGTACTAATGAAAGGCTATTTTTAAAAAGAAAAGAAAAGGGAAATAAACCATCTAGCATAATACACAGCAAATGCTAGGCACTCCAAAAATAGAAGCTATTAAGAAAGTTCTCCTTACTAAGACAACTACATATAAATGTTTTGGTAGTTACCAATTACTTAGAAAAAGATGATGCACCATCTAGGGCAAATTTGGGGACAATAAATATTTGGATACAACCAGATAGTTTAACTGTCCCAACCACTGCTTAGCCTGACTTTGTTTTGCTGGCCTCTGATTTATAACCAGTAACTTTTTCTTCACAATATTTTTTGGCTGTCCTTCAATAAATGGAAATATACAGCCTCATATTTAATAGATAAAAAGGTTTTCATTCTATGAATGTGCCATCATTTATTTCAAGGTTTCTCAGCCTCAGAACTTGCTGATATTTGGGGCAGACAGTTGTCTGTCATCCTGTGCCTAGTGGAGTGTTTACCAACACCCCTGGCCCCTCCCCACACGATGCTAGTAGCACTCCTTTCTTCCCCAGGGTATCAATCAAAAGTGTCTGCAGATATTGCCAAACATCCCTTGGTGGGAAAAACCACAAACATATCCGGGTTTGGCTGCTTTAACCCTTTCACTGCTGGTGGATAGATAGGCTGTTACATGTTTTTCGAGTCACAAACAATGCTATGCCAAAACTACCTTGTATGTATACATCTTTGTCTGTTTGTCTGATTATTTTCTTAGAATATGTTCCTAGTAGGGCGCCTGGGTGGCTCTGTCAGTTAAGCACCTGATGGCTCAGGTCATGATCTCAGGGTTCATGAGTTTGAGCCCTGCGTTGGGCTCTGGGCGGACAGCTCGGAGCCTGGAGCCTGCTTCAGATTCTTTGTCTCCCTCTCTTTCTGCCTCTCTCCTGCTCACGCTCTGTCTCTCTCTCTCTCTCAAAAATAAACATTAAAAATTTTCTTAAATAATATGTTCCTAGAAATAAAACATCTGGATGAAATATGCTGACATAATCAGATCAAACTGCCCTCCCCATAGGATATACCTATACACCCACCTATAGGTATATAGACACCACCCGAGAGTATTTTATTCTTGCTAATATTTGAGAATCCAAACACCTAATAATAATATATAGATACTATTTTCCATACAAAGGATAGCATTTTTGTGTGTTATTAGTTACTTGTATTTCTTCTTTTTTGAACTGTTTAGGGCATTTACCCATTTTTCTTTTAAAGTTCTCATCTAGGGGTGCCTGGCTGGCCTAGTTGGTTAAATGCCCAACTCTTGGTTTCAGCTCAGGTTATGACCTCACGGCTTTGTGAGTTTGAGCCCCACATTGGGCTCTGTGCTGGCAGCACAGAGCCTGCTTGGGATCCTCTCTCTCATTTCTCTCTGCCCCTCCTTGCTTGTTCTGTCTCTGTCTCAAAATAAATAAATAAACTTAAAAAAAAATAAAGTGCCCATCTAGATAACTATATATTAATGATGCAAATTAACCTTTTGTTTATTACCCATACTGAAAAAACATTTCTATCTTGCTAATTATATTTTAAGTCTGTGATTTTTGTTACTGTCCTGAAAATGTTATTTTTAACTCACAGAATCTTACCACTTTTCCACTTTGGGTTTCTGGACATGGCATCTGATTAGAAAGGGTCTTCTGTACTCAAAGGTTATTAAATGGTCAGCTATTTGTGTCTACATGATGTTTCGTCTAATGATTTAAAATACCAACATCATTATATGCTAAATTCTGTGTCTGGATGTCCTAATCTATTTCATTGATCTATCCATTTTGTCCTACACATTCTTATTATTAACTTGGCTTTAAAATATCTTTTAATATCTTGCAGGGCGAGTCTCTTTATATCAATTTTCTTTTAAAAAGTGGATGTTCTTGTGCAGTGGCTATCATTACACTTTTTCAGAATAACATTTTACTAGCATTTTTCCCTTTTGAGAAAAAAAATGGTACATATTTTTTAAGGTTTCAATAATAGTAAAGATACCTTCCTTTGCAAAATCTTTAGAAGTAAGAGAAAAGATGTTTTTGAAAGAATAAATCCATGGAAATAGGGAAGAAGGAGAGCCAGGTGGACCAGAAATTAGGAGGCATACCTGAATTGTATAAAAGACAGATGGAATTGGATTGAAAGAGGAAACCACAGCCCAAAATGTGTTCAGAGAAACTTACTGCCAAAGGGAGGAGTGCCCATAGATGCTCCAAGCTAAAGAGTCAATATGTGAAATGAGTAGGTCGAAGACGCATGAAAGGAAAATTCTATGGAGATCACCTCCATCTTATTCCTGTCCCTCTCCCTCTCCACAGGACCGTAGCAATGAGTGCCAGTGCTTTTGTCTGCGAGGCTGGTGATTCTCAAAAGGAGTAGAGAACCACCAAGCCCAGGGAATAGCTCATCACAACTGCCAGCATATCCATCCCTGTCCCCATTGGAGACAAAGCCACAATGGCAAATGCACCCTTTACAAAGAGACTAACTGGAAAAGACAAATAAGTACACAAATAAGAGTAACCAAACACTTGAGTCAAGCTTAACACCATTCACCAAAGGAACCCAACTCAACAATGAAGAAGAGCCAGCACCTGGGAAAAGAGAGTTCATGTGGCAAGGAGAAAGAAACATCTATCGAATAAAAACATGCTCTCTTATAAGAGAACCAGCTGGGGATCTTGGAAATGAAAAATGTGATTAAATAAAAAACAAAAAATTGGATAATAGGAAGGTCCTAGCCAAAGAGCATGTTGTGAACTGGGAGGAAGAGCCAATGTCCCTTCTAGTAAAGATGTCTAACGAACTATAGGCAAGAATCACCTGTACTATTCGAATACGCAGACATGCTATGGACAAAGTGTGATGTTTAAACACATATCACTGAACTCAAAGGTTAAAATGGGAACACTTTCAGGTGTCAAAAATGAAGAGAACCTATAGTCACAGCAGTGAGTGAAATTGGATCCACACTCTCCCTCAGTGAATTGAAGATAGAGAATAAGATGGGGATTCATGATCACATGGGTTTGGAACCTGAACCTCACGTCCTGTGCACCACAGGGAGCGAGGAAAATAATGATCTATGAATGAGGACAGAAAATCTTTGCCTGTTTATCCTTCCCAAGCCATATGATGAAATAGAAAGAGTCACTAGTGAGTGACCAGAACGTGGATTTGTGCCAAGCTTGGACATAAGCCTAATTCCCATGCGCCTGGCAGTACAGGGGGGAAAAGTAGGTGTGTGTTGAGGGATAAGCATTTAATGTATATACATTAAAAAACACAGTTCTAATGATTCATTGCTCGAAGAAAAAGTCAACATGAAAATCGGGAAACATCTAGGATGAATGAGTATGAAAGAAGGCAAAATTTATGGAATGCAGCAAAATGCATTAAAGGAGAGTATGTCTATTAGATGTTGGAGCTTCTAGAATGAATCTCTAAATATTTATCTTTTCTCTTTATCAAAGAGTAAAAAGATAGGTCTTTTTCCTCTCTATTTGGGGAAACTTCCTCAACATTAACTCCCAGCTCATTTTTTTAATTTTGCCAATTATATACTTAATTTCCAAGAAGTTCTTTCTTGTTCTCCGATTGTTCCCTTTTATAACAACCTATACCTCCTTTACGGATGCCACATCTTGTCAAATATATCTGTTCATTGCAGGGATGTTTTACAGTCCATTTTGTTCACTGAATTATTTGTGTCCTCAGGAGTCTGTTACCAATGAAATTACATTTTTCTCAACTGCCTGCAATTTGCCAGGCATTGCTCCAGGCACTGCAGGTAAGAAAGCAAAGAGTTGCTGCCCCTGTGGAGATTATTTTGGGAGAGACAGAAAATAAACTTATAAAGAAATAAATAAGTTAATTCCAGATATTGATAACTGTTAGGAGAAATACATGAAAAAACTGGTTCAGAAGCTATGACTCCAGTAGGACTTGGTCAACAGCCATGGGGAATAACCAACCAGGACAGAGCACAGAGAAATAAACAGATGGAAATACAAAAAGAGAGATTGGATGTAAACATAATGGATTAAGAAGTAGCAACATATTGCTAAATAGGAGTTCCTTTACTTGTCCATATAAATTTCATTTTTTAATTTTTTGAAATGTTTATTTATTTTGAGAGAGAGTGTGTGAGCGAGGAGGGGCAGAGAGAGAGAGAGAGAGAGAGAGAGAGGGAGAGAATCCCAAACAGGCTCCATGCTGTCAACACAGAGCCCCATGCAAGGCTCAAACTCACGAACCGTGAGAGCATGACCTGAGCCAAAATCAGGAGTCAGACACTCAACCAACTGAGCCAATCAGGCGCCCCTCCAAATAAATTTTAGAATAATCCTGACTGTATGTACAAAAAAAAATCTTGCTGAGATTTTGATAGATAGTGTGTTGAACTTATATATCAATTTGGGAGGAATTTATGTCTTTACTATGTTGATTCTTCTAATCCATGAATATGGAATATTTCATCACTTATATTTTCTTTGACCACTCTCATCAGCGTTTGTAATTTTCAGCCTAAGCCTTCTTTATGTTGTGTCAGATTTAAGCCTAATTTTATTGTTTCATTTTTTGAGCAATTGTAAGAGGTATGACATCTAAAATTTTTGTCTTCCATATATACATTGCAAGGATATGGAAATTGATTTTTGGGTGTCGATCTTGTATCTTGTGAAATTGCCAAATTTACTTATTAGTTCTGGGAGGCCTTTGGAGATTCCCTAGGATTAATACATCCGCAAAGAGAAGCAGTTGTATTTCTTCCTTTCTTATATTTTATGCCCTTTATTTCTTTTTCTGTCATACTGTAGTGGCTTAAATTTCCAGGATAATGTCACATAGCAATAGTTTATGTCTTTTACCAAACTGGGAAATTTTCAGCCATTATGTCGTTTGATACTTTTTTCAGCCCCACTCTGTGCCTCTTCCCTTCTGGGACTCCCACGACAAGGATACCACACCTTTTGTTACAATCCCACAACTCCTTGAGGCTCTGTTCGTTATTGTTGGTCTATCTTCTCTCTGTCATTCATTTTGGGTAATTACTCTTGTTCTATCTTCAATTGCAAACAATCATTCCACTGCTTTCTGCATTCTTCTATTAAGCCCAACTATTACAGCTTCATTTCAGCTAATGTAAATTTCAGTTGTAAAATTTCCACTTTGTTTTTCTTGGTTTTCTGTTTATTTGCTGAGACTTACTACTTGTTTTCATTTGCTTCAAGCATGTCCATAATTGCTCATGAAGCATTTTTATGAGCAAATAACCAGATAATTATATCTAATCATCTGTGTCATTTCAGTATTGGAATCTGTTGATTGACTTTTCTCATTCAGTTTGAGCTATTCTTCTTTTTTTTTTTTTTAGTTCACCTATCTGTTTTCTTTTCTTTTCTTTTTAATGTTTTATTTATTTTTGAGAGGGAGAGAATGCACGAGCATGAGAGGGGTGGGGCGGGGTGCGGGGGGACACGGAGGATCCAAAGCAGGCTCTGCACTGACAGCAGAGAGCCCAATGCAGGGCCCAAACTCACAGACCGTGAGATCATTACCTGAGCCAAAGTCAGACAGACATTCAACTGACTGAGCCACCCAGGTGCCCCCAGTTTGAGACAGTCTTAATTCCTAGTATGATATATGTGATTTTTTAAATTGATCTGAACATTTTGAGTACTATTTTTTGAGACTAGATTTTATTTAAATCTCGTGTTTTAGCAGGTCTCTGATGACACAGCTCTTGTGGGTGAATGGGGTGTCATCTCCTTACTCCCAGTCGGGTTTCGAAATCCAGGCTCTCCAGTCAGTCTCCAATGACACCCAAGTTGGAAGACATGCCTCATTAACACCTGGTGAGGGTGGCAGTCTAGGCTGTCCACATAGTTCCCACAGACATCGGTGGGGGAAGGTGGATCCTCATTACTGCTGAGCAGTGGTGAAAGTCTTCACATCCTATTATGTCTCCCCTGACACCAGACTGGCAGGGAGGGACAGGGGTGCCTCAATATTGCCAGGTGCAGAGAGTCCCCATGTAATATCCGTTGGCAGTGTGGAGGGGAGGAGTTGTTAACCTAAAGTCTGGGCTCCCCATTGGATCTTCTCCAAAACTACATGGTAATTGTGTGACACATAGTAACGCCAAAACAGCTAGAGCATCTCATAACAGCCTTTCAAGGGTACAGGGTAGGGACTTTTCTGGCAGTGGTGGAGGTGGGGACATATCAATTTATCCGATCAAAATACAATGAAAATAGCAATCAGCAACCACAACAGCCTTCAAAACATAGAAAAGAAATTCTTTATTTTTAGACACTAGAAGGCACAGTTCTAAATGACTCATTGCCTAAGAGAAAAGCACCATGCCAATCATCAAATATTTAGGAGTGAATGACAGTGGAAGAAAGCAGATCTGTGGGGAGGCAGCAATGGAACTTCGGGACTGATTCTCTCTGGTGCTTAACTGTTCTTTTTATCGAAGAGTGAGGCAATATGTGTCCTGTCTCTATTCCGGGAAGTTTCCAGACACGATCTTCAAGTTTCAACCATTACATTTTTTTGCTTGTATTTTACCAATCACAGATTTCACTTCCAGAAATTCTTTTTTTGTTCCCTAATTGTTCTATTTAAATAGCAGCTTGTTCTTATTTTATAGTTGCAACATCCTGTTACGTGTATCTATTAATATTAACTTGAGTGTGGTGGAGGGCATGGTGGCTTAACACTCTGTTTCATTCACGGAATTACTTGTTTCCCCAGGAGTCTGCTTTGTTTTGCCCTCCTGGGTTTCCATTTTCATACTTTTAGTTTTCTTCATTCATATATGTCTTAGTTTGGTTATCTCCGAAAGCAGATCTTGAGACAAGGATTTGAGTGCAAGCAGCCCGTTTGTTAATGAACCAGTCACTGCTAAAGGACATTTGAGCCGACTCCAGCTTTGAGCTATAGGCTGTGACAAACATTTGTATGGAGGATTTTGTGTGAACATAAATGTTCATTCTTGGAGACAAATTCCAGAGTGTCATTGCTGAGTTACATCATAATTGCATGTTTAATTCTATAAAGAAAGTGTCACATGGCTTCCAAAGTGGCTAAACCATTTTATATTCCCACCAGCAATGCATGAGCAATCCAATATTTTGCACCCTTACCAGCATTTGGTGTTGCCACTATTTTTTATGTTAGCCATTCTGATAGGTGTGAACTGATAGCAGTTGTGGGGTTTTTCTAAATATTTTCTAATGTTTATTTTTAAGACAGAGAGCATGAGTGGTGGGGCGGGAGCAGAGAGAGACACACACACACAGAATTCGAAGCAGGTTCCAGTCTCTGAGCTGTCAACACAGAGCCGGACGTGGCGCTCGAACCTGCGAACTACCGGATCATGAACTGAGCCAAAGTCGGACGCTTAATGTACTGAGCCACCCAGGCGCTGCATCAGTTGTGGTTTAAATTTGCATTTCCCTGATAGCTAATGATGAGGGACATCTTTTCATGTGCTTTTCTGCCATCCATACATCCTCTTTAGTGAATTTTTCATGTCTGTTGTCTATTTTCTGATTGAATTGTTTGCCTTTTACCATTGAGTTTCGCACATTTTTTTCATATATTCTCCATCCTTCTGCTTTGTCAGGTCGATGGTGCACAAATATTTTCTCCCAGTCACTTTTCACCTTGTCACGTGAGCTTTCACAGAACAATTTTTGACAGTATATATATATATATATATATGTTTTTTTTATCCTTCTGAAAGAGAGGATCAAATGGTATGTAATATTATGGAAGTTATTTTTGGGGGCTTAATATTCCCACGATTCATCAAATTGTAGCACTGTTACCTTTATGTTGACAGCTGTATGATACGTTATTGTGTGAATATGTTGCAGTCTGTTCATCCCATCCCCAATGATGGGCATTTACGTTGTTTCCAGGCTTTGGTTGCATGAACAATGATGAAATGTACATCTTATACATACTTTCTTCTGTATGTATGAAGGAATTCCTTTTGGCGTATGCCTAGGGATGGAATGATTCATCCATAGAATGGGTTCAACCTGGCGATGGGGCTCAGCAACCTTGTCATCTGTGGCCGTATTTACCTCACACCCAAACCTTTTTACTCTTTCTTATGCCTCTACTATTGACACTTTGCCACCTCTATTTTTTCATTATTTTTTATTTTCATACTAGTAAAACTTTAAGACATTTGGGAGACTAACAGATGGTGATAAAATGCCTGTTATCCTCTGTTGCCATTATTTAATAAAAGAAACAAAAAATGAGGGAGACTCTAACCTCAGGATGAAGAACGGTTCTTCCTAAGAAAAGGTGGCTGGCATCTACACTCACATCTAAATATAAGATATTTGGGGCACCTGGGTGGCTCAGCCTGTTAAGCATCCAACTTCGGCTCAGGTCATGATCTCATGGTCTGTGAGTTTGAGCCCAGCATCAGGCTCTGTGCTGACAGCTCAGAGCCCAGAGCCTCTTTTGGATTCTGTGTCTCCCTCTCTGCCCCCTCCCCTACTCATGCCTCTGTCTCTCTCTTTCTCTCAAAAGTAAATAAACATTTAAAAATAAATAAATAAAAATAAAAATCAAGATATTTTAATTATTTGAAAACAGAAAAAATACACATTTTTAATTTTGTTTTTATATATTTAGATTTTTAATTTTATAACTTAATGTTAATTTTATACTACATAAGATATAATTTTTTCCTTGATGGAAGTGGGCCACTGTGTGGCAATATATTGGGCAATAGAAAACGTATTAGGGATTTAATTTCCAACTTCTTTGGGTAAAAAAGCCCAGTCATTGTCAAAAATGGAGTTTCGGGGTACCTGGGTGGCTCAGTCAGTTGAGCATCTGACTCTTGATTTCAGCTCAAGTCATGATCCTAGGGTGATGGGATCAAGCCCCATGTCGGTCTTCATACTGGGCATGGAAACTGCTTGGGAGTCTCTCTTTCTCCCTCTCTCTCTCCCTCTACTGCTCATGCTCTCTCTCTCTCTCTCTCTCTCTCTCTCTCTCTCTCAAACAAAAGAGTTTCATATAGAAACAAATGAAAAAATGGAATCAACACTCAAAGTCACATGTGATGGTTATTTTTATGCGTCAACTTGCCTAGGCCACCAGCTGCCTAGATACTCACTCAAGCATTATTCTGGATGTGTCTGTGAGGGTGTTGTTGGCTGAGTTTAACATTTGAGTTGGTAGACTGAATAAAGCAGATTGCCCTCCCTTAACTGGGTGGTCCCCACATAATCAACTGAAGGCCCAAATAAAACCAAAATTCTGACCTTCCTTGTGAGTAAGAGGGACCTCCTCCTGCCTGGTTGTTCGAGGTAGGATATCAATCTTTTGCTGTCTTTGGATTTGAACTGAAACATCAACTCTTCCTAGGCCTTGAGACTATAGTTTTCAGAATGGAACTTATACCATTAGCTCTCCTACTTCTCAAGACTTCAGATCTTTAGACTTAGCCTCCATAATTGTGTAATCTGATGCCTATAAATAAATAAATATGGAAATATGTATGTATACATATTTATTACAAAGAGTAAATTTGGGGTCCTAGGTGGCTCAGCAGAGAGTCCAACTCTTGATTTTGGCTCAGGTCATGATCCCAAGGTCATGAGATTCTCTCTCTCCCTCTGCCCCTCTCCCCTGATCATGCTCTTTCTCTCTCTAAAAATAAAATAAAATAAAATAATAAACTTGATTTATTATAAAGAATCACACAATTACAGAGGCTGAGAAGTCTCAAAATCTGCAGTCAGAGAGCCAAGAGAGCTGATGGTGTGAGTTCCATTATGAAATATATAGAGATATACAGATACCCTCTTGGTTCTTCTTCTCTGAAAAACCCTGGCTAATCTACCATCTTAAGCCATCTCATTCAATTTGGAACATTCTAGGTGCTCCAGAGAAATAGGGAACAATGGCCCTGTGGTCCTCATGCCTTTCCCCAGCAGGCCTGGGAACTGGGAATGAGGGGACAAGGCTGATATTTCACTTGAGAGGCTACTGGGAAGATCTTCAAGGCTCCCCTACTTCCCAACAGCCCATGAGGTCTGTGAGGCTGGGGTCCTGGCTTCACAATGTGGGGTGCTCAGCAATATCTTTGAAAGGGAGCTGTAGGCCTCTAATAAGCAGAAGGATATTTGGAACTCATTGCTCCATTGAGTGAAGGCTACTTCAGGTGTCTGCCTCCAAATCATCAGCGATTAGAACAGAAGCTTCCTTCTGTCATGACTTGGCATAAAAATACACCTATAAGTGGAGATACACCTCTGTCTACCTCCTCTTCCCATCAAGGTTGAGCTGAGACAGCCTCTGGCTTACCTCCTGCATCCTGCCTTTTACAGATTACCTCCTATACTATTTTTCTAGAAACTGTTTTCTTAAATAACCCAAATCCTTTTGCCCCATACCAGTCTAAAGCACCATTTAGACTAAGTTTTCAAACAGAGCATTAAAGTGGTTTCATAGCAACATTACAAAATTATCTCTCAGAATGTCTGATAATTGTCATTTTGGTCCAAGGGAAACCAGAGACATTGCCCAGGGACACAGAGGGTGGGCGGCTAGAAGAGAATCTTCAAGGCCAAATTCCTGGCTCGCAGTTCTGAATTTGACACACCTGACCTAGCCGCATTATTTTGGACAAGCTCAGCTCACACTTTCTTGAATGGTTTTTGCATCCCTTGATTTAAAAAAAACACAACTCAACATTCTTCAGAAGGAGCCCTTGAAACACAAAGCTCCTCAGTTCTCCCTTGGTGGGCAGTAATTTTCCTATTCAGTTTGTGCTATGTGAGGAAAAATCATCACCGTTCTAGAAATTACCATTTTTAAATGCCAGCACCACGCTGGGTATTAATTGAGGCCCTCTGGACAATGGATACACCTGGATATTAGTGGGCGAGGCAAGGAAGGTTGCTCTCAAGAGTCCTGCTCTCAGACGAAAGAGCAGGTCCAAGGAGCTTGGCACCAGGAGGCTATGGGGAATGTGTTCCCAACCTCCAGAATGGTTTTATGTTAAAACCAGTAGGTACACAAGACTCTGATGTGTCCCCAGCATGCTCTCAAAACACTCAGGGAAAGTGGCTTTCCTCTTCTCAGAAGATACAACAAACTTCTAAAACCTACTTTTCTTACTGTTAAAAAAAATAGACTAACATGGAACACAGAGTCATAGACTCCAGTGTCCTTGGGGTCTAGACAGATGCTAGAACAATGTGGCAGAGTCAGGTGTAAGACAGCGGATTGGTCCTTAGGTATGTGACCAATAAGCTCAGGTCCATTGTCGCCTATGGCTAGTACCTTGAGACTGGAACATCTTGAGTCTAAAATAGCTTGTGCTAACATCATGGTGGCCACCCGCCCCCAGTTCTGGAATACCTTCTATTTTCATTGTGTCTGAACATTCTCTTCAAATGCTTTTCCTTGAGGAGGGAAAAGGGGAAGCAAAGAGGGGATGTAGATGGTGTGCTGAAAGGGGTAAGAATGGTGCATTTTCACAGAGACCCAATGGCAGCCTACAGTTTTGCTCTAATGGAGGGGTTTTAGGCACAGGTAGCAGATGCGGCAGGGAGTAGATGACTTCTGCATGGAGGGGGGGGCAGGCATATTAACTGCTCCCTAAACTCTCTGAATAACCACCAGTTACCCACTCTGCTTAAGCTAGCTCTAAAGAGTGGGGTTTTACAGTGCTGCTCAAACATACGCATGCACATGCACATGCACAGAAATCATCTGAAGGGCTTGTGAAAACACACATTCCTGGTCTTCACCTGTGAGTCAGTAGGACTGGGGTGGGATCTGGGATCTGAAATGCTACCAGGGTCATGAATGATGCTGATCCATGGACCACACTCTGAGGAGCCCTGGAATAGGGGTCTTGGGACATTGCTCACAACTAAATAACTAGGGGCCATCTCTTTTGTGGACTCACCATGCTTGCTCTCTTGTTCTGTCCTCCTTCTTCTGCCCTCCCGTGGCTAGAATCTCATATATTTGCTTCCAGACAGTTAGAGAAGAGAGAGGAAGGGAGGGTGGAAGGAAAGGAGGGAGGGAGGAGACACCACCACACTCCATTCTGGAATGCTGCAACTCATTAACAGCTTTCACTTCAGGGAAGAGGTGGCCCAGCTGAGGCCTCTCTACAAAACAGTGGAGGTCAGGGGTCATTTCTTTATGGGAAGCATGTTACTACCAGTGGCTTCTTCCAGAAAGATTAGCTTCTTCATATTCAAAAATATTTTAAGCCCTCTTTTAAAAAAAAAATCAAAACTGTTGGCAAGCCAGAGAAAAGGCAGGATGTTGTCTTGTTTTTAAGAAGTCACTATGTTTTGTTTTCATACTGACTAGAAGCTGGGAAAGAGGAAGCATCCTTCTAGGAAAGTCCTGCAAACAACAAAATAACAAACTGAGTGAGGACTGTAGTGTCCCAGACCTGGGCTGCGGGGAAACCCAGCTCCTGCTCCAGAGAGTGGGTGCCAGTAAGGAGAGAGAACGACTGCCAAATGAAGAGTGGGTGGCCGCAACAGGCACAGGACCTGAGTCCAGCCTTAAGGAGGGGCAGTGGTGTTGGGATGTGTTGTCCAGAGACACACTTCAGGACCAAGGCACTAGCTCCCTCGCTGCCAAGACTGTTGACTGATGATAGCTCACACCTGAGCCTCCCTCCCTAGGACTTGGACTCAGGTCCAAGGGGCCATCTCCCCAAAGGTGACATCCCTCCTCAGAGGCAGCCATTTCTAAGGGCTGACCAATGCAGGGCTTCAAAGACTGGATTCCTGTGTGGTTCATTTTATGTGTTAACTTGGCTGGGCCATGATGCCCAGATATTGGGCCAAACATTTTTCTGAATGCTTCTCCAAAGGTGTTTTTTAAATGTTTTTTTTTTTCTTTTTTGGATGAGATTAATATTTAAATTGATGGACTCCAAGTTTGAGTAAAGCAGGTTGCCCTCCATATTGTGGATGGGCCTCATCTTATCAGTTGAAAGACTTAATAGAATAATGACTGACTTTCCCCAAGCCAGAAGGAATACTGCCAGCAGACCACCTTTGGACTTGAACTATAATAATCCCCTGGGTCTCTAGCCTGCTGGCCTACCCCATCAGATTTGGGACTTGCAGCTTCCATAATAGGGCAATTCCTTAAATATCAATCTCCTTCTTTTTAAAATACATATTCTTTTCATCTCCAGCCTAAGGGGCATATTCCATGTCCTATTCTGGGATTCTGAAGTTAAAATGATACCAAAGGCCACACCCCTGGTAGGAGTCACTTCATGATAAAAGCGTGAAGGAAAAACAGTTATGCTCAGGGCCATCTTTCCTTTATCTTTGCTCATTACCTCCTGGTTCAAAGCCCCCTTCATCCATTCAGCCCAAACATCAGCTCTTTTCATGAGGCACATGACTCACACAAGGAAAAGCGATCACAACCAATTCATACCATGGAATGCATATCCCTTCCAGAACTTTATATAGCTTAACAAAAAAAAATGATGCTTCATCCAAAACAAGCTCTTCTAACAGATGAACTCAGATTCTGAGAGCAGCTGAAGTAGGCACCCAGGTCTTTCCCTTTTGGTGGCTTACATTTCTGTTCCCACTAAACTCATTTTCCTACAGGGGACCTGATGGTTGGGAAGTTCTGATGTTTCTTCACAGAAACACCCATGGTCCTGCATTTTTTCTAGTCTCTGCGCATGATCATTTTTAAGGAATAGAACCCAGCAGAAAGCCACATCAAGGAAAAATGCAACTTACGAGTTCATGGAATGCAAAAGCCCAGGGGTGACGCCGAATTGTTTCTATCTTGGCTACAGTCAGTTTCAAGGAGACTTTAATATCTGTCCCTTTTTCCCCATCTCTCTCCCTGTTTGCCTCTGGGGTGAATTCCTTTTCCTGCATTCTTTCTTCCTGCTCCAAAGAAACCTCAAGGTGATCTTTCCACCTCCTCACAATGCATCTCAGAGACCCTTTGTCTCTCACAACCCACATCAACCTCAGCAAGGATCTCTGATTGGCTGGGTTATATGAATATGAACAATGTTCTGATTGGCCAGCTTGAGTGTACGCTCCCACCCCTTGACTGACCAAGCTCTCCAGGAACACCTTGTAGGGAGGAGGGGCAGTTTCCCAAAGAGAGGACCTGGAGACAGACACAGCAAGAATATCTAAGCCTTTGTGACCAGAGAAACTGGCCTGTTTTGGATCCACGGTGTATTATTATTTTCTTCCTAATTAGTGCTAGAGTGTGGAATATGGAAGTCTACACTGGTCTATCTCCCACAGTTGTTCTTTCTCTAGTGTTTTGGCAATAGGTCTGAGGCTGGCTGGGTAAGAGAGCTTAGGACTTTTTCTTCACAGGTCCCAATGTCTAGATTTGGAGAAAAGAGCAGAAAGGTCCTATGTTGGCTTCAAATTTCCTCCAGCTTCCCCAGTCTGACTGATACCATAGAGTTCTGAATCTGGTGGACTGTTGGGTTTTTCACAGCCATTGGTGAGGCTTTGGTTTTCATTTGTATCATGATCCTCATTCACCAGAACCCAGAACGGAGAGGGGGTGATTTTGGGGCCCACACCCCCAATTGTTTGTTTATTAGCTGATATCTTCTGTCTTTACCGCTTCCCTAAGAACAGGGACTTCTGACTTGGCTCCCATTATATACCCCCAGCATCTAGCAGAGAGTGGGTGCTCAATATGTATACATGAACTAATGAACAAGTTTGGCCAGAAACGCATCCTTCAATTTTGTTTTCTTTCTTAATGGTGACACGTTGACAAACATTGGAAGCAAAGTGTGTAGCCCACTGAAAATAAAAACCATACCTTGTTTCTGCCAGAAATTCTTTGCAAAGTTTCCTTTGCCAGAGAGCCTTGTGTGGGAGTTTTCTGCAAAGCAATAAATAATAACTTACACCCACCCTCCACAGGCACATTTCATTTTATTGGCTAAATATAAACAAGTAACTGCAGGCTTCTTCAGGGAGGCCCACGCTGTATCTCTCCACCTTCCATCGATGGGGTTGTGCCCCTAGTCCTCCTGCTTCCTCCTCTCCAGAAACAGCCCCCATGGGACCAATCTCCCAGACTCCTGGGGTCAAAGGACCCCTGGTTTTGTTAAATGCCAACATGCTGTCACTTTATCTCATCCTGCAGATAACATCATTCCTTCACACACAGAAAGGCTATGTCTCAGATGATCCCTCAGGGATGGCTCAAATTCCAAGTCCCCAGAAATGAGGCAGAACCGAAAACTAGCCTTTCCCATAGAGACAACACTGCTGCTCAATGAAGGGAATACTCCCCTGGCTTTGGTGGCTGCTCTTCTCCTGTCACCTCCGGAAAAGCACCTCTTTTATCTCTTAAGCTTCAGCTTTCCAGATTTATTTTCAGAGAAGTTCCCCATGACCGCCCCTTCCCTCATGTAGAACCGCTCCTTGTATACCCCTAGGCTCGTGACCTTGGCGCAGGATCCTTGGAATTGGTGGAATGTGTGTGTCTCCCCCAGCAGACTTTGAGAACATCGTGAATAGAAACCATGTCTTATTTATCTTCAAATCCCCAGAGCCTAACACATGGAAGGCCCTTCCATAAACATGCTCTAAGTGAATGGCGGGTGCAAAGATGTGTGCATGCACAAATGAATGAATGCCCCATCTCTCGTTCTTTATATCCATCATATTGTTGATTCATCACAACAAGTCTACAAATAGGAATGTTTATGCCTATCACGTCCCCATTATATAGAAGGGAAGACTGAAATCAAAGACATGAAACTACTTGTGTAAGTTCACCTGGTGAGTAAATGGCAGAATCAGGATTTGAACCCTGAGGAGTCTGACTTCCAAACCAACCCCTCTTCCCATCCCTCAAGAGATCTTCAAGCCAGCTGAAAGTTTTCCGGCCCCCAGTCTTACACAGTGGCCAGTTACCTTCTCAGAGGATTGTTTCTCTACAGGCTCACCTGAACATCAGTCTTTCCAAGACAGGAAAGAAGAAGTGAGAAGTGAAGATGAGGAGGGGTAATGGGTCACAGCATTGAACTTGCATGAGGCCCCAGAACCATTCTTAATGCATTATTGTAGGTAGGCTCTGATAATATACTAGAATATCAGGCCAGACAATCATCCTACCATTCCTGGCAGCAGAACACATGTCGACTTAGGAACTAGGGTGCCTGTGCTCAAGCAGTAGCTTTCATCTAATGGGTATAGGACTAGAAACAAGTAATTGACCTTTTAACCACCACCCCCCTCCCCGTAAGGATGCTGTAAAATACAAATCTTGAGTGAAGCTAAAAGGCAAGTTCATTACTGAACTACATGCAGCTACTATTACAAGTTATTTAATGCTCTTCAGTGGTTGGGAGAGAGGCAAGTCTTCCAGAGAAATGAAAACACCCTGATGGAGGAATGTGGGAATGAAACGGATTCAAAACACTTTCTCTGCTCCAGAAAAGCACACACTGTAAGAAAAAAAAATCATTGAATAAGAAGCAAAGATGTTTCCATTTTAAAACCACTTAGCTTGTACCCTGCTCACTCTTTAGTCTACATCACTGCCACCTCCATTAAAAAAATTTTTTTAATTGACATACAGGATGTTTTTTAAAGTACATTTTGCTCCACTTGACAGATTAGCTTATCTTTTTAACAAAGTATTAATTGTTTTGGGGGTTTCTTTGCAAGTTGAAGCCTCAAGAGCATGAGCCAAAATTTTGAAGAATGACAAGAACTAGTGCAGACAAAACAGGTTCCTAACACTCACTTCTGCTTCTCCCTCCCACACCCATGGCAGACGTCTCTAACTTATCACAGCATTGAACTTGCATGAGGCCCCAGAACCATTCTTAATGCATTATTGTAGGTAGGCTCTAATAATATACTAGAATCATCCTACCATTCCTGGCAGCAGAACACATGTCGACTTAGGAACTAGGGTGCCTGTGTCAAGCTGTAGCTTTCATCTAATGGGTATAGGACTGGAAACAAGTAATTGACTTTTTCTGGCATCATTGTTTTCATACATAGCATAGAGTTCATAATAACTGTACCAAAATTGGTTCAGAGAAATAGATAGCCCCAAACTGCAAGAAGGACAGAAAAAATATATACAATGAGTCTATCACAACCTGGAAAATGATACTGAGGTCACTTGATTAAAAATATTGACTAGAAGGTTGATGGTATCAAATCTATGAGGGAAAAAAACGATTGTAAGCAACATCAGCCAAAAAACACAGGCAGAGAATAAACTCCCGGAAAGCGGAGGTTTTAGACAGCTCCAAGCCAAAAATTAATAGACACATGGAAGGAGCGAGGGTTCTCAAGTATCTGCCAGTGTGATTATTTGGGGAAGAGGGTGTTTTAGCTTCCTGGGGCTCCCATATGTACCACAAATTGGATGACTTAAGCAACAGAAATGTGTTTGGCTCACAGATCTGGAGGCCAGAAGTCCAATACCAAGGTATCAGCAAGGTTGGTTCCTTTTGACATATGTGAGGTAGAATCGGTGCCATGCCTCTGCCCCAGCCTCTGGTGGTTGGCTGGTTATCTTTGATGTCTGTTGACTTGTAGAAACACCACCCTGATCTCTCCCTTCATCTTCATGTAGTGTTCTCCCTGTGTGCATGTATGTGTCCAAATGTCCCCTTTTTGTAAGGACACTAGTCTTATTGGATTATGGCCCACCCTAATGACCTCATCTTAACTAATTACATATGCAATGACCCTATTTCCAAGTAAGTCACACTCTGAGGTACTGGAGGTTTGAGCTTCAGAATATTAATTCTGGATGGATACAATTCAACCCACAACAGGGAACTGTAGTCAGAGCTACTCAGTAGCTGGGTCCTCCTTTTCCCCTTAAGTAACAACAGCTGGGTACCTGTCCCTGCACCAGAGAAGGAGATTCCACAGGACAGCCAGAGGAAGCACAGAGTCCCAGGTGGTTACTGACCCCTCAGAGAGCCATCTCCCATGAAACAACCCAGAGTCTTTTAGCAGAACCAACCCAGGAGTGAGTCCTATCTCCCCTTTTACACAACCACTAGTGGAAGCTTATTCATCACAGGAATAATTTTAGAAAATCAAAACCAGCCATTTAATTATAACAGTACAGTAATAGTGGATCGAGACAAGTGGGTTTATCCCAAGCATGCAATGACGTTTCAAGAATTGAAAATGTACTAATATAATTACATGACCTACTAAGGATGGGAGACAGAGTCTACAAATATCTCAATAGATGCCTGTGATCAATTGCATTCTTTATCCCGGTTTTATATCCTTCCCCGTATCCACACTTTCTGTCATATAAGTTTGAGTTGCTTCCTCCAGAGGCCAGGTATATCTCCCCCACCTTCACTGGGTGGGCTTTGCCATGTGACTTGATTTCACCACTGAGAAGGGGTGGAAGTGAGTGTCCCAAGCCTAGCTCTCTGGTGGTATTGTGTGTTTCTGCTTGTCCCCTCTTACACTTCTGCCATCACCATTCGCTGGCTAGATCACTGGTCCAAGAAGGATAAGAGATGTTTGAAACCGTCTGGATTCATCCTGAAGCTTAGTGCCAAGCCAGTCAAGCTAGATTAGCCAAATCCTAGTCAACCCACAAATGTGTAAGCAAGAAATATAATTATTGTACTAAGCCACTGAGTATGGGTGATTGTTGCACAATGTTATTGTGCCAATAGCGGACTGATATGATGCAGAAAAGGCCTTTAGTAAAATTCAACACTGGCCTCTGATCTAAAACACACCCCCACATAGTCACACAACTACCTGCCAACTATAGTCAGCTAATAGTAGAAAAAAAGCTTCCTTACTCTAAGAAAATTTTAAAAGATTTTTTTTTGCAAGAAACTTCAAACAAGCTGAATGGTGAAACATTAGAAATAGTCACATAAAAGTCAGAAACAAGACAGAGATGCTAGCCTTCAGGGATACTTTGCAATAATGTATCCTAGACAAAGAATGAAACAAGAGAAAAATAAGAGGTATAAATATTGGAAGAAAAGTGAGAAAAAATGTCTTTGTTTACAATACAGTGCTCATCTAACAAATATAAATCCACCAAAAACCTTTTAGAACTAACACCAGAGTTCAGTAACTCTGGTTACTGAACACAGGGTTCCATAGGTGAAAGATCCATAGGTGAAATTCAAAAGGTTTCTTCTACACGAAAAGTCAAATAGAAAATTAGAAAGAATATTGGTAAATATATATATATATATGATGTTAAATTGTATAAAATAAAATAAGTGGTAAAATAAAAATAATAATAATAAATAAATGTAAATAAATAAAATAATGATAAAAAGAATTAAAAAATAAATAAAAATAAAAATAATGGTAAATATATTAAAATATATGTACATATATACATATATAATATATACATGTATATATAAAAATATATTAATACATGTATATATATATTTATATACATATACCTATATATAAATACATGTATATATTTATATATATATATATTCCATGTATGATAGTAACCAAAAAAAATAAAGGCAATGATTACTTTATTCACAGGGTTCATAGATACATAAATACTCCAGGATTGATGGCAATAACTTCCCACAGTGATTGCTACATTCAGTTCACTCCCAAATATACTGGCCTCAGTATATTTCCTTTTGAGAGGACCTAACAAACCAATTCCAAAACCCACGTCAAAGAACAGCATGTGTGCAAAATGCCAAAGTAATGAATATAGTGGGGACAGGGGGAAAGGGGTCATGCATATTCCAAAATGTATTTAAGGAAATTTTTTCAATTACATTTTTTAATGTTTATTTATTTTTGAGAGAGAAAGAGAGAGAAGGGCAGAGAGAAATGGAGACACAGAATCGGAAGCAGGCTCCAGGCTCTGAGCTGTCAGCACAGAGCCCGACGCGGGGCTCGAACCCACGAACCGTGAGATCATGACCTGAGCTAAAGTCAGATGCTTAACTGACTGAGCCACCCAGGCGCCCCGAAAGCTCTTATTAAAAACAAAGATGGATTCTTTTCCAATCCAGCGACATTTTATTTACACTATATATATATATATATATATATATATATATATGGCACAGAAAGATTAGAAGGAAAGGTTATAGATACAAGGCACACAGCAACTGAAGAAAGCTTTATTAATACCAAATGCAATGCAGATGAATGCAGACAATCCTAGCGGAAATAGGCTTAGTGCTAATGCAGGAAGAGAAAAATATTCCAAATTTGTATGCCTCGACACCGAAGCTTCAAGATGGGCATGCTTGTGGTGTATTTTTATGCCATTAGCGGCAAGAGCAACCTCAATAACACAACTTGGTGTGACTTTTCCTCCTTAACACCGCCCGCCTCCCCAAGTCCCACTTCCCAGGCACGTCTCCAAAATAAGCCGACTGCACCCCCGGTGTTTTCAGGCTCTGCTTCAGGGAACCCAGACAGGCAGAACCCAGAAGGGTGAGTGTTTTAAGAAATGTTCCTGAGGAGGTAGGGCACAGCCCCGGAAGTTTGGAAGCAGTCTGGGAAGAGGAATGAAGGCGTCAGAGCAAGTACCGGAGCCTGGGAACAGGCCTCAGGCAGCTAGCTGGGGAAGCAGAGTTGGAGGATGTTTGGGGAAAAGGCGGCAGAGAGGGGCCCCCAGAAAAGGAGAAGGGCCACAAGGACCGCCCTTGGCATTCGCCCCTCCTGTCAAGTCCGGTCTCTCTGAGGCCCTGGCAGAAATTCCACCCTGCTCTCTTTCTGGCTCCCACCCCACCTCGCATTCCAGCAAAAGTTCAGCCTGGTGCAGAAATGCAACCCTCGCTTTGGGGCACAGGTATGGCAGAATCAGAGGCTTCTTCTAGAAACCTGACTTTGCGTTTCAATTTGTTGACATAGATAACTGGAGTCCCTGAGCAGCCAACATAAACTAGCAGCAATGTCCCCGGCAGGCGGAAAACCCAGCCCCCACCTCTGCTTTCTGGAGAAGCTTCCCTGTGAGGAAGGCCTTGGGCCCAGAGGCGTGGGTTCCAGCCCCAGCTGGGGATGGCCTCCTGGCTTGGTGACCCCGCGGTAGTCACTGACCCTCGGCCACGATTCCCCAGCTGTGCAGTGGGAATAAGAGCACTCAGTCCCCTCCCCCTTCCTCAGGGGTTTGCTTGTGTGAAGGCCCACAATGCCGGGGTTTAAAGCAAAAGCAAAAGGCTCTGTTGGGAACCTCCATTTATATACTGAGGTTCTTTTTCCGTTCATAAAACATTGATAGATGCCCACTTGATGTTCGATTGTATGCTAGGCATTGTGGGAAAGTCCAAATGCGAAGGCCCCACAACAAAGAGCCTGCCGATATGCCTCTTTTCACCTGAACAATTAGCTACATGCTCGCCCCCCAACTCCATCCTACCAGCTTTTCCTCAAGCTCTAATGTGCAACCTTGACTCCATCCAGTTCTTCCCCCAGGGTGCTGACCTACCTTTCCCCTGGTCAGGCTCTCCGGCTGTACTGGCTTTTCCATCTCATCCCCCAGTGCCCTCATTCTAAAGAAAAGTCTATCTTTATCTTTGCTTTGTCACATCTGTCCACAGCATTGTCAACCAAGCTGTGCTCTCGGCTCTCAACTCAGTACAGACCAGGAGACTGCAAGCTCTTTCTGCAAAGGGTCAGACAGTAAATATTTTAGGCTTTGCAGGCCATGTGGTCTCTGTCACAACCACTCAACTCCAGCATTGTAACTGAAGGCAGCCATACACAATACATCAACATGTGGGCATGTCTGGTGTTCCAATAAAACTTTGTTTAACAAAGACAGGCTGGATTTGGCCCGCAGGCTGTTGTTTGCCGACTCCTGATCTTGGCAGTGTTTCTTAAATGTTAATGTTCACATGAATCACCTGGGAATCTTGTTAAAATGCAGTCTCTGGTTCAGGAGGTATGGAGTAGGGCTCAATAGTCTGAATTTCCTTTTTTTTTTTTATATATATTTTTGAGAGAGAGACAGAGTGTGAGCAGGGGAGGGGCAGAGAGAGAGGGAGACACAGAATCTGAAGCAGGCTCCAGGCTCTGAGCTGTCAGCACAGAACCTGACGCGGGGCTCAAACTCAACAATCCACGAGATCATGACCCGAGTCAAAGTCTGACACTCAGCCAACTGAGCCACCCAAGCACCCCTCAATAGTCTGCATATCTGACAAGCTCCCAGGTGATGCTGATGAAGCTGGTCTCAGGACCGAGGCTCTAGATGACTTGTGTGACAGGTACAGCCTGCTCGACTTCCAGTCCAAGCCACTTCTCCCTTGCCACCTTCCAAGAGAGAGACTGGAAAAGCCACATAAGCACTTTCTCATCTTCCCTTGCAGTCAGGGGGTCCATGTGGGCCAGTTCTGACCACTATGATGAAAGCAGAATGCTGGAGGTCTTTCGAGGGGTTCACGAATTGCACCCTTCTCCCCGTCCTGACTTCTCAACAGTGTAAAAATTAAGACAAAGGAGTGGCATTTGCAGGCTTGAAATATCGCCCTTATTACTTATAAAGGCTGTTACTGTGGAAAGCATGGTTTACTGTGAAATAGGCCTGTCAACTGAATTGCAGAAAGAGGCAGACTGACTGGTCCCATGTGGATGGGACAGACCCTATCTGGGTGGAGAGATGGGGGTAAGACTGATGGCCCAGAGGAGTGCCAGAGAACTGGTACCTGCCGACAGGCTCCCTCCCTAGAGGAAAACTGGAGTTCACTCTTCCCAAATTTAGCAACAAGCCGCATTCCACCTCCCCTGGGACAGGGTAAATAAAGGGCAGGGAGAAGCTGGAAGTGAATCCTAAGGAATGAAACCATTTCAAGCGAGGCAAGCATATCACTCCCTCTCCAGCAGCTGCCACCTTTTTGTTCTGTTAAGATGTTGGGCTTAACTATGATATTAAACCTTCAGTCAGGAGCAGGTGTGTAGTCTAATAGGGAAGCCCCACACCCACCTTCACGAGACTGTCACAACCACTTTTATCATGGGACTGTGACAACTGCTTCTTTGCCATGGTATTTTCTTGGGAACCCCAGTGCAGAATTTCCATGTTCCCCACAGGGTCTGAAATGTGTCAGAAGAGTACATGAATTCAACCCCAAAGTTATTCTGGACCCAGGGCACCAAATTCATCCTCTATTCTATTTATGGCCCAAATTGTATCCAGGTATGTTGTCCATACCACTAATCAGAGTTCATGGATTCATTCATTTGACAAATATGTAACGAGCACCTTCTTTGTTCCGGGCTGTGTTCTAAGTGCTAAAGACGAAACAGTGAACAGAGATGAATGAACAGGCCCGCCCTAACACAGCTCACATTCCAGCAGGGGGAATGGACAAGAAACAGTCATTGTATAAATAAATTATATCACATGTTTGAAGGTGGAAAGCATCATTGGAAAAAAAAAGAAAAAGAAGAGCAGGGAAGTGGGATCAGGGAAGCAGGGAGGTAGGGGAGTGTTGCAGTATAAAAGGTAGTCAGGGTATATACTGGAATTAAAATAAAATAAAATATTTTTTAAAAGGTACTCAGGCTAGATCTCTTCTTTCAGGAAGATTACGTTGAGCAATTATTGGAAGTGTAGATAATTAGAGAAATGAATCCTGTACAGGGGGACAGTCGTTGCAAAGGCCCTGGGGTATAAGTAGGTTTGACCTGTTCAGTGAGGAGCAGATTGGCTGGAGTGGAGTGACTAGAAGAAAGGAGAGATCAGAGAGGTAATGCAGGGTCACATCTGAAGGGGTAGAAATGACCCCGAGGAGAGGGCTCTTGCAGGTGAGAGAAGATGATAGCCTGGACCAGGATGACTAGCAGTCCAGGAGGAAAGAAGAGGTTGAACCTTGGATAAAATTTCAAGGTAAAACCAGTAGGATTTCATGGCAGGCTGGGTATGTAAAAGGAGAGTCAAGGACTCCATGGTCATCCTTGCACTGAGATTAAATGAAAATATTAAGATACTTGATCTAGGGGACACCAAGAATGGCAGAGCAAGGAGCCTGGCAGACTCCACACAAAAACAATTATTTAAGTGGTAAAAAATATTAAAAAAATATTTACAGTCTCTAGAATCATCTTGAGGGCACACAGTAAGTAGAGAAACATTCACTGAAGAAAATCTATGAAATCTCAGAAAGGACAGCAGAGTCCGTGGTATTTGAGCCATGAGCTACTCTCCCCCCCTCCCACCCACTCTGTGTTATGGAAACTCTACTCTGGTGAGTATGGCCAAGAAGACTATACTGTGTTTACAGACTGAGGCTACAGTTTCGCTCTGAGAAGGGCAAGGCTCTAGTGTTCCTCCAGCGCCGTGTTGCAGAACCACTATTCTGGGTGGGTGTGGATGAGGGAACCCATTTGTATGGTGGAAGTTCTCCTCCAGCCGACCCTGTCCCAGCTCACCCGCCAGGTGGAGGTTCCATGCTGATAGCGGAAAGGTAAGAAGACAAGAAGCTACTACCCCTCCCGAGGTCAGCTTGCAAAGCAAGAGTGTCACCCCAGCTCCAGGAGAAAAGGGCCATTGTCCCCACTCCAGGTTCAGTGCAGTAGCGCATTCTTCCCAGGAGAAGAGACGCCCAGAGGAGGAAAGCTCCACAGTACTGCCTGAGGGGATTGACGTTATTTGGAAGAGAACGTGGAGAATTCCATGTTTAAGGGTGTTGTTGAAACCCAGGAGATCTTGGTGAAGGGAAATGGAGAGTGTGCTGGTACCTCCATAATACTGGTAACAGCGGTGAAATTGGTAGTGACTAAAAGTTTAACAAAAAGAAACAGGGTAAGAGACAGCGAAGAAGAAGGTTCCTGGGGTCCCAGTTGACCCTGGGTGTCAGGCAGACTGTGCACAGGTGGTGGTCTGTGTGTGGAAGCAATCAAAGTGAGGACGTGGGTCAGACCTGTAAGCATTCCCAATGCCACACACAGGTTAGTCCTGTGCCTCCCAGCACGGGAGTTTAAGCACAGCCCCTGATGAAACACTGGCTAAACAGTAACCCAGGGGAGCTCCCTGGAAGCCAGGAGGAAAAAGAAAACCACACACATCCCTAGAAGTCTTGACAAATGTATACAAGCATTGACAATGCATACAATGCTGTACCCTTTCAGGAGTGATGAAGGAGGAACTTCCAAGCTAGCCAAGCTGGCTGAAGGTGGACCCAAACCATAAATTCCCTGGACTGTGATAGTAACCTTGAAGCTATGCAAACACACACACACACACACACACACACACACACACGCACACACACGCACACACACACACACACATGCACACACTCTAACTGGCTAAAGAAGCCTAAGCACAAACTTTGACCAATCAGTAGCTTCTGTGGATTCAAGGATGACCCCCTAGGTCCCCAGAAAAACAAATATGAGGCTGCACACGGCAAGGGAAATAGATTTCACAAAAGTAGTTGAGCCAAGTCACTAAATGAACAAACGTCAAGCAAACAACAATAATAACCCCAGAGGAGGAGGGGAATCAGGAGTCAGACTTACTACGATATATTACCTCAATATCCTGAGGCGAAGTGACACTAAACAGTAACTTAAATCCACACTGAAAAATAAAGAGCGTCAGTAAGGTAATTGTGGAGATAAACTATAAAAGATGGCATGGTGGCATATTTCTTCTCCTGTCTTTAATTGATACAAAGAGTGATTGTATAAAACAGTATGTATATAATTGTACTATTGGCTCCACGAAGTGTAGAAATGTAGTATATTTGACAATACTGCGAACAAAGAAACCTTGAAGTAAGGAAATTAATCCAACCAGATGGTAACTGGCATCCATAGGAATGAATGAAGAAAACTTGAAATGGAAAATAAGATTAATTTAACAAACTATAGATATATATTAGTTTTCCTTTCTTAGCTTCTATCAAAGACATTCAGCTATGTAAATTAATAATTATAGCAATGTGTTTCTGGGTTTGTAACATAGAAGTAATATTTGTGACAATAGCAAAATGAAAGGGGGAAGGGCATGGAGCTATACAGCAGGAAAGTTTCAGGGTTCATTGGAATTATGCTAGTAAAGTCTGAAGAAAATTTGATAAGCTGTACATTGTAAGCCCTAAAGCAACCACTGTGATAATCACTTTAAAAATATAGTCAAACAGTCATTAAAGTAGTTAAAATGCTATTCTAGGAAATATCCACTTAATACAGAAGACAGTTAAAGGAGGAACAGAGGGGGACAAAGGAGAATGAGGTGTAGAAAACAAAAAAACTAAGTTGCAGGTGTAAATATAGCCCTGTCAATAAAAACACCAAGTATAAGTGAATTAAACTATCCAATCAAAAGGAAGAGATTGTGGGAAAAAGCAAGATCCCACTATGGACTGGCTCCAAGAGACACATTTTATTTTCTTAACTGTCTGTTAACATTTTATACACATAACAAAATGTTATCATTTTAATGATTTTTAAGTGTACAATTCAGTGGCATTAAGTACATTTACATTATTGGGCAATCATCCATCTCTAAAATATTTACATCATTTCAGGCATAAATTTTAAGCCTATTAAATAATAACTCTCCATTGCTCCCTCTCCCCAGCCCCTGGCAACCACCATTCCACTTTCTGGCTCTATGGATTGGTTACTCTAAGTAAAGTGGAATCACACAGTATTTGTCCTTTGGTCTGGCTTATTTTGCTAAGCACAGTATTTTCAAGGCTCATCCATGTTGTAACAGATATCAGAATTGCACTCCCTTTTACAGCTAAATAATATTTCATTCCTTTGGCGAGGGTGGTATTAGCTATTTATTTATTTATTCCACTTTATTGAGGTACACTTGTGTATATGTAAAGTGTACCACATGACAATCTGAATTATGTATACTTTATGAAATTGTTACTATAATCTGGTTAATTAACACATCCATCACCAACTAAAATATAGTTATGCTTCGTTTTTCCTTTGTACATATATAGGTGAGAATCCTTAAGATCTTCTCTCTTAGCAAATTTCAAATACACAACACAATATTATTAACCATAATCATCATTCTGTGCATTAGATCCCCAGAGCTTATTCATCTTATAACTGAAGGCTTGTTCCCTTTTGACCAGCATCTCCGCATCTCCTCCACCTCCTACGCCTTGATAAGCACTCTTCTACTTTCTGAGTTCAACCTTTTTTTTTTTGAGATATCACACGTAAGTGAGATTATATGGTATTTGTCTTTCTTTGTCACAATGGGGAAAGAATAGTCCTCTTAACAAATAGTACTGAGATCATTGGAATCCACATGCAAAAGAATGTAAGACACAAAAATTAACTTGACCTAAATGTAAGAGCAGAAATTGTAAAAATCTGAGAAGAAATTATTGTGGCAAACTTCATGACCTTGGATTGGTGATGGTTTCTTAGACACGACACCAAAAGCACAAGCAATGACAGAAAAAAATACATAAATTGGACATCAAAACGAAAATTTTGTGCTGCAAATAAATGTTGCACACACACATACCCTAGATAAAAAGGTAATCCATGGAATGGGAAACAATATTAGCAGATCATATATCTAAAAAGAAACATACCAAGAATATACAAAGAACAACCCAATACCAAAAAGACAACCCAATTTAAAAATGGGTGGGGGAACCTGGGTGGCTGGCTCAGTCAGTTAAGTGTCTGACTTCAGCTCAGATCATGATCTCGAGGTCTATGAGTTCATGCCCCATGTTGGGCTCTCTGCTGTCAGCACAGATCCTGCCTTGGATACTCTATCTTCCTCTCTCTCTGCCCCCTCCCTCACTAATGCACGTGCACTCTCTCTCTCAAAAAATAAGTATTTTTTAAAAAGAAAAGTTCTTCAACATCATTAGTGGTTAGGGAAATGCAAATCAAAACCACAATGAGACAGCACTTCATACCCACTAAGATGGCTACAATCAAAAAGATGGGCAAAAACAAGTGTTGGCAAAGATGTGGAGAATTTGGAACCCTTGTGCGTCATTGGTGGGCATTTTAAATGGTTCAGTCACTTTGGAAACAGTTTGTCCCTCACAATATTAAACACGGAGTTACCATATCCCCCAACAATTCCACTTCAGGCATATAATCAAGAGAAATGAAAATATTCTACATAAAAACTTGTACATGAATGTTCACAGCAGCTTTATTCGCAATAGTCAAAAAGTGGAAAGAATCCAATGACTAATGAATAGATAAACAAAATAAGACATATCCAAACAATGGAATGTTATTTGGCACTAAAAAGGAATGAAGTATATGATATACACTACAAAATGGATGAACTTGGAAAACATGCTAAGTGAAAGAAGCCAGTCACAAAATACCACGTGTTATACGATTCTATTTATTTAAAATGTCCAGAATAGGAAAATCTATAGAGCCAGAAAGTAAATTAGTGGTTGCCTTGGGCTGGGAGGAGGGTGTCGGGGAATGGAAAGTGACTGCTAATGGGCAAGGACTCTCTTTGAGAGGTGATATATACTATCTAAACTTACATTGTGTCGGGGCACCTGGGTGGCTTAGTCAGTTAAGCATCCAACTTCGGCTCGGGTCATGATCTCATGGGTCCATGAGTTTGAGCCCTGCATCCAGCTCTGTGCTCACAGCTCAGAGACTGGGGCCTGCTTCAGATTCTGTGTCTCCCTCTTTCTCTGCCCATGCTCCGCTCACACTCTCTCTCTCTCTCTCTCTCTCTCTCAAAAATAAACATTAAAAATTTTTTAAAAATTAACTTACATTGTGTTGATGGTTGCACAACCCTGTGAGTGTATTAAAATTCACTAAATTGTATACTTTAAGTGGGTGATGTCTATAGTAGTACATGCATTATAGCTCATTAAAGATGTCTTAAAATATTCATATAAAGATGTTCCAATAATTAAATGCATAGACATTCCAATAGTAAAATGCTAACAGGGGCACCTGTGTGGTTCAGTCAGTTAAGCATCTGACTTGGGCTCAGGTCACGATCTCATGGTTCGTGGGTTCGAGCCGCACATTGGGCTCCTCACTGACAGTGTGGAGCCTGCTTGGGATACTCTCTCTTTCCCTCACTCTCTGCCCCTCCCCCATTCATGCTTTCTCTCTCTCAAAAATAAATAAATAAACTTTATTTTATTTATTAAAAAAAACTTTTTAGTTTTTTTATTTATTTTTGAGAGACAGAGAGAGACAGCATGAGCAGGGGAGGGTCAGAGAGAAAGGGAGACACGGAATCCGAAGACAGCCTCCAGGCTCTGAGCTAAGCTGTCAGCACAGAGCCCGATGCGGGGCTCGAACCCACGAACCGCAAGATCATGACCTGAGCTGAAGTTGAACGGCTAACCGACTGAGCTGCCCAGGTGCCCCAAAAATAAATAAATAAACTTTAAAACTTAAATTAGCAAATAAAATGCTAATATATAGTGATGCTCGATATTTGAAAATGTTTCATAAATATTATACCCAGTCACACCCCTTACCTGAATTCCAGCCCACGTTTCCTATTGCCTGTAGCTCCCCACTTGGATTTCCTGTCAGCCCCTCATGCTCACAAACTCCCCTCAGATCTGGTCCTCCTCTTAGGAGCCCCTCACTGATGGCAGCATTGCCATTTCTGCAGGCTTCAGGACTGAAAAGCTCAGTACACACCTTTGACTCCTACATCTCCCTTGTTCATAAGTCCAGGTGATTTCACTTCTGCGCAAGGTCACCCACTCCCTACCGCCCCTCCATGCTGGCTGCTGCTGCCTTGGTTCAGACCCTCAGTTTTGCTCCTGCATCAGGGATGACCTGTCACTTCTCCCACCCTCCGTCACCAATGCCAGGCAAACGCTCCCAGGAAGGACACCAGCCATGTCACACCAAAGCTCAGCACCTCTCAGTGGCTCCCTGTGCTTATTGAATAAAGTCCAAATTCCTTCTTCTGGAAATCCGGGACTTTCTAGGTGCCTTTCCCCCCGATCTTCATCTGTCCCCGATGATTCCTTTCACAAATACTTTATATTAAAAACCATCTGCTATTCCCTTCGAGTGTCACGAAACCTTCCCTTTGCCCTTGCCCATGCTGTTACATGTCACTTCTCCTTGTCCATGAACGTCCAGATGTCTGGTCAGCCTCCTCCAAGAAGCTCTGCCCAAGCTGGTGACCAGTGTCTCCTTGTTTACAAGACATTCTAACATATACCATTCAAGCTGCAGATAACCGTTCATCAGATATTGTAACACTCTAGGTGCATCCCACCTTTTATTGCTATCTCTAACCTCATTCTTTACTTCATCTCTTCTTTTCCTTCAATATTGCAACCAGTCATTGCATGGGATTCTTAGGGGTCTCATCTGTGCTTGGAGCTTCTAGCAGAGGGCCAGGCACTTAGTAGGTGCTCAGTACATATTCATGGACACAAAGCAGAGAGAAAAAAACAAATACTTCCTGGATTTGCGGAATTTACGATCTCACATGGAGGCCAGACATAAATTATTTTGATGCAAGACAGGAGGAGGGAAGTATACGATAAATGTGTCCCTGGGTGCTATAGACCGCAGAGGTGACATTTAACACACCTGAGAGGAACAAGAAGGGGCTACTGATTGGGGTGGGATTCTAAGAGATGGATTGAGGATGAAGAGCATTGCAGATTAAGGGAATAGCATCAACACATACCCAAGTAGAAAAGTGTCAAACACGTTTGCAAGAGGTGAACTGTGGGATACGACTGATGAGTAGGGTGCATTCTCGGTTGAAAGGAGAAAGGGTTCTGTAGCAGGAGATGAGCCTTGAAAATTATGTTGGAGACAGTCGTACACAGAGAGTGTACGACTCCAGGCTAGAGAATTTGGACTTCATTCTGCAGGCAGTGAGCAGCTCTGAAGACATTTAGCTGAGCAATGAAAGAGCTCAGGGGTTAAAGGAGACTGAAAGGCCACTTCCTATAAAGCAAACTGTGTCTCAATGAATAATCAGCTGCTGATTTACCTGATTTGTAAATCTCGCTGTTCAGTTCAGGGTGCCTTGAAACATGGGGGCAGATGGTGATTAATTTTTAAAGGGTCAACAAAGAGTTTAGCTCACTTCTTTAAAAAAAATTGTTAAAACCTCTATTTTCTTAAAGTATACATAAGTTATCCAAAGACTCCAGGGTAAGTTTCTGTTTGGATAATGTTTATTTTGGTACCTTGAAAGCTTGGCAGTTGTTTAGAAATTCAATTACAACTCGCCTTTAAACAAAACCACCCTTGGGAATAGTGGGTTTGAGCTGATCTCAATATATTAACTTGACATTATGAGGCGGTTATGCTGCAGGTTCAGAGGGTTGATTAAATCTTAAAATGAGCACAGAACAGGCTCCGAAAGCACACACTTTGTTTAATTTGCTCTTTCAATAGACAAGACAAAGGGGGGGGGGAAAACAGCAACATAAATGGAGGCTATTTTTATTATTGTTTAAAAGGAGACCTCCTCTGTGTCAGATAGGAAATCTAGCATCAGCTCTCATGGTGTTTCTTCAAGACTGTGAATACAAGAAAAGTGCAAATTGACAGGGCTAGAAGGAAACCGAGGCTCCAAGCCACACGTAAGCCACCTGAGAGAAAGAAAGGAATGTTAGATACTGATGTGTTCAATCAAAACTTCAATTTGCTCTAGCAATTAGTCATTGTATATGCATTTTTTTCACTTGATTCCTAGCCAAAAGGCCAAGAAGCGATACAGATACATTTTTAACTGAATTCAACAGTTTTAACCCATGGCAGAGATATTTAGATATTTATTGTTCACTGATAATAATCAAATGTTTCCTCCTCATTTCCCAGCCTCCCTGTTGGTTAGATGGAGACCACATGACTAGTTCTGGCAAAGGCGCTGAGAGCAGTGAGAGTTATTATCACTGAAGCATTGAATGAGCTGAAGCATTCAGGAGCCCGTGTCCTCCCGCCATGCCTTCTCTTCCTTTCTTACAGTTGTCCTGGAGGTCCTGGGTTCTAGGTGAGTCAGCTCAGTGATGGTAGGGTGTCTGTCAACCTAGATTCCTGAGCAAGAAATAAAGCTTAGTTACATCAAGCCACTGAGATATTAGGGTTTCTTTGTTCCACAGCATAGCCTCCCTATTCTGACTAACCCATCCTCAGTATCCACCCTTTCTTTTCTTGTGCTGGATCCCCTAATTTTGGGCTAGACAAGTAGCTACCCAAAATGATGACTATATTTTTCAACCTCCCTAAGTGGCTGAGAGAAGCAAGATGTTTAAAATCCAGCCACTGGAATGTAAATGGCAATATTGTCTCTTCCTTAAGAAGCAGCAGTAATACCCCTTTTTCTCTTCTTCTTTGGCCTCTTCTTTATTGTGCTGCCTGGAGTGTGAATGCTGCCATCTTGGACAAGAGGTCAAGGCCACAAGAGGAGCAGCAACAGGAGAAGAAGTCTGAGTCCCCGAGAGCATGGAGTACCATACCAATTGTGGACAGCTTGCCCATATTTTTATGTGGGTGCAAAATAAATTTATAGTTTCTTTACGCCATTGTTGTTTCCAGATTCTTCCATATATTTAGATGTCTATGTCACCAAATTACCTGTCTTTTTCACTTCTTCTGTAGATGTCTTGGAAATAAGAGGCCAGAAGTGAAAGCCAGAATCAGCACTAGGGCTTCCCAATAGAGTAGATATTTTAGACAGATCACTCAGGTTGCCTAGGACAGCTTTACAACTCTTTGGACAAAAATATCCTGGAAGAAGTAGAGGACATGTGATGACGTATGTATGGTTAGTAACAGAGTCTCTGATTACCTCACCTAGGAGGCAGAGGCCATAACAGTTTAATAACAACTTAAGAGTCCATTTCTCTTCTTTTTCTTGATGCTGAGGTAAATGCCTGGCAAGAAAAAAAGCCACTTCCTCTCTCTGATTTGACTTTTTTTTATTTTTATTTTTAGGATTCCCATTTGGGAGATACACTTCTCTCCCCATTTTGAATAAAACTCATTGCTACTTATTTCCTGAGCGTACACCCTTTTCTTACTTTTTCCCTTCATGATATGGTCCCTTCTACATACTGAAGTCTCAGTAGGTGTGAACTTTCCTTATTCTTCCTGTCTACTTCACTCCCATAATTTATGGTTTGATACGGAGAGCCTTGTTCTGCTATGGAATGGAATAATTCCCATATCCAGTAAGTGTCACTAGAAGGAAAGCTCCACCAAGGCAGGGATTTTTATCCGTGTATCTCTAGTACCTTGAAAAGTACTTTGCATATAATTAGGAATTCTATAAATATTTGCTGAATTTAACATCTAACAGTCTTCTGTGCTTCCCTCACTACCACTCCACTATTTACTCCTACGTTATATCAGCTTATGTGTATTCAATGCACAGAAATATCCTGAGTGACCACTGTCAGAGTCTAAAAATACATAAATATCGAACTTAAAGGAATAGGCATCTTTTTTTTAGCATAAACTTTGTATAATAGAATTTTAAGCAACGGATAAATTGAAGTGTGAGTTTATTGTAAACCATACTGCGTTGAGAATACATTTCTAGGTGTACTAGCTCTACCTAGAATCATGCTGTGATAAAAACCATCTCCCAAATTCAGGGGCATACAACAAAAAGCACTGAGTTCTCAGGCCCCCACAGCTGCAAGTTGGCTAATTTAAGGCTGGCTTAGCCGGGCTTAGCTCCAGGCTCCAGGCCAGGTCCAGATATGCTCTATGTGTCTCCATATTTTATATGCTCTGTGTGTCTCCATATTTTCCGAGCAGTGTGGTTACCCAGGGAATGCTCTTCCCATCACAAAAGGCACTGAGCACCAAAGGCAGCTCCAACTGCGCAGGCACTCTGCTTGTGTCCTGTCTGCTAACATCCCATTGGCCGAAACAAGTCACATGATCATGCTCAGTGTCAAGGGGTCAGGAGTACCTCTGAGCTCTGGCAAGGGCATGGAGGTACATAGGAAGTGGAGTATTGAGATCAATGATTCGCTCTATCACACCAGGTTTGATAAATCTCAAACTTGAAATCTGGCTATTTTCTGATATAAATACATCTCTATTAAACACTGTGAACTGACACAAGAAAGGAAAGTGGAACATGAAATCCCTAGCACTTAGCTCAAGTGTCCCTAATTCTGGAAAACATTCTCCTGTTTCTTTTCTTTCTTTTTTTTTTTTTCTTTAATGTTTATTTTTGAGAGAGCAGGCTCGCGAGCGCGTGTGTTGGGGACGGGGGCAGAGAGAGAGAGAGGGAGACACAGAGTCTGAAACAGGCTCCAGGCTCTGGGCCAACCCAGGGCTTGAACCCTGCAACGGTGAGATCATGACCTGAGGCTAAGTCAGATGCTTAACCAATTGAGCCACGCAAGCGCCCCAACATTCTTCTGTTTCTGAATGAACAACACATGCTGGGGAAACGTGGTGACGGTGTATTTTGGGTTCACACCTTCTCCTGATTGTGTTCCAGATCTCAGTCCTAACTCCATCTTTGTCTAAGCTTTTAACTCTTCCCCAGGGGAAATCCTCGCAGGAGAAGTTAAATCAAAAAATTTTATTTACTACCTTTTTCCTCATTGGGATGATGGTTCCATGTCTGATGAAAAAGAAGGAAACTTGAATGCTAGAAAGGAGTATAGAGTTATGGAGGGTAGGCAATAGCAGAGACTCACCAGACTCCCATCAATAGTGTGGGTTCTTTGACATCTGACCCACCAACAGCTCCCCAACCTTGTTGACTGCTGCTCCCTCCTGTAGTCACTCTAGGGACCCTTAACCTGGGGTCCTCAGACTGGACAGAATTTGGGGGGTTCCTGAACTGCGGTGGAAAAAAACTTTTTTATATTTCATTAATATAATAACATTTAGCACTTCCCTCAATTATGAATGTAGGTAACAACCCACAGTAGTATTAGCAAGACCTGTGCCTTTGTCACCAAATCACACATTTTTTTCTTATCAGATGATGCTTGTACATATCTTTCGTAGATATCTTTAAAGATATTTGTGTTTCGCACTACTTTAAAAATACAATAGTTATTAAATCCACTGCTAGATATGGTTCTGTAATGTGTTATGCTACATTATAAACATGTTTTGCTAGTATTTTCAGAACTGTATTTGGTTTTTTTATCTCTTTTTTTAATGTTTTATTTATTTTTTAGAGAGAGAGAGAGTGAGAGACGGCATGAGCAGGGGAGGGTCAGAGAGAGAGAGGGGGACACAGAATCTGAAGACAGGCTCCAGGCTCTGAGCTAGCTGTCAGCACAGAGCCCAACACGGGGCTCGAACCCATGAACCGTGAGATCATGACCTGAGCTGAAGTTGGACGCTTAACCAACTGAGCCACCCAGGTGCCCCAAGAACTGTATTTGTAACCTAAGTATTTTGTGTCATGAATGTAAAAACACTATACTGAAATAAGCCCATTGGCTTCACCAGACTGCCATTGAACAAGTAAGATTAAGAACTTCTCCCTGGCAGAGATGCCGGCCAGCAGTGCAGAGATGCCTGGCTGGAGAGCAGAGATGCCTGCCTGCTGATCAGAAAGAACTTGGTGGCTCTCTCATTCCCTTCCTCTTTCACCGATTCCAATCACTTTCGTGCCAACACCGTCCATCCTTCAGGGGAACCCTGGACCTGCTGGAGCTGGACTCCAGCAGTTTTCTGTGCTTCACTGGAGTTTATAGTAAGATTTCATTTATATAAATGATTTCTGTGATTAACTAGACCCGACAAGTGATATAAATGCTTTGGGGAACACATTTGTATTCTAGAGCTTCTCATTGCAAACCTCCCTTCTGAAAATTCACACCATGCAACGATATTTTGGATTCTAAAGAATAAATATGTTAGTAATGAAATCATTTTGGAAGTTGGAGTAAGCCCTGATATCTGGAACTAACTATTATCCAAAAGCTACAAGGAACTCACCAAACTCCACACCCGAAAAATGAATAATCCAGTGAAGAAATGGGCAGAAGACATGAATAGACACTTCTCCAAAGAGGACATCCAGATGGCCAACAGACACATGAAATGATGCTCAGCATCACCCATCATCAGGGAAATACAAATAAAACCACACTGAGATACCACCTCACGCCAGTCAGAGAGGCTAAAATGAACAAATCAAGAAGCTACAGATGCTGGCGAGGATGTGGAGAAACAGGCCCCCTCCTACACTGTTGGTGGGAATGTAAACTGGTACAGCCGCTCTGGAAAACAGTGTGGAGGTTCCTCAAAAAACTATCAGTAGAACTCCCCTATGACCCAGCAATAGCACTGCTGGGGATTTACCCAAGGGATACAGAAGTGCTGATGCATAGGGGCACATGTACCCCAATGTTCCTGGCAGCAGTTTTAACAATAGCCAAATCATGGAAAGAGCCTAAATGTCCATCAACTGATGAATGGATCAGGAAGATGTGGTTCATCTATACAATGG
>CM053576.1:29015497-29195497 GCA_028646485.1 Cryptoprocta ferox | reverse complement strand
TACCATATGTTTGCACTCACAGGTCTAACAGGAGAAACCTAACAGAGGACCATGGGGAGGGGAAGGGGGAAAAAGAGTTAGGGAGAGGGAGGGAGGCAAATCATGAGAGACTCTTGAATACTGAAAACAAACTGAGGGCTGAAGGGGGAGGGGGAAGGGGGGTGATGGTCACAGAGGAGGGCACTTGTGGGGAAGAGCACTGCATGTTATATGGAAACCAACTTGATAATAAACTATAAATTAAAAATAAATAAATAAAATACCCATTTGGGAAATATGTATATTTCCCCCAGAAAAGTGACTGGCATATTATATGCACTTAATAAAAGATAAATAAATGAAAAGGATACTGCTAATTATAATTTCAGTATACTTGATACCCAACTCAGTGTTTGACAAATTCCACGTGTTCTAATAAATAATAAAGTTATTAAGTGAATGAGTAACTGAGTTAAATGAAGGAATTAAATTTTTTATGGCTGTAAATTGTGGTTGTTCATCAGAGTCACCTTTAAAACAATTTTTAAGAAGGTGAATGCCTACTTCTAAATAACGATATACTACCAGAAACTGGATGTGAGGCTAAGACATTTGTATTTTTAAAAGTTCATGAGGTCTGTGCACAGCAATGTGAATGTACTTAACGACACTGAACTGTAAACTTAAAAATCGTTAAAATGGAAAAGTTTGTGTTATGTGTATTTTATGACAATAAAAAGTAAAGAAAAAAAAAGAACTTCTCCCTAAGGTGTCCTTCCACAGGTGAGGTCTCTAGACCCTCGGGAGATGCATGGTGGGTTCACCATGTGCCTGTATGCAACAGCAGGTGCTGTGCCCAAAAATATCTTGGACATATGGTTTCAGTTCATTCCCTTTTCTCCATATTTCAAACCCTTTCCCTTTTGATCCCTGTGACTGTCCTCTGCAGAAACTCTCCCAACCCCACTCCAGTTTCTTCTTATAGTTTCTAGAAAATCTGTAAAAATCTCTTTTTTATCATTCTTTTATCATATCTTAGTCTCCAACTACAAGGAATGGTCAAGGTGAGTTTAACTTAGCAATATCTCTGTATTTAATTTAAAAATTTTCCTCCTGATCATGTTACATCTCTTAAGTTGTCACCAGGGAAGAGAAGTTCACCCCACTCCCTTGTCTAGCATTTCTCATCATAGGAGCTATTGCCTGGTACTGACACAAAGTCTTCCCTCCATTAAGGGTGGTTCTGCCTTCTTCCCCAGATCCACTCTGAGACAGTTTCATGCCCTCTCCACAGAGTCTTTTCTCCTCTGTACCAAGTAGCCATTGACTCCTCAAACATGCCAAAGACCTGCTTGGTCTCCAGACCTCACCTCACCCTTGTCCTCTCTGTATGCCACTGTCAGTGTACGGAGCCTGGATGGGAGACTGGTGCATCACACGTCTTCCACATGCCACCCAACTCAAGACTTTGCTCATTTCACTGTGGATACATCATGTTGGTCTGGGCGATCAAAGATGAGTTTTTCTTTTTTTTATTGGTGCTTCATAGATGACCAGAAGAGGTGATCTAGTCAACTAACCATTTATTGATTCACTTCACATTCAGGATCTTGTACAGAATGACCCTATCTAGCCATATTTTTTTTTTATCACTACCTGCTATGGACTGAATGTTTGTGTATCCTCCTCCCCAAATTTCACATGTTAAAATCTTAACCCCAAGATGATGATTAGGTTCTAAAAGTGGAGTCCAAATAAATAGATTTGTGCCCTTATAAAAGAGGCTCCAAATTTGAGCCCTGTGTTGGGCTCTGTGCTGATAGCTCGGAGCCTGGAGCCTGCTCTGGATTCTGTCTCCTTCTCTCTCTGCCCCTCCTCCGCTCATATTCTGTCTCTCTCTGTCTCTCAAATGTGAATAAATGTTTAAAAAATTTTTAAATAATAATATAATAATAAAAAGAGACCCCAGAAATATCCCTCACTCCCTTCCACCATGTGAGGACACAATGAGATGTCGGCAGACACAACCCATAAGAGGGCCTTCACCAGAGTTCTACCATGTTGGCACCCCGATTTTGGACTTTCAGCCTCCAGAACCATGAGAAGCAAATTTCTGTTGTTTATAAGCTTCCCAGGCTGTGGTGTTTTGTTTGAGAAATCTGAACAAACTAAGACACTACCTGTAATGGACTTTATTATGTAACACCAGATTCACCATCAGAACTTATTGTCCCAGCTGCTGAGAGTGCTTCTGGCTGATTTCCCTGAGCTGTTATCTCTTCCTGGAAACTACCCTTGGCTGGAGAGGGCTACCTCCCGCAAGAGGACAGTCACATCCAATGACCGGTCATTGGGGGATATAGAGGCTCAGGACTCTCCTTGTGACGTTAGACAACTGTAAAGGGCCATTCCAGCCTCAGAGCTCCACATAGGTCAGCTGAGGCCTTGGTTGAGACTGTGTTGCAGCCCAGCTTCTCCCTGATCCTGCTTCCTTCCCTTTCACAGAGTTGATGCCCAGAGCTCCAGTAGCTCCATATGCTAAAACCTCATCTCAGAGTCTGCTTCTGGGGGACCCAACCTGCCGCACTCCCTCACCCCATTCTAGGACCCTAACCCCACCAGCCCTTAAAGATACCACTCTGATTTCCCGTTTATTGCCATATCCCCAGTGCCCTCTAGAGGGCTTGGCACAGAGGAGGGATTTAATAAATGTTTAATAAATTCAATTTAATCTGCAAATATGACCAGCCTGCCAGCAGGTCATTACTTAGGCTCCTTCAAGCCTTCTCTAGTAAGAATCTTGGCAGTCTATAGGCTATTTGCCAGTCGGTCAGAATAAACAACTTGCTACTTAGCCATCCAGTGGTGCTCTCTGAGAGCTGTTAAGGGTCCCAGCAAGTGTCTCAGGCCACACAGATAAACACCAGAAGGCCAGTGCCAAGAGCCTACTTCCCCGGGGTCCCTGTCACCCCAGACCACAGGCCTCAGTGAGACCAGCTTAGAATTGACAAGTGGGCACCCAGCCCAAAGCACTGCTCTTGTCTTGCACAGACGGGCTTCTGTCTGAGGCTGATGCTTAGCCTTTCATCTTGTTTTGCTTTATCATTAAATATTCTGGTTTTTAACCACATTATTTTTGAACCATATAAATTTGTTATTGCTGTAGGTTTCACATGATCAAATATTGGGTATTTCATATACTCAACCTGAGTGTTATGCATCTTAATTTTTGATTATAAACATTTATTCTTATCGTATCTAATTTGTCCTAAGATTTACTCTTTTGTATATTAATTTATACCTTTTTTTTTTACATCTTACCACTTTGTTCTTTTATTCTTTTTATTTTAGCTTAATTTGTCATTTTATTAGTTAGCATAGCCTTTAAAAAAATTTTTTAAGGTTTTTTTTATTTTTGAGAGACAGAGAAAGACAGCTTGAGCAGGGGAGGGGCAGATGCAGATGGAGGGGAGGGGAGATGCAGAATCCCAAGCAGGCCCCAGGCTCTGAGCTGTCAGCGCAGAGCCTGACGTGGACCATGAGATCATGACCTGAGCCAAAGTCAGACGCTCAACGGACTGAGACACCCAGGCGCTCCTAATGAGCATATCATTTTAAATTGGCTTCAGATAACAAAGTCATTTTCTGTCACCACCACAATCAAAGAGATGAGTTCCTACATGATTCTCCTTACGGCCCTTGAGGACTACTGGGAATGTGGCAATTGGTCTCGCCTTTAGGAGAAGACTGTCTTCCTCCTATCCACCCATGTCAATTACTGCAATTAAGAAAAGATAAGGAGTGCCTGGTGGCTCAGTCAGTTAAGTGTCCGACTTCGGCTAAGGTCATGATCTTGCAGCTTGTGAGTTTGAACCCCACATTGGGCTCTGTGCTGTCAGCACAGAGCCTGCTTTGGATCCTTTCTCCCTCTCTCTCTGCCCCTCCCGCGCTCCCTCATGCGCACGCATGTGCGCTCTCTCTCTCCCTCTCTCTCTCAACTAAATAAACATTAAAAAAAGAAAGAAATGATAAAATATTAATCCATGTGCTTGATGCTTACTTTAGGGCACTGGTTCTCAATCTTAGCCACCTAAATCTTAGCCACATCAGAGTCACCTGAATTTTTTTTTAAATACCAGTGTCATTAACATACAGTGCTATATTTTTTAGGTGTACAATATAATGATTCAACAATTCTATATGTTACATAGTGCTCATCAAAATAAGTGTACTCTTATCCCCTTCACCTATTTCACCCATCCCCCATACCAGCCACCTCCCCTCTGGTAACTATCTGTTTGTTCTCTATAGTTAAGAGTTTATGTCTTGGTTTGTTTCTTTTTTCCTCTTTGTTCATTTGTTTTGTTTCTTAAATTCCACATATGAGTGAAATTGTATGGTATTTGTCTTTCTCTCACTGACTTATTTCACTTAGCATTATACTCTCTGGATCCATCCGTGTTTTTGCAAATAGCAAGATTTCATTCTTTTTTAATGGCTGACCAATATTCCATTGTATATATCCCAAATCATCTTCATCTATTCATCTATCAGTGAACACTGGGCTTCCATAATTTGACTATTGTAAATAACACTACAATAAATATAGGGGTGTCTGTATCCCTTTGAGTTACTGTTTTTTTTTTTTTATTCTTTGGGTAAATACCCCGTAGTGCAATTACTGGATCATATGGAATTCTATTTTCAAGTTTTTGAGGAAACTCCATACTGTTTTCCAGAGTGGCTGCACCAGTTTGCATTCCCACTAACAGTGCATGAAGGTTCCTTTTTCTCCACAGCCTCACCAACACTCATTTCTTGTATTTTTTAGTCTAGCCGTTCTGACAGGTGTGAGGTGATATCTCATTGTGGTTTTGATTTGCATTTCTCTGATGAGTGATGTTGAGCATCTTTTCATGTGTCTGTTGGCCATCTGTGTGTCTTCTTTGGAAAAATGTCTGTTCATGTCTTCTGTCTCTTTTTTAATTAGATTGTGTTTTGGGGTGTGGAGTTGTATACATTCTTTATATACTTTTGGATACTAACCCTTTATCAGATATATCATTTGCAAATGTCTTCTCCCATTCAGTAAGTTGCCTTTTAGTTTTGTTGATTGTTTCCTTAGCTGTGCAGACGCTTTTTATTTTGATGTAGTCCCAATAGTTTATTTTTGCTTTTGTTTCCCTTGCCTCAGGGGACCTATCTAGAAAAAGTTGTCACAGCCAACAATAGAGAAATTACTCCTGTGCTCTCTTCTAGGATTATTATGGTTTCAGGTCTCCCATTTAGATCTTTAACCCATTTTGAGTTTATTTTTGTGTATGGTGTAAGAAGTGGTCCAGTTTCATTCTTTTGCATGTAGCTCTCCAGTTTTCCCAACACCATTTGTTGAAGATGGATTTTTTTTTAATACCAATGTTCAGCCATTCTCAATCACATGAGAATATTGGAGTGGAGTCCAGGCATTAATATTTTTTAAGCTCCCCCAGGTAATTCCAATAGCCATAGCTTTGAAAACCACTGGTCTATGACTATTCTTCAAAGTATGGTTCGGGGGCGCCTGGGTGGCTCAGTAGGTTAAGCGTCGGACTTCAGCTCAGGTCATGATCTCACAGTTCGTGGGATCGAGCCCCGCATCAGGCTCTGTGCCTGCTTCAGATTCTGTGTCCCCTTCTCTCTCTCTGTGCCTCCCCCTCTCATGCTCTGTCTCTGTCTCTTAAAAATAAATAAACATAAAAATTTTAAAAAAAAAGTATGGTTCGTGGACCTGCAGCAACAGCATCACCTGGGAGCTTATGAAAGATGCAGAACTTGGGGTGCGTGAGTGACTCAGTTGGTTAAGCGTCCAACTCTTTGTTTCAGCCCTGGTCATGATTTTACAGGTTCATGAGTTCAAACCCCACATCACTGCACTATTAGTGCAGAGCCTGCTTGGGATTCTCTGTCTCCCTCTCTCTCTCTGCCCTTCCCCTGCTTGTGCTCTCTCTCTCTCCCTCTTTCTCTCCCAAAAATAAATTAATTAATTAAAAAAGAAAAAACAGAACCTTCAGCCCCACTTCAGTCTTGTTGAATTTTAATATGCATTTAGCAAGATCCACAGGGGATCTGTGTGCATACTGAAATTTGAGAAGCATTGATTCAAAACACACTTTGATGGGGTTTGCATTTTAACCCTTCTTTTAAAAAAAATCTTTGATCTGAAGATTTGAGGATTCTGCGTCTCAAATATTTGCAAGGTTAATTATTTCTATTCTCTTTTTGATTTACCCTATCCTATAGGAGATAGTAATTTGGCTAATTGATGATAAAATGCCTCATTCCCAGTTTGACTAAATTGTTTCTAATTAAAGAGATGGAGAAAGTTGAATTGATCAGAAGTCCTCTTGAGGAGAGCATCGTGTTTCTTTGGTAGGTTTGCCTGGAGAAGGCTGTTCGGGCGGAACAGAGCAGCCGTGGGCAGGACCATCAGCAGGTGCCAAAATCTGCTGAAAGTGGAGGCAGAAAAGCACTCTGCTAAAACAAGGACAGAGTTGGCTCTGGAGAGGGAGACGAGAGAGGGAGAGAGGGAAGGGGGAGAGAGAGACACAGGCAGAGAGAAGAACTTTCAAGGTCAGTGGAAGATGGGTACATGACCCCTCAAACCCTCCATAAGGGGAATAAACCTCCGGGTGTAGCAGCAATTTGGGGGTAAACAGTGAAAGGTCTTAGTGCACCCAGGTTATTACATAGGAACAGAGTAGAGATTTGATGTTTGGATACGGAAGCTGGGACCAAAAGGACCGTGAGGAAGATGACCCTCTAAGGTCCACAGAAATTTCCCAGGGAATGCTTTGGGCCATCAGAGACTGTGACACTAGGGTGTTGAGTCCAGTTTGTTTTGATCTATAGGAATGGGAAGGCCTATAGATCAAAGGCCTTTTGATCTAAAGGAATGGGAAGGCCTTAGCTGAGGGGTGGGTTCAGTGTATTGCTTCCCTCCAGATTGCTGGAGACAGACTAGATCCCCCCACTGACCAAGGCTGACTGGAAACTGTAGGTTTGACTTAGGGCTTGTTTGGGAAAAGCAAGCAATTCCTGGCTTCCCCCAGAAACTCCTGTCCCTGAATGATATTTCCAACCACATTTCTACTTCCCAGAGGCCCCTGAGGACAGTGAGAGCTCTTCCCTATTTGACTCCAGGCTTCCTAAAAGTAGGTGCCACATTTCCTCTTAAAGCCTTGGCTAAGCTGGGGCCAGAGCCTCCAGCTATTGACAGGAAGCTGGGGAGGATTGCCTTCCTTCCTCCAGCTGGGAGGACTTGAGACTGTTTCCTCTCACAGGGAGAAAGCTGGACAATCTCTGCAACATTGTACCTCCTCCAAGCTTTCTCACTCAACCAAACTGATCATTCCCTTGTAGCAGGATTTGGTAGGAAGCAAGAAAGTGTTTCCCTTCCTCCCCTACTCAGTGGGACTCAGGACAGGCCTGGCCCTCATACCTAGCGTGCTTCTCTTTAGACTGCTCCTGCACTGGCCAAAACACGTCAGCAGCAAGCACACCATCCTGGTGCCAAGGGGGTGTTTATAAAAATTGTCCAGATGCTTATTCCTCTCTTCCAGAAATTGCCTTCTGTCTGATCCATTTACGGATTTGTGCCAGAACACTGGGTCTTGAAAAACTGTAAAGAATATTTATCAACATCACCCAGAACTTTTCTCCTTCATCCATCCCATTCTTCAAACCCCCCAACAAGTACATTATTCTAAATTGTTAGGAATGGGGATTTCAATACATAGATCTTTCCCTTCTTTTCTTCATTTTTCTTTTCTCTTTCTTTTTTCCCCCTGCATTTCTTAATTGTGGTAAAAATATACCTAACATAAAATTTGCCATTTTCAAGTGTACAATTCAGTGGCACTAATATTCGATTTCGATGTGAACTCAAATTGGGATTGTTGGCCATCTTCCAAGACCTGCCTGCTTTGTTGCATCCCTCTAATTTCCTGCCTTATTTTTGCTTATAGGACAATGACCAGAATGATGGTTCTCTCTGATGAAAAGTTTGCTTCTACTCTGGCTTAGGCTCCCTTCTATCATGTTGGTGTGTCCAGCCAGACAAGGCTGACTGGCAGGTCCCCGGGAAATCTGTGCATCTCAGTGAAGTGCTCATTTGTCTTTGATGTGTTCTCTCTCTCTCTCTCTCTCTCTCTTTCTCTCTTCCTCTCCCTCTCTCCATGCCCCCCTTTCTTTTGGGTTCTGCCTTTACCTGTGAAACATAATAAGTGAGGACTCAGTGTGGGCTCATGTGATTTCTGATTCCACCTTGATAAGTCTCTGAAGGATGTAGTATTGCTTAAGTAGAGAAGGAAGGCAAGGTATCTGCGGTGGGATGTGGCAGAACACAGAGACAGCTAACTACAGATTTAGTGCTCAGGACACACTGATTAAAATAAGACATAAAAGAGCTCTGAAACACAAATCTGAAAAGGAAAATTAGCATTAAGGTGAAGGTGCCAGAGTAAGAGAGGTAAAATTCATCCTGAAAAAAATAGGGAACCATGGAAAGCAGGTGAGCAGTCTACATCAGTCCGGGTAGGGAAGAGTTTGTCCATAAAGAAGACTCACTGTGGTTTGAGTTGCAGGCCTCCTGGGTCTAGGCTATGCCATTAAAGCAGGAGAGGAGGGACCGAGGGAGTTGGTGGGTGAAACCCAGGAAGGACCAACCCAGAGAAGGTGGTTGGTGACTGGGAGTTGTGGGGAGGAGAAAGGTCTCTAAGGGGAGCTCCAGACAGAGAGAGACTGAAAGAATGGAGGAGCAAGTCACAGACAGGGACAGCATGCTGAAAAACTAGCTTGAGCAATGGAACAGATATTTATCAGTCCTTGCTCATCTCTCTTCTGTAGTCACCTCTCCACACTGAAGAGTGCACCTTGGGAACACCGGCCACCCATTGGTGGTGGGCTTTTCTGACTGTGGGAGCCCACTCAGCCCACACATAGGAGCAGTCTGAAGTGCTCGAAAGTTAATTACCCAGCTGCAGCCCTCTATCCATAATGGACAGGACTGGTGGACAAATGCCCCAGCTCCCTCACCACTCAGGTGGGAAGACTCCAAAGTGTGTCTCCCAGAATTCTCCAATGGGACTGAGCCTTATTTGCCCACTTGGGAATGGACTCAGTGGCACACTCTTCATTGGCTGTCTTCCTTTGACTGTCTATCAAAGTTTCCCTCACCTCCCAAATAAATTATTCACACCTTAATCCTTGTCTCTGGCCTCTTTCCAGGGGAGCTCAACCCAAGGGAAGCTTCCCTCCTAGTGTGTAAACAGAACCCCTCAAGGGCTCTCAAGGTGTACAGCACTGAGCCCTGGGGTCTCCTTCCCCTGCAACCAACCCTTTACTGTGGTCTTCCTGGTCTGGTTAACCCAGCCAATTGAGGAAATGGGCACAGGGAGCTCCACAGAGGCAGGGCACCTTGACACATGCAGTACCTGTACAACCAAGGCCATGGAGGAATTCAAAGCTGGAAAAGGACCCTGGGGGCCTGGAGCTCCTTTCACCATGTTGCAGGGAAGACAGTATGGGTGTGGACATCGAGGGGATCCCACGGGGGCAGCAGGTGGAGTTGTCTTTCGAACCTGTCACGATGCTGAGATTGCTTTGTTTCTCTTCATCAGACTGGAGTGTTGGGGACTTTGTGGGTCATCTGTCCACCACCTCAGCAGTGCTCTCTGCTCCTAACTCTAAGGCAGAGAAAAAGGATTTATTATTTTGATCAGAAAGGAAACGGAAAGTGATATTGGGACCGCCCATGATAGCACCAAGGCTGCCTCTCCAGCTGGCCCTCTGGCAATAAATGGCCGGGGCTTGCCCATTAACTTGCTTTGGTGCTAAAGAAAGAGCTGACGGGGTCTCAGGCTGCTCTCCACATCAGCCATTACCTGGAACTGGTGCTGACCCCAGTAGCTTACTAAAAATTAGTGAGGTGAGGAGAGGTCATCTGGATGCAAATAAGAGATTCCAGACCAATGAGTGGGACGCTGTTGCTAAGCCCAATCTCAGTCCCTCCCAGGCTGAGCCATGCCCTGCGACTAGGGCTGAGCAGCCATCTGAACTGTCATGGGGGCTACAGGCCCTTAAAAGACATTCAACCATATTTTCAACCTGGCCCCTGACACCATGCTGCCTGCTTCTCAGTTCCTGTCAGGGATGATGTCAGGGAGTCCCCTTGCCTGACCTCACAATGATCCCCTAGCTGGCATGTTCCTCTCAGTCCCCTCCCTGTCACTCTCTAGGGGCCACAGGCATGTTCCTGGATCTCCTCCAAGCCCTACAGGGCCCATGGGAGGCTGGAGCAGGGCTGGGCAGGGAAATCTCAGGGCCTTTCAACACAACCAAGCCTCGCCATCATTTTTACTTTATCATGACCTCTCCCTGGTGGCGCAGACCACTCTCCAACGAGGGCTCTGCCTCCTCCCCAGGGCACAACTAGGTCCTCCTGTCTGCTCTGGAGTTTCCAAACCTGTCCCATCAGGTACACACATCCACAACCCCCAGTATTTTGACCAAGAGGGAAACAAGGGAGCAAGTCTGGACTCTCTAGTTCCCATCCTCCCACCCATAGCTCCTTTCCTGGAGCCCAGAAAGGGTCCTGCCCCTGCCTTCCCCACCATGTGACATAACCTGCATGTCCCCACTCCATGACTTCTAGTAGGACACCACCGAGTCTTCCCAATACTTAAAGAGAAACTTTGGGGAACTTAGAAAACACTTTCATGTCTCAACAAAGCCCAGCTCTGGCAAGCGCCTTCTACAATTCCTGTTCTGAAGGGGCTTCCTTGAGAGCTCTTTCTGAGTATCAACAATGAAAAGCTAACTTCTTTCTCTTCCTTTGGGTTCTGCTTCACCCATGAATCATAACAAACAGAGGCCCTAGGAACAACAAGAACTGTCAGCAACAAGGATTGTATCCTTGTGTGTAGAGGGTTAACATCAGATCTGGATCTGCTTGGAGGTGACCTTAATCTCCCTCTTACCACCACCTTGTTTCCTGGAACCAGAGAGTAAATATGAAACATTGCACACTGGCTTAGAGGCCTTGGGCCTACTTGACTCACATAGTATGAAAAGCTGATGAAGATAAAAATCTGTGGTTTCTGTGTCCAGGTGACCTGCAAGCACCTTGGCTCCCACTGTGGCTGCCATATACACCCGATGTGCTCAAGAAGGCCAAATAAGCTGTGAACTTGGGGGGTCTGCTGGCCCTCCTGATATGGAGATGTGGGGTATCCTGTGTCTCCATTCCTCTATCCTTCTATGAAGATAACCCTATTGGTCAGGGTTCTCCAGAGAAACAGAATGAACAGGATGTGTGTATATGTAATAGAGAGAGATTTATTTTAAGGAATTGGCTCATGTGATTGTGGAGGAATGATGAGTCCAAAATCTGATGGGGCAGGCTGACAGGCTGGAGACTCAGGGAAGAGTTACAGTTCAACTCCAAAGGCAGTCTGCTGGCAGAATTCCTTCTTGCTCAGCAGAGGTCAGTCTTTGTCCCATTAAGGCCTTCAGGTGATTGGATGAGGCCCACCCACATGGAGGGCAATGTGCTTTCCTCAAAGTCCATGGATTTAAATGTTAATCTCATGGAAAAAACACCTTCACAGAAACATTCAGAAAATTTGACCAAATATCTAAGCACCGTGACGCAGCTAAGTTGACACAAAAAACTGACCGTCATACTAAGTAACCATAGTAAACATAAGGCAATCGATTGCATCTCATGTGTTTGATTGCCAGCTTCTATTATGACCATAATCATAACCCATAGCTACTGTCTAAGTGCAATCACTGCTGGTTCTGTAAGTGCCATTCTGCTCCAAGGGTCTGTGAGAGGCACAATGGCCCAAGAGGGGACCTGACCACTGGCATCTACAGCCCTGTATGCAACTATGCAGGGAGACTTTCCCCTACTCTTTCCTTGTCTCTTGTTTTCCTTGCAGACCACACAACAGCCAAGCTTGGGGATGGGCACCCAGCATCCTGCTGACTGCCCAAGAGTCACCCCTTGGCTGGCCTCATCCTTGAAAGACCCTGAAAGAAGGTTGGCTACTCACTGAGAAGACAACAAATGCTCAACTGTGATCTTAAAAACGAACATCCCCTCTTGTGATGCATAGCACTTTACAGTTTGCAAAGCACCTTCACATCCACTATCAATTTGAGCCTTCCCAAAGCATGTGAGAAAAGTCTTGGTTCTGGCCTCTACAGCTGCCTGAGGCAGTCAAAGATGGAGCTTTCCAGATGTCCTCTGCCTGGTCCAGGGGCTGCCCTAACATGTTACTCTTACTCACGCTGGCACGGACATGCGGGAGTTGGAGGGGAGACTCAGAGATGGAAGGCTTCAAGAACCCCTGTAGCTCCGAGCCCCTCAACCTCAAAGATACCCCAGGCTGCCAACCCAGTCCTGAAGACAGAGAAGCAAGCCATGCCCTGGCACTCAATCAGCCACTGTGTCCCCAAAAGGCCAGGATGTCTGGTCTGGCTTAGAGCCTTGAAAAATGGACTTAGCTCGTGCTATCAAGCACATGGCCCCTGGAGGTTATGAGTGCTTCAGCCTCTCAGTAGGCAAAACTGTGTCCAGAAGCCCGGGGTTCTCCATCTGCTGAGTCCCATCTGAGCCAAGTGGACAGACAACGGGGTAGCACAGACACAGCTGTGGTTGTGTGTACTTGTGCGTGTGTGAGTGTGTGTGCAGCTATGCACATAGATGTGTGTATTTGTGAGTGTTTGTGAATAAGCATGAGCATGTGGATAAAGTATGTGTGTGGATAAGTATGTACCAGGTGTGGGGAAAGGGGCAGGCCACGAGGCCAACTTGAAGCATATTTGAGACTTGAAAACCCAGCTGGAATTCCTGGTAAAGAAAGTAGAGGGTCAAACTCTCAGCAAGACCCATAGTTCACAGGAGGTCCCTGCCTTCGGAGAACATCTCTGTGGATGAAATGGACACACAGCAAATGCTCAGATCCTAGGACGCTGTGGGGACTGTTTTAGTTCAGAACCAGAGTCAAGGTGATGAGAGAACTTCCTGGGAAAGACTTTGCATGTGGCCCCAGAGCTGGAAGGTCATGGGAGAGGCTGTCCTGACCTCCAGAAGCCTCAGACTACTGCTGAGTCGGCCCCCGAGACAACAAACAGACCAGAGATCAAGAGCACCAAAGGGCTCCAACCAGGTGCGACACAAGAGAGGGAACAAGCTATGTGAAGCCTGGAGAAGCAGGGACATGGCTGGCCGGAAGGGCTGGCCGGCAGTGTCCATGGGCTCAGTGCCACAAGGGGTAGGTGGTCAGGGCACAGAGAACCACTCTTAGTGAGCAGCAGTGACTGTCAGAGCCCGAGTGCCTGGCCCCTTTCTCTGCTTCTCATCAGTCCCAACCTGGCAGGAAGCATCATAAGCCCAGAGCAGGTCTGCCCTTAACATTTGTGGGGTGGTGAGACAAGATGACAAAGGGAGACCCCTAATGTGCAGCCCACACCCCTCTCACAGCAGCCCTACACCACACAGAGATGACTTGCCTGCACACCTGTGGACGACTCGGCCTTCAAGTCCAAGCTCTGTCCATAACCCTGCCTCCCAGGCATGCTTGCCAATGGCACAGACTAACCTTGGGGGGACAGACCCAGAGAAGACGGCCACACAGGGCACAGTGGCAGGATCAGGCCATTTATTTGTTTTTTTCTTTTTCTTTTTTTTTTTTCTTTTTTTATTCTTAAGTTAGTTAATATACAGTGTAGTCTTGGCTTCAGGAGTAGAACCCAGTGATTTATCTCTTACATATGACACCTAGTGCTCCTCCCAACAAGTGCCCTCCTTAATGCCCATCACCCATTTAACCCACCTCCCCATCAACCCTCAGTTTGTTCTCTGTATTTAAGAGACTCTTATGGTTTGCCTCCCTCTCTATTTTTATCTTATTTTTCCTTCCCGTACCCTATGTTCATCTGTTAAATTTCTCCAATTCCACATATGAGTTAAATCATATATCTTTCTCTGACTGACTTATTTAGCTTAGCATAATACCCTCTAATTCCATCCACATCGTTGCAAATGGCAAGATTTCATTCTTTTTCATCACCAAGTAGTGTTCCATTGTATATATAAACCACATCTTCTTTATCTATTCATCAGTTGAGGGACATTTAGGCTCTTTCCATGGTTTGGCTATTGTTCTTTTTTTAAATTTTTTATGTTTATTTATTTTTGAGAGACAGAGAGAGAGAGAGACAGACAGACAGACAGACAGAGCGTGAGTGGGGGGCAGGGGCAGAGAGAAAGGGAGACACAGAATCTGAAGCAAGCTCCAGGCTCCGAGTTGTCAGCACAGAGCCCCATGCGGGGCTCGAACTCATGGACTGTGAGATCATGACCTGAGCCGAAGTCAGACACTCAACTGACTGAGTCACCCAGGTGTCCTATAGTTTGGCTATTGTTGATAGCCCTGCTATAAACATTAGGGTTCATGTGCCCCTTTGAATTAACATTTTTATATCCTTTGGATAAATTCCTAGTAGTGCAATTGTTAGGTTGCAGGGTAGTTCTAATTTTAATTTTTTGAGGAACCTCCACTCTTTTCCAGAGTGGCTGCACAGCTTACCTTACCACCAACAGTGCAATAGGATTCCCCTTTCTCCACATCCTCACCAACATCTGTTCTTTCACAAGTTGTTAATTTTAGCTACTCTGACCAGTGTGAGGTGGTCTCTCACTGTGGTTTTGATTTGCATTTCCCTGATGATAAGCAATATTGAGCATCTTTTCATGTGTCTGTTGGCCATCTGGATGTCTTCTTTGGAAAAGTGTCTATTCATGTCTTCTGCCCATTTCTTTACTGGATTATTTGTATTTTGGGTGCTGAGTTTGGTAAATTCTTTACAGATTTTGGATACTAACCCTATAAGGATGAGGACATTTCAATAGAGAATTCCAAAGTCCTGCTTACCCTGAGTGTGGCCTGGAAGTAAGGGAGGTGACAGGGTGTCAAGAACCCCTAGTGAGCAGGTGTCCTCTAAAGCAGGACTGCTCAAAGCGTCGTCCGCAAAGCACCACCAGCCCCAGAGCTGTATGTTATGGACCCACAACTAGGTTAGCATCAAAATCCAGGAAGCATTTAGGAACTTTATAGCAATTTGACCACCTAATTTTGTCTTTTGGCTCTAATTAAGCAAAAACTGGGGCTTTGTTTTGTGTGTTTTTCTTTTATGTTTCACTTCTCTAGCAATTCATTTTGTTGTATTTTACAAAAGCATTGGTCCGCAGCAAATTGGGAAATTTAAAACCCGGTCCTTCAGCACAGAGAGTCTGAAAAACTCTGTCGGTAGCACCGAACAAGATCAAAGACCCCAAGCGCCCAGGTCTAAGGGCCACGCTTCCTAGAAGTATGTCTGGGGAACAGGCAGCCCAGTCTCTTTGCTGGATATTCAGAGGCTGGCCCCAATCAGCCAGTCCTTCCGAGTGAGGGCAGCAGGGCCTTCCAGAAAATACCACCGGGAATAAAGGCTCTCATTGGGGGGATTGGAAAAATTCCTGCAGATGACATCTGTGCTACACACAGGAGTCCCAATACTTGAGTCTCTGCTGAGCCGCTTGCCAGTTGGACAATCCTGACCCAAGGCACCTTCTGTCTCTGAGCCTGTTTCCTCATCTGCAAAATGGTATGAATATTAAACAGGATAAAGCATATGAAGCTTTCAGCCCACTCAGCATATGAGGTATTTGGAGGCTGTGAACTCAGAACCAGCTTTTCCTGCTGTGCTCGCACCCAGGATGGCAGGATAGACCTTGGGTGGGGGAGTAGACATCAATAGGCCAGACCCAGATCCATATGCCCTCTACCTAGGAACTTGATCTCTGGTGGCCCTCAGTCCTGCCAGCCTCCTGGATCCTTACAGTCACAGGGCCTGCTAGAAACTCTGCAGGGTACACTCCTACCCAGTGAGGCCTGAGTCATTGCTCCTGTGAGCCCCCAGAGAGGGACAAGGTTAGCAGGAACCTAAAATCCTGCTAGGAATACAGACATTTAATGCTTCCCATATGTGAGCTCAGGAGCACAAATATTAGACATATTACTCAGCCCCCAAAAGGCCCCATACCCAGAGATGGAGAGAAGTGGCAGGGTTGAACTGGTGAGAATGTAAACTTGGAGTTCAGAACATCTGGGGTCCAAGTCTGAAGACATGGTTCACAAGCTGCGTGACTTCAAGCTAATACTGCGGAGGATTAGTCTTGGGTCAGGTTTCCAGAAGCAGAGTCTAGGACAGGGAAACAGGTGTACATGGGTTATTGGGTGGAAAGAGGGGTTCTCAGGGAAGAGGAAGTAAGGGACACGGTAGAGCAGGGGACAGAGCCAAACTGGGATGTGGTCTGAGCTGGAATCTAGCTTCAGAAGCCTGATCCCATTTGGAGCTCTGGAACACAAATGGCCCACCGAATTGTCCTTCCCAGAAGCAAAGAGGCTGAGCTGTTACACCCCCAAATCAGTAAGTCATTGACCAAAGAACGCCCCCAGGTCTGGTTATACTGTCTCCAGGCTTCTTCCACAGGGCAGCTCCCATCAGCCAAGATCAGTCTCCCAGAGAAGATCCCAGAGGTAAGCTCTCAGTAAACAATGCCTGCAGCTACTGGGGGTGGGGTCTTGTGTCCTGGGCACCAATAATATCTACTACAGAGTTGTTGTAGGAATTAGTGAGATGGTTGACATGAGCACAACAATGTCTACACACACACGGTACTCAATAATGCCAGTTGCATTGTGTCACAAGATTGGAATTCTAACATTGGCTGTGCAATATTGCCAATGTTCAATATTGCCAATATTGGCAACACACTCTTCTGGTACCTTTGCAAAGTCCTTTTACCACTCCATTCCCTTTAGCCTAAAGCACCCTATAAAGGGGAGGGGGTCTCATTGTTCTCTAAGGCTCCTTCCAACTCTCAAGTTCAGAATTTCAGGTTCTACGCACTTCTGGATTAAAGACCCTGTTTTAGATCCTCTTAATCTCCCAGATTTAGTATACCAAGAAATACAGTGAAAATTTTCTGGTAATACAGGAGGTTTCACAGAATACCACTCACCCTGACCCACTTGCCCCAAATTCCCTATGTCTTCGCTGGCCACCCATGTTGTCTAATTTTCCATCATTCCAAAGGGTTTCACTCTTTTTGTAAGGTCTGACCCCTCCATGTTTATTTATATTTCCAATGCCCGTGAGAGGGGTAGTATATTTAGCATGTGATAGCTCAATGATTAAAAGATAAGCTAAATGGTGCAATCAATGGGCTCCACTACAACTGGAGGGTCCTGGGAACTAGTTGAGAGGGAATCAAAGAGGGTGGAAGTTCTGTTGACAATGGTGTCCAGGACAAGTATCTGTGGCAGAATACAAATCGTGGAGACTTCTCAGCTCTATTCCCACCGCTTACACCCACACCACAGCAGTGCTGCTCTGCTGGATCCCAGGCAGTCCTGGCCTCTTCTTCTTTCTTTCCCATCCTTTCCCACACACCAAAACTGATCTCTCCCACGTCCCACTTCCCAACCGCACAAGGTTCTTTCTTCTCTGCCAGGGACTGAAGGTGAATGAGCAGATGGGTTAACCCAAGACATTGCATGATCAGCAGCAGAGGTGAGTAACAGGACCTTGGGCACTCAACTGGGAGTTACGCTTGGACTCTACTCCTTCCCTGCACATGGCCTGATGGACCACTGCACTATTTGTAACCATGGTTGGTTGCAAATATGAACAGAAGTTTTTCCCCTCCCTGTGCCTCCACCCTTACAAATTGACTTTGCTGCTTCTTCCATCAAGAGGCAAAGTCTCCCTTCACTCCTTGTATCTGAGCTTGGCCAGGTGACTTGCTCTAAATATTAAGACAAAGGTGATGCCAGCAGTGACTTGAAGAGAGCTGTGTGGTGAGATTGTTTCTCTTGCTGCTCTCAGGAAACCTACAGCCACCATCCTGTGAGTAAGCCTGGACTAGCCTTCTAGAGGAAGAGAGAGCATGTAGTTCAGTTACCCCATCATGCCAGCCAACAGCCAGCCAATCACCAGTCATGTGAGTGAGTGAGTCATGTCAGCTGACTCCAGACTCACAAGTAAGTTAAGCAAGATCAACAGAACTGCCCAGCCAAAATTATTGACTCATAGAGATCATGAACTAAGTACATGGTGTTGTTTTAATACACTAAGTTTGGGGATGGTTTATTATCTGGCAATAGCTAACTGATACAATAACAAACTTGCATGGTCAGTCAGAGAGGGAGAGAAGCATGGGACTGAGTCTTTAAACTGGACTTTACATTTTTCTCTTGATTATACCACAGTCTTGGTTGTATCATCAGACACACACACCAGATCGCCACACTGTGTCATCAAACATACACACTTGGTGAGTCATCAGACACACACACCAGAAACACACACACACACACACACACACAAACACACACGGAGCCTCAGTTTCCTCATCTTTGAAAAAGGACACAGAGTAACTGTCCCTCTTAGGATTGTATTGCTTCTTCTTACGTGGCCCCAGAGCATTGCCCATCCGCAGTCTTCCAGATTTCTTGTACTCGTAGCAGAAACCCCTCCCTCCCTCACCCCCACTGAACCCCGGGGGACTCCAAGAGAATGTGTGACTTCCACCATAGCCCAAGCACCCACCCTTCATGGTCAATCTAAGAAGGGTCAGAGGGGCTTGGTATCTGGTGGGTGTGAGTGTGGGAACAGTTTCTAGAAATATTTATGAAAAGCAAAACACAAGCTTCTCCCCTGGGAAAGTAATAAGGAAACACTCAGCTCCAGTTGAAAGACAAATTTTTGAAGAAAGAAAGTTTATTTAGAGAATAACCAAGCCCCTAAGTCAACAAACTGTGGCCTTATCTCTGAGCATGTAGGTCATTATGATTCTCTCTGCTCTGCTGACCACTCTTGGCCAGGCTGGACCTTGGGGCAGAGCCCTTGGGCCCAAGGTGGCTGAAGAGGCAGGGCCCTGGGGACTGAGCCTTGGGTCCTGTCATGTGCTGAGAGCCAGGGTTGGGGAGGAAGAGGTGCCAGCAATGGGATGCTGCAGGCTGCCCTATTGGCTTTTATTTTTAAAATTCCTTATCATTTCTCTGGAGATTTTTTTTTTACTGCCTGGGGCTGCGTGCACATAGGCTGTGTGCCACTATCATCCTTCTGTGTCCCCTGGGGCCCCACCCCACACATTATTGCTCTGTGAAGACAGAGAAATCATATGCACTATGCTAGTTTTCAGGAGGTTTTTAGGACTGGCCAAATGGAGGCAAGACTCTTTTAAGCAAACCTTATATTTGACAAGTTGGTAGACTCAAACAGTAGATTCAGGGTAATTATTCCATTTTCTGAAGAATTTGCAGCTTGGCAAAAGCACCAGATATTTATTCTCTTTCATGGGATGTAAACAAGAGCCTCTTATTTGCCATTAGAGACTTTACCAAAACTAATCTACTCTTTGGAGACCACCTTGGGGTCAAAAGCAGAGATTTCGATTGGCAGCAGCATGGAAGGATGCCACCTGCAAGGCACCTGGGGTCCACGTGTGGCCCACCTCCAGGGACAAGTGCCATGGGCTCTGACAAGGACCTTCTGACTCTAAATCTCTTGCCAATCTGCTCCCCAAACTACCTTCTCCAGGGCCTATAGCCTTTCCTGAGACTTGCCATCTAACTGACAGGGAAGAATTCCTCTCTTATTTGGATCCCCCTAGATGAAACACTAAGGCAAGAATTCTAGAGCAAGCAGTTTATAGGAAAATTATTCTGGTAAATAGTGTTTGGGGGGTGGGTTGGAGAAATGACATGGGGAAGGGAAAAGAAAGCAGTCAATATTGCTTTTTATTACTTACATTGAATATAAATATGAATATATCTATATACTATAAAATATTAACAGCAATGGTCCAATCCCTCTCTATCCCACCTTTTGAAGAGAGAGATTCATTCTAGAGCACAAGGCAAGGAAGAGTGAGGCAGTGAAGGAGAAATGATACTTCGATGCAGGAGAAAGATCATTAGACTTGGAGACAAGGGTCCTGGTTCCAGTCCCTACTCTACCATTGGCTTAATATTCTTCCTGGGCTTCAGTGTCCTCATAGGTGAAATGAACTCATTAGATGAGAACCATTTGATCTTTCAATATTCTGCAAACATATTATATTAGCCAGGAAGCAGTTGCAGAGACGGAAAACTACTTGAGCTATATTACGCAAAAGTGGATTTAATGCAAGAAACTAGGAACTTAGAAAACTTTAGGGAGGTTGAAACAACACAGTTTAACTAGCTCAGCAGAGGAGCTGTGTCTGATGCCACACACATAGGAACATGATACCTCACTGCACCAGGCATCACAAGTCCCCTGTGCAATGCTTGTTCTAAAGTAAGGGCATACCCTCTAGACCTCCAGAAAAAAAAAAAAAAAAAAAAAAACATGGATGCCCTGATCCCTGCCTCTCAACACCCATGAAATTAGTGACTGGACACTGGAATGCACTGCAGAAAACCCCAGCATCTCAATGGCCAAAACCTGCTAGCCAGAAGAACCAATGGAAGCAGTAGAAAGTTGGCCTCTGTTTCAGTCTCATTCAGAAGCCTAGCTTCTGGGGAGTCTGGCAAATGGGGGTTTTAATCTTCCAGCCCCTCAATATAAAAAGGGCACTAGAAGGAAGTTGACATGGATGGTGAGCCCAATGCACTATATCCCTCCTGGGTACTCTGTGTCAGTACACCTGAGATTCAAAGAGATATTGGACATACCCTGTCCCCAAAAAGCTTATAGTTCAATTATACAGCCTAGAAGTGCAATACAGTGGTGCTGTAACCAGTTAAAAGTCAGTACTGAATGATGTGGGGGAAGAGAGGCAGGAAAGGGCCTGAAGCAAGGAGGTAGACAGTTATTTCCAAGATGACAAGAAAAAGTTCAGAGAGGAAAAAGTGTGACTCCTGGAAGGTCAATTAGGAAGAGAGGCAATCTAAGGGGAAGGAGCAGCAAAAGCAAGGGCACAGATAGACAAGTAGTCATTTAAGAAACAGCTGTATGATATGCAGGGCCAAGGCAAGAGGTGTACAGGGTAGGGGGACTGGCCACAGAGGTGGGGAAAGGTGGACCAAGCAAGTATTGCAAACCATGCAGAAGACATAGAGGGTGTGGGACACCAGTGAAAGGTTTTAAGGAGAAAAGAAATATAGGCACAACCAGTCTGATAATCAGGATCCCTGTAACGAGAAATCAGAATTCTAGAAATCCAAAAGACTGGACCAGGAGATTCAGGGAAAGACAGACTAAGAATAGAGGGACAGGAATGTGGAATGGGCAAAATTGTAGAGAACTGACTTCTGGTCAAATGTGAGTTTCTGCAGACACAGCTGTGTTTAGTGCCTCAGGTAGCTGGGTCAGGGTGAGAGGCCACAGGTCAAAGTCAGTGACCAGTGCAGTTTCACTAAGCACGAAATACCCTCAGTGACTTGTCCCTTCATGGAACCCCTGCCTTACCCAAAATGAATGGAAAGTTCTAGAGGTGAGGAGTGCATTGGGAAAGAGAGAGAAATGGAGGGAGACAAAGAGAAGGGAAGAAAAACAAAACTCTGTGACTAGGTGTGTTCCCAAACCATGCTGACATAGTCCCAGATCAGAGCCCATCCCATGTACTCTCTTTGAGAGCTGAACTTGGCCCCTCAAATCTGGAGTGGTTTTCTTCAATCCCCTGGGACTTGCACAGAGACATTTCTCAGTGACTTTCACCCCCAGTCTTTGGGAAATTTATTTCCATCCATGAAGAAAGACAACTGTGTCTCCCTCCTCCACCTCCCCCATTCGTTGCCCAGGACCCTTTGTCCTTTCTTCACCAAATACTTTGCCAAGTTCACAAGGAGAACAAATGTGTTCCCCTGGGAGCAGCTTCTGAGATAGAGATTGGGGGCACATAATCTAGTGGAGGAGGGATCTCAGGAGAATGGGAATGAGAGAAGCAAATGGGGCAAAGGATGGATCTGAGCAAGGATGTGCTCTCAGCTGGAGGCTAGTGGAGAGCTCTGGGCATGAATGGCACCACAGAGCAGACATATTTTGAGGTTACGAAGCCAGTCTTTTGTATCATGTCAACTGTTGGCTGAAAGCTGCCCTTCCCCATCAGGCGACATGTAACCTCCAAGAGGAGATAGTTCCCACTCAGCTGAGGGAAATTCTTGGGAGAAGGAGCCCTTTGTGAGTCTTTAGCAGCCAATACAACCACTCCACAGCAATGGAGAAACCATACCCCTTTGGTAAAGGGAATCTGGGCAGGACACCAACAGCATCCAGTGCAGGTGAAATGCTCATTTTGTCAAGAGCACTGCACTGGATCCTTTTCTCCTCACCATGCCTATGTCTTCTAGGAGACTCCTTGTAAAAATCAAGAAAAAGCCCTGACCTTGAGGAGAACAAGTGAAGGGTACAAGTGGCCCCATGGGCCTCTTTCACAGGACTTTGGATATGCCGTGAATCCAAGCAAGTCTTCTGGAGCACAACTTCTCCCACCTTCCACTCTCTGGCTCAGCCCAGGTCTCAGGAAACTGTACCCCCCGCATCAGCTGGTCCACAGAAAAGTTCACTAAACTTGCTCTGTGGTCTCACAGGTATTCAACTTGGTTGCCCCAAGCACTGGGAGAGATGTTCCTCCCAAGTTGAGAGAGCTCTCTCAGATAGCTTTACATGAGCATGGTTCTTCTGGCTAAGCTGCAAAGTAACTACATGAGCTGCTTCTCCAATTCAGGATATGATATAGAACACCTTCTTTCATATTGTCTTAATTAATCATTCAAGACCTATTAGAAGTCCAACATCTCTGTCTCAAGCAGGCTCCTCCTTGCAAATTTTCTAAGGAAACTGGAGCCTGAATCAGCTTGAAGAGGGTTAATTCTTGCTTCCAAATGCCAACAGGAGAGAGAACTGGAGTCTCGCCAACTTCTGGGACTGTAACTTTTCATTTTTTGTCAGTGTCCAAGACAGTGCCTTTGTATCCTTGTCCATGGCTCTTGGACTTCCCTGACCCGGATGCACTGAAGGCCTCATGTTTGGGATCCAAGTCTGCAACCATCTTAGTTTATAGCTCATGCTCACTCACCAGATCCCAGAGATGACCACTATGATAGAGGGCTCCCATCTCACACACGTTGGACAGAGCAAGTTCTCCCTCACGAACCCCTTGGTCCTCGTACCAAGTTTCATCCTCAGCTTAGTGAATTCCAGTTCTAGAACCTCATTGCTCCTCCCAGCTCCTGGGTTTGGTCCACCCAACAGGTTTCCATAACTTGGCATCTCCAGGAACAGATGTTGAAATCTTTGTCCTTTTTCACATGAAAGGTCCTGAGACTCTTAGGCAAATAAGTTCTTCTAGTAACCTAGAGTTCTGCATACCAAGAGAAAGCTTTCCCTCAGCTACACAAAACAAAAGACCTCTTCTATGTTGTTCATTCAATGTTCTGGTTCTTCCCTCCTTCTGGCTCAAAATAGAATTGCACTTCTCTGCCCTCTTGTGTTCCAGGTGGGACATGTGATCATTTCTGGCCAATGAGGTATAAATATAAGTGACACATATCACCAGGGCTTGCTACATAATTTATAAGGCCCAGTGCAAAATAAAAATGTGGGGCCCTGGTTTTTAAATTCTTAAGATTTTCAAGATGGCAACAGTAGAGAATTAAACCAAGCATGGAGCCCTTCTGAGCATGGGGGGCCCTGTGCAGCTTACATTCCCATGAAGCTGGCTCTACTTGCCACTTGCAAGTTGGAGCATTTGATCACCTATGTGAAACACTCCAGAGGTCTTTCTTTTCCTCCAAAAGACCAGCAACATTTGAGATTGTGGCTGCTCCATCAACCTGGGCCCCTGACAGCCACCAGGAGCAGAGCTCCTCTGCCACAATCTGTAATGGACAGGTAGCATAGCAATAAATTAGCCTTTGTTTTTGGAGTTGTTTGCTATTGCAACATAAGTACCTTATCCTGATTGAGGCACACCCTAACCCAAGGCAATAAGTTTACCCTGTAACACTGCGACTCATTTACCCTTTCTAAGACCAAAAAGATAACTGTCCCATCCTGTCAATCTCATGAACAGCTAGCTCCTTCACTGGATGAAAATCTGTACCTGATTATGAACCACTTGCATAACTTTTCCAGGGTGTCTGACTCTGGGTAAGCTCTCAGCCCTTGGAATTCTAGATATTCTAAATATTTTAAAGTTTTCCATCAAAACTCCTTGGACTCTTGTTGTACTCCACATTATAAATGCCAACACAAAGATCCTAAACAAAAAATATTAACTCACATAGCGGAAGTGCAGAGGTAGGGTAAGCTCTGGCCCCATTTCTTAGAGATACTCTCAGCTCTGCCCTCCTCTGAGGGGAGTTTGTTCTCGGGCTCCCTTCTCAAGGTGGCAAAATGGTGCCCCGCAGAAACGGGCAGTGCACTGCTTTGTTCAGAATAAGGGAGAACGCAATAAACCTTTCATGTAACCTAAAAAGTCCTTCTGTTCAGCCTCATTCGACCCAGCTAGGTCATGTATCAATTTCTGGACCAATAACAATGGTTAGGGGACTGCCAAGTGCTGATTGTTTCACTCATCAACATTTATTGAGCATTTGTTGAGTGTGGGGCATTATTCTAAGTTCTGTGATGACAGGAGCTTAAATGTGGCCTCTGGAAATATATACTGAACGAGGTAGGATAGGCTTTCCATAAGTGGCTTAGACTCGTCATAACTGTCCCACCCTCTTCCCATCCCTGGCTGGGGCTGAGATGTGCTTTCTTCAGTGGCATGGATTGGGGGAGTGGGAGTAGGGGGCAGGCTACCAGCACAATGTTGGGGTTCTGCCAGGGAATGGAAGAGGGAATGGATATTGGGTAGACAACCAACTATGACTACTCTACTCCTTTTTTCTGAAAAGATTTATTTTGTGAAGCACGCTAAGACCTAATTTTGCAGTGAAACAGGCTTCTGCATAAATTACAAACAGAAATATCAATAGTGCAAACTCTTTTGCAATATTTTCACAATATGTAGGAAAAGGTATAAAAATTTTATATCTAAGTGATTTTATATCTAGTGATTCCAAATCCCCAAATTTGTTAACCAGTTGCCATAGCTCTCTTCCCTCTCTCCCTCCCTCTCTCTCTCTCTCTCTCTCTCTCTCTCTCTCTCTCTCTCTCTCTCTCTGTCTCAGATCAAAGCCAAGCTCTCCACCTTAATAGGCAATCACCCTTCACTGCTGTGCCACCCTCGGTTCCACCAGCCAAGCCCTTAAGACTCCTGCACCTCTCCTCCCTTCCGCTCTGCCTTGTCCCTAAACACTCTCTTCAGATCTCCCAATGCCTTTAAGGTTTGGCCATGACACCAACCTCCAGATCCAGGGCTTTTACCCTCATTTCCAAAGGGACCACTTACTGATCTTAATTATTTCATTGTGGAACTAATGCCCACTCATTATAGAAAATATGAAAAGACAGAACAGTCGGAGTACATGGGTGGCTCAGCTGGTTAAGTGTCCAACTCTTGATTTTGGCTCAGGTCATGATCTCATGGTTTGTGGGACCAAGCCCCATGTTGGGCTCTGCGCTGACAGTGTGGAGCCTGCTTGGGATTCTCTCCCTCTCTCTCTCTCTCTGCTCCTCCCCGGCTCATCTGCATGTGTGCACACACGTTCCCTCTCTCTCTCTCAAAATAAATAAATAAACTTTAAAAAATATATAGAATAGTCAAATGAATAAAAATAATCATCCACACTCAGAAAATATTTTGGCCTCTATCTTTTCAGTTTTATTTCTATGTATTTTTACACAGTTGAGATCATGGTGTATCTATAATTTCATATTTTGACTTTCACTCTCATGTAATATTTATGCAATATAACATGCCCCATATTTACAAAAACTTTATAAAGATCTTATAGTTTAATGATAATCTGTCCTCAGACAGTCTGTAATTCATTCAGTCTTTCCCTTTCTCTTGAATATTAAATATGTTTCCAGCTTGTTGCTACTATAAAGATTATGAACATTTCAAGCAAGAGCCTTTTACCAAATGGTATCCTTGAAATCGATTCCCAGATATGGAATGACTAAATCGTTAGATATAAAATTTTTACAGCTTTTCCCACATGTTGTGAAAATGTCGCCAAAGAGGTCGCACTGTTGACATTCTTGTTTACAACTTACGCGAAAAGCTGTTTTACTGCATGTATTAGCTTCCCGTTGCTGCCGTAACAAACTGCCACAGATTTAGGGGCTGAAAGCAACACAAATGTGTTTTCTTACAGTTCTGGAGGCCAGACGTCCAAAATCAGTTTCAATGGGATAAAGTCTAGGTGTCAGCAGGGCTGGAAGCTCTAAGGGAAAATCCACTTCATTGCCTTTTCCAGCCTTAGGAGGCCACTTACATTCCTTGGCTTGTGACCCCTTCCTTGAATTACTCCAGTCCCTTGTCCCCATTGCTGCATTTGCCACTTCTCTTTTACAGATAAATCTCTCTCTGCTTCCAGCTTATAAAGACACTTGTGATTACCCATAATTCCCACCTAGATAATCCAGGATAATTTCAAAATCCTTAGTTTAATGACATTTGCAACATCCCTTTTGCCCTATAAAATAACATTCAAAGCTTCCAGGGATTAGGACATGCATATCTTTGGAGGTCATTACTCAGCCTACCACGCTACACTCTTGCCCACATCAGGTATTCCTGTTTTTCCTTTACTTTGGACTAATTTGATGTGTGGGACACTAAAATATCAATGATGATTGAATTTGCATTTTATTATTTTAGTCATTTAAATTTCCTCCCTTGCGACTTGTCTGCTTCTTCATGTATCTGTTGACATATTAAAATTATGCTTACCAAATTCAAAATTATTTTCACATATTAGGAACATCAACCTTTGGTGGGAGCCTGGGTGGCTCAGTCGGTTAAGCATCCGACTTCGGCTCAGGTCATGATCTCTCCGTTCATAGGTTCGAGCCCCACATCAGGCTCTGTGCTGACAGCTCAGAGTCTAGAGCCTGCTTCGAATTCTCTCTCTCTCTCCCCCTCCTCTGCTCGTGCTCTGTCTCTCTCTGTCTCTCAAAAATAAATAAAATGTTAAAAAAAAGTTTTTTAATAAAAAAAAGAACATCAACCAGGTTTGGTGTGTGTATCACCAATACTTTAAAGTTTGTATGTTTTCAGCAGCTATTTTTTTCTTTTATATCTCTTTTGCAATTTGTGTTTGATTTACAGAGAGGAAGGTTTTCTCAGTGGGGGGGGTATAGTTCTATGAGTTTCAACAAATGCACAGAGTTAATTGAACTGCCCTCTCTCTTGATATTGGTAATATGTATGCTCTTCTGTTACTATTTTGATTTCTGTTTAATTGTGATGGGGTGGGAGCAGGATGGACTACAGACAGAAATTCTTAATGTTACCTAATAAAATTTGTAACTTTTATGATTTCTTCCAACTTTTTAAACCTTATTAAGTATTCCCCATCTAGTGATTTCTTCATGCTTTTATAGTCTTTTTTATATTATATTTGGTTCTTTAATCCATTGAAATTTATTTTGCTGTACAGTAAGATGAGACTCTAAATTGATTTTTTTCCCCGAAGTTGTAAAGCTACTGTCCCAGTACTATTTATTGAATAATCCATTTCTTCCCTACTGTTCCATGAGTCCTCCCCAGGGAGATATTTAAAGCCACAATTTCAGGAGGCCAAATAAACTCTTACAGTTTTTTTAAAAACTTAATTTTCTTGTCCTGAAACACAAAAGAAATCTATGCTAAGTTTAAAAACTTTTATTATTAATTGTTAACAGATCCTGAATTCCCATGCCAAAAATAAATTAAAAGTAGTTGGTTGTTTAAAGTCATCAGCTTTTTCTTCAGCTCCCTAGTGGAGCTGAAGTGAAAAGTGACAGGTTTGGCCAACTACCTAGTGGTTATCTGTGGGGTCTCAAAAAACTTCTGCATAAAATTTTGTACTTGGAGATGGGTGGAAGGTAAAAATATTTGTACTTGGTACACACATTCAGTGTATATGCACGTGTGTGTATGGGTGTGTGTGTGCGTGTGTGTGTGTGTGTGCATGTGGTGTTTGCTTAAGCCCTTGCTCCCCAAACTTTGATTTCTCCAACCACCAGCATCAGCCTCAACTGACAGCTCTTAGCAAGTCAGGATCTCAGGCCCCACTCCAACTTACTGAATGGGGATGTGCATTTAAAAAAATTTTTTTTAATGTTTATTATTTATTTTTGAGAAATAGAGACAGAGAGAGAGAGAGAGAGACAGAGCACGAGTAGGGGAGGGGCAGAGACAGAGAAGGAGACACAGAACCTGGAGCAGGCTCCAGGCTCTGAGCTGCCAGGACAGAGCCTAACACGGAGCTTAAACTCACCAACCATGAGATCATGACCTGAGCTGAAGTCAGACACTCAACCAACTGAGCTAGCTAGGTGTCCCGGGGGATGTACATTTTAACAAGAGCCCCAGATGACCCATGAGCATGTTAAAGTCTGAGAAGCACAGGCTTCAGCATGGCCTTACTGACTGATTTGACTAGGGCTTTCATTTTGATAAATTCTATCTGCAAAGCATGGTCTTTTAACCACAGCGAAGGAACAGAGACCCATCCAGGTTACTCCATTCAAGGGGACCAAGAAGCATCAAGGCAGCTCCACGGACTGAGCTGTGTGGTGCTCCCCTCAATCTGGAGACTTCCGTGATTGTTGTCCCTGTTCTCTGCCATGAATGTGACTCAGTCACTGGCCTATCTTCTTACTTTTCCCCCTAATACATATTGGCTGGTTCTTTCCATAACTTTCTGATAAAGTTCCATGAAGGAATTATCTGAGTGCCCTAATTATTTGCTTTACTCCAGGAAGCAGAACTTTCACTCCAGGCTCTCTCATGGCCAGCCTGGGTATTGTCTACCCTTAGGCCCCTTCCTTATCATGAAGAGTGATACAGTTTTCCTTAAAAGAGCCCATGGGGGTGGAATGCCCAAATGTTGTCACACGTGCTCTTCAAACTTTAAAGAAGATAGGACTGTGGTCCATCACAGCCTGAGATCTGAGCTCTGTGCCTAAAGATGAACAGAATTTGTTAAGATATTCACAACTTCTCCCAAAAGCACTTTGTGTGTGATTGGGTAAAGACTTAACTGTCCCTAAAGTAAGGAATTGCTATCCCACCCATATTTATTTTTGTATTTGAGTAGAGTTGACACACAATGTTACATTAGTTTCAGGTGTACAACATAGTGATTCAACAAGTTTATACACTGTGCTATGTTCACCACAAGTGGACCTACCGTCTTTCCCAATACATTGCTATTATGATATCATCGACTGTACTCCTCGTGCTGTGTCTTTTATTCCCATGACTTATTCATTCCATAACTGGAAACTCCTATCTCCCACTGTTCTTTACCCACTTTGCCCACCCCCCACCTCCCGCCCCTCTGGCAACCATCAGTTGTCCGTAAATCAAGATCACAGTCTTGTTCACAACCATTCATCATTTGAGCACCAAAACGAATCAGATATAAACTTTTGATCTACTTCTTTTGCCCTGGTGCTTCTCTCCAGTACCTGGGCTCTCCTGTCTTCACCCCACATATAGGTTAATGTCTCAGCTACTCTGAGCTGCTTCCATATCAAGGACACAAGAGCGAGCTTTCCAGGTGGCTGGGGAGGGCAGAAGCTGATACTTCCAAGGGCTCCTCTCAGGCCTGGCCTCTCTATGCCAGCATTCAGAAGTCATTTTGGCCAAATAGGACACAATGGCTAGTGACCATTTACTAAGCATCTGCCAAGCTGAGGGAGAGACAGGAGGAGATCTAGTCCCTACTGTTGGAGAGCTCACCATCTGCTATGAAGATAAACCAACCTACAGCAAAGAGAAAAGCAATTAGACAAATAGGAGTTTTTACTCAAAAGTAGTAAGAAAGGAGAGACCAGGTAGTCTGTCCAGAGTGTTTACCTTAACATTATAACACTCAACAGTGTTCATTCATTCATTTTGTACACTAGTTCATTTATTCAGCAAACGTGTGTGGAGTACTCAGTGTCATTTAATCTTCATGATCCTGAGAGGCAGATAGTATTATTCCCACTTTACAAATGAGGAAACTGAAGCCTAGAGAGGCAAAGATGACTTGCCCAAGGCCACACAGCTCACAAGTGATAGGTCTGGGATTCACACTGGGAGCTGCTGCCTGATTCCCGAGTTCCCACTCTCAGCTGGTATGCCATTGGCTCCTTATCCAGGGCTGGGACTCAAAATAGCAGGGAAGGAGGGCATTCCTGGAAGGGGGTGGCATAAGGAAGTTTGCTGTTGGAAAAATGGGAGATATTTTCTCCAGATAGATTAAGAACTAAATTTGAGCATGTACTGGGTCCTATACAAGAATCTGGAAGATGATAGACATTGAGGATCTAAAGGCCAAGTAAAAATGGTGAGAACTTGCTTCTGAGTTTTATCAGCTTGGGGTGGAGGCACACAAACTCCTTTAGGCCTCCTTGGGGGGTGGGAGGTGGGCAGAGAGGGGCAGGGAGACCCAGCCTGCACAGGTGAGCTTTGGCAGGAATGAGGATTCCCCCATGCTGAGTCCAGTCTCCTAGCCAAGGACACAGAGCTGGATGAAAGGCAGAGACAAGACTGAGCTCTCCTGTAACAGACCTCAGCCCACATCTCAGCAGGGTAAATGACAACCAGAACAAGGACAGAGGAGCCAGAGGACCTCATAAAGACCTCAGAATCCCTTCCTTCCCCAGTATTACCAAGGCACATGAGCATTTGCCCATACACCCCAATCCATGTAAGGAAAAAGAGGCAGGGTAGCTAAGGGTGGAAGCAATTTTATCACAAAGATCCCAGGCATTAGTTAAAGGGAACTTGATAAGATATTGTATCATAGTAAGTTCTAAAACTGAGGGTGGGGAGGGGCACCTGGGTGGCTCAGTCGGTTAAGTGTCCAACTTCGGCTCAGGTCATGATCTCATGGTTCCTGAGTACAAGCCCTGGCATGGGGCTTGTACCTGTCAGCATGGAGTCTGCTTGAGGTCTTCTGTCTCCCTCTCTCTCTCTCTGCCCCTCCCTGCTCATGCTCTCTCTCTCAAAAATAAATACATCTATAAAAAGAAAAAAAGTAGGGGCGCCTTGGTGGCTCAGTTTGTTGAGCGTCCAACTTCAACTCAGGTCATGATCTCATGGTTCATGGTTTGCAGCTCTGCATCGGGCTCTGTGCTGACAGCTCAGAGCCTGGAGCCTGCTTCAGATTCTGTGTTTCCCTCTCTCTCTGCCCCCACCTTTCAAAAATTAATAAACATTAAAAAATTTTTAATTAAAAATAAAACCAGGGGTGGAGAGATCAGCTCCCTGTAACCAATACTGCGTGGGTAAGGACTCATATAAGAAAACAGAGTAACTACAGACAAACCCCTTTTCCCTGATAAGTGCGCTGCTGGTGAGTGTTTTATAAATCTGTCACACATACAGTGGGGTCACATCTGATGCAGAGGTTGGTCTCTAAAGTAAGGTAAAATCATCCAGTGTTTTTAAATACCTTAAAAATCTCTTCAAAGGTCACCACACTGGCAACCAGCCCAGTCAAACTCTGGAATGCAAAGCTAATTCTACAATTGAGTACAGGAATGAAAATACACATCTTGAAACCTTGCACTCACCATCGAGCGGCTGGATCTTGGGAGGAGTCATGAGGATCTGAAGGTCACTGCAGCCCAGCAGAGCAAGTGTTCCCACTGTGACAGGGAACATGGTCATGGAAGGAGGAGGAAGTGACATCTCGGTCATGTGTGTGACATCTTTATAGAAGATAAGCCCAGAGGTCCTGGAACTGACACTGCAGCCTACAGGCTGAGAAGAAAGTGTCCTTGCAAGGAAGTTTTTGCTCCTACAGACATTTATAAATAAGTTCAACAGCCATCTACCTTAACTGCTTTGACCAACCTGCTGCCTGATCAAGAAGGCATGTAACAAGAGGTCCAGTCTATGCTTCTCCAAGCCCACACACCACAGCTAACTTCCACCTCCCACTGCAGCAATGCCGGTGCACCTGCAGCACTGACTCCAGCAGTAGACATCGCCCGATTGTCCTCCCTAGAACTAAGGTGCTGGAGGCCCACATCTGACACTTGAAAGGAAAGCAAAGCTGAAACGTGACAACCATCTCCCACAAATATAAGAGTCATGGTCTTCTCCCTTCATCCGTGCTTCTCTCTAATAAAGTCTTGCTCTAGGAAGAGCAGATTGTGGAAAGCATCAGGAAAAGGGAATCTGCCAGTGACTAATCAGATTCCTCAATTCTACCTGTAGGGATGCTGGAAGCAGGATGGGCTCTGTTGGACTGTGTAACTCCCTGGGGGCTCAGGTGTAATTCACCCCAAAGAAAAATACTGGATTACCATTAATCTGAGTAGGTAAGGACTAAGGATTAATCTAAATACTAAAGATACATGGTCTCACTTGTGCTCCCATACCAAGCCATAAATCTAGCAATCATAATTCCCATTATATTATTGTGTTATTTCTGTAGATCAAGGCTCAGGAGCAGCCCTGGGAGCCCCACATTGTCTTAAGTTTGAAATTCATTCATTCATTCAACAAATATTCTATGTGTTTGGCACCAGGGTTACAGTATCCAACAACAACACAAATTCCCCGATCTTAAGAAGTTGATATACTGTTAGGAAAAAAAACAAACAAAAGACCAATTATTTTCATTGTTTATATATTTAATATATCAAGTGGGTGAATAAGGCACTAGAGAGTGCCAGTAGGGGATGCTATTTTATACAAATGGTCAAAGAACGTCACTCTAATTAAGGATCCCAAATAAATGAGAAATGAGTCATGCTGAAATCTGAGGGGAAACATTCCAGGTGGAGGGAATAGCAAGTGCAAAGGCCCTGAGGTGTGACCTTCCCTGGCAGGTTCAGAAAACAGCAAGAGGGGATTGTGGTTGGATCAGAGTGAGCAAAGGGAAGAACAATAGAAGCTCATGTCGGAGTGGTGATGAACCCCTGCCTTGTTTGTCATGGAAAGGCTCCATATTTTACTCTGAATGAGATAAGGAGCCTTTGGTGGGTTTTGAGCAAAGAAGAGTTTGTATACGGTTGTGACCTACAATTTTAGAAATATAAATCTGCTTCTAGTATGGAAAATGAGGTTGGCAATAGTGAGACCTGTGGGAAAAGCAATTGCACTCCTCAAGACAAGAGAAGACAGTAGCTCAAGCCAGGGTGGTGGCAGTGGAGAAAGTAAGAGCTGCTTAGATGTTGAATATATCATGAAAGCTGAGCCAATAAGTTTTGCCACCATATTGGATTTGAAGGATTAGAGAAAGAGAGGGTCAAAGATAACTTTAAGATCAAGCTAGACTTCAGTTTTTAAGAATGGCAAATATTTATTTACTCCAATTTCCGAAGACCTCTAAAGAAGGTTGGCCAGCCCGGCAGGCTTTCCAGCAGGAAGGAAACAATCAGAACCAAGCTTGGGTCAATGGCTTAGGGGTAGCACCCAAAAAGAAAAGTCCCCTGGAAGGAGATATAGCTTAAGGAGGTATGGCTTCAGCAGCATGGGACATGGTTGTGCAGTGAGAGACCTGATCACTTTCATAGTTTTCCAGACCTTCCCTAAAATTGCCAAAATATCAAAATCCTGTGTGTGTAAGACTTCTATGCCTGTGGGCTTTGTGCCAGGTCTGTTGTTGGGAATTTGAAGAAATTGGTAGGAAGTCTCTGGACTCTCAGTAGCTATAAAATTGGGGATTCCAGCCACTTTTACCCAGATACCCCCATAGCAGGGCCCCTTCCTTGCCAACATCAGAGTTCTAAAATACATTTATTTAAGTGTTTTACATGGGCATCTTATCTCCTCACCAAACTAGTAGGAGATAAGATGGAAATGACTTTACCCTATTTAGACCCTCAGAGACTTATTCAAGCCCCATACAGAGCCCTCAAACTGAACCTGATTGCATTAGATTAAATTGTATTCCATAATGCTCGTGGAAACTTTGGCTTAAAGTCTAGTTCCTTCTTTATCTTAGCTTGGAGTCTCCCAAAAGCAGACTCTGAGACAAGAATTGCCATGCAAGTGGTTTCTTTGGGAGGTGATCTCAGGCAGCACCAAGAAAGGAGTGGGAAAGTAAGATAAGGCAGGGAAGGCTGCCCATGCAAGGGACATCATTGAGCAGGTCACCACAGTGAAAAACTGGGAGCTTACTTCAGCTGGAGAATTCTTAGGGACTGTATAGAACACACATCAGAGTGTCCCACATAAGGGGAAGCTAGAGTGTTTATCCACCAACTCCCATCTGTCATTAGTTCGGGGTTACTCACAAGACTCCTAAGCTCCAGCATTCCAGCCTGCCTTATATAAGGCAATTCCAAAAACTAGGGAACAACCTCAAATAGTCTCAAGTCCTTATAACAGAAAGTTTTAGAAGAGAAATGGAATAGTGAGTGCCAAAGGGATAACATGGGGAGGGCATCAATAACAATTGCAAAACTAATTTTCTTCCTTTTAAGTGATGAAGACAATGTTGGCTCACAGGAAAACTAAAAAGAATGGCTGCATCAATTTTCTCTCTCTCTCTCTCTCTCTCTCTTTCATATTCTCTCTCTCTTTCCATGCTGTTGGCTCTCCTTGGTATTGGCTTCACTCTGAGCATCTCTTCATGTCTTCATGGGTCAATGGCAATAAGACCATAAGAGCAACTCCAATCTAACATCACCTGACATCATCCTCACATCCAGAAATCCCAGAATAAAGAGATTTTCCTTCCCAAAGCCTTCAATAAACATCTTATTGGACGAGCCTGAGTCATTTGCCCATGCCTAAGAGGGGCCATGGAGATGAAATAAGGTCATTTGAAAGTCCAGGACTGTGTACCCACCCAAGAGCCTTAGAGGTTGGATTTAACTCCACAGTAACAAATAAACAATATGAGTAATCAAAGGTCTATAAAGGGGTAGAGATTTGTTCAAAATCACACAGCCATTATGGGCAATCAATAAGAGAATGATGGACCACCCAATAGAAAAATGGGCAAAAATTTTAAACAGGCTTGTTTTGAACAAGCCCTTCACTAAAGAGGATAACCAAATGGTCAGTAAACATATGAGGTGCCCAACCTCATTAGTTATAAGGGAAATGAAAATTGAAACCATAATGTCATATCATTACACAACCATTATGATGGCAAGGATGAAAAATTTAAAAAGTACCAAATATTAGCAAGAATACAGAGCAATTGGAAATCTCATACATTCCTAGTAAGATGAGGTTGCTGAAAACATTTTGAAAAACTACTTTGTATTAGCTACAAATGCTAAATACATGCCTACTCTATGGCCCAGCAATCCCATTTCTTGGAGCATTGCAATGGAAATGCAAACATATATCCATCAAGACATGCACAAGAATGCCATAGCAGCTTTATTCATAATAGCTAAAAATTGGAAATGATTCACACATCCTTCAAAAGCAGAATGAACAAATCATGGTATACAATAAAATTAAATACTGAACACAATGAAAAAGAATGGCCTGTTGTTGCACACAATGTGAATAAATCTCACATACACAATGTTGGTGGGAAAATGACAGACATAAAAGAATATTCACTGAATAATTCCATTTATATGAATTTCAAGAACAGGCAAAATTAATCTATGCTATTAAAAGTCAGGATAGGGGCACCTAGGTGGCTCAGCTGGCTTAGTGTCCATCTCTTGATTTTGGCTCAGGTCATGATCTCATGCTTCATGGGATCGAGCCCTATATCTGGCTCTGTGTTGACAGGGAGCTTGCTTTGGTATTCTCTCTCTCTCTGCCCCTCCCCAACTCATGCATGCTCTTTCTCTCTCTCAAAGTAAATAAATAAACTTTAAAAAAAAAAAAAGGGTAGTGATTACCCTTGAGGAGATAGTGACTAGGAGGAGAGCACAGGGCAGGGGATTTAGAGGTGCTAACTTCTATTTTGTTTCTCTGAGTGCTGGTTACATGGGTGAATTCAGTTCGTGAAAATTCATCAAGGAGCAGTACACTTGTGTCCACTTTTCAGAATGTATGATAGAGTTCGATTTTCTTTAATTTTATGAAAGACAAAAAATTATCCATACTGTTAATTAAAGAACTGGAATTAATAAAATCAAGGCCTTTATGTCCCAATCAGAAGGTTTTCTACCAAACAAATTCCTCAGAACACATTCAGAATCCCCTTTAACCAGCCCCAATAAAGCTGATTGCTTCTGTGTTCAACCTTATTGGATAATGGAGTCCCATTGCCTCTCTTATCCTTACCCATGTATGAAGGCACCTTCCCAGCCTGGCCTGGATCTTTCCTTTGGCAGCTTGTACTACCCTCCCTGCCTTGGGTGGGAGGTAGCTGCCAGGATTCCAGCCTCCCTTTTCACCAGCTCTTTCTCTTCTGGAATTTCCTTGAGCCAAATGTTCTTTGAGTCTTTGGCTGGTCTTGTTGAGCTCTTTCCAACTCCTGTTTAATTCCTTCAATGGGTAAAAGTGTTCCAGATTCAGGATGAACAGATGGATGCATGAAAAATGAAATTCACACAGTCATGAAAGCCTTTGGTCCTCACTGCCAAGGTCAGATTATAGAATCTCCTAGAATTCAGGCCATAGGAGACCCTCTACTCCATAGGAGATTTGGGATCATATACCTCCAGATGTGGGTGGGCTACACTCAGGGACCCACTCTGTCTTTGCTGGTCTCCTTGAGGTGATAGAATCTGTTTCTGGAACAATATGTGAAATTGGACTTACAAGTTAATCTAATGGCTGGGCTGGGAAAAATCAGTCTATGGCCAGTGTGAGGTGCTCTCTGAAGCCAGGACTGGAGGTAAGTCTGAGATGGGATCAGAGGTCCATCCATGGCCCCAGAGGGTAGGTCATAACCACCAACTCCAGTTTCCCTCAGTGAGGAACAGATCAAGTACTGTGTCAAGACAAAGGTATGTAGATACCCTGGCAAAAGATACCCAAGCAACCACTCTGACTCAGAAAGGAGATGTGGGTTTTGGCTGGCAAAAGTGGTACTGTCTCCCAATATCCAAACTACTTTGTAGTAAACTTTCAAGTCAAGACACGTCTTATGGCAATACTCAGGGCCTAACAAGCTTCAGGGTCACCCCAAGTTCATTTCAATCTCTTTCTTCTTTAGCAAAGAGCTTACTCTGAGAAACCCTGCTTCTCAGGCCCACCTGACCCTTCCTTGAACTCAGATCTATCTCCAAGTGCAGCCCCTCAGGTCCTCTGGCTCCAACACTCCCAGTTCCACTCCCAGCCCTCATCATAAACACAGTGAACCCCAACAATCTGGGAAGGCTTCAGGAACCTTACACCTACCGGTTCTCATGTCGAGGCCATCTACGTGCTTTGGGACCCTGGATGCACACTCTGAAATAAGGATTCAAGTGCAAGTTTAATCTGGGAAGAAGTGACAGCAGGAAACACAGGAGAGTTGAGAATTAAGAAAAGAAGAGAAAGCAGACCCAAAAAGGGGTTATATTATCCAGCAAGTTACCACTGTGGGCTTCTGGAGCTACCCCCATTGTGAAAGCCTGGGAGAGCATGCAGAACACCTTCAGAGTTACCTCAGCTGAGGATGAGGAAGCTGTCGAGGTGCCTTTCCTGCTCTGTAGCTCTTGGGCACTTCTTGATTGCCCTATACACAGGCCACATGCGCTCCCCAGCAGAAAAAGAAGTCCTGGGGAAGAGTCACAATGTTCACCATAAGCAACTTTTGGGGTGCAGAGAGAATACTGCAGGGATGTGGGCAGGGCACCAACAGCATCCATTATGATCCTCATAACCATATTGCCAGCACCCATCACGCCAGTGTTCACAGAGGACTGATCAAGGACTTGGCCCTAAGCATGGCTGTGCCATGGGGACAGAGAAGAAACTCAGGCCAGTCCCCAGCTTTGGGCAGACGAAGTTCACATGTGCAGCAAGAGCCAACATCCAACCAGATGGCCAATAGCCCCTGGCCTGACATATGACTCTTACGAACATGCACTATGGAAAAGCAAGGGTAGGAAGAAGACCAAGTGGAGGTGCATCTACACTTGGCCTTGAGTAATGCACAGAACTGCACAGACAGAAGGAAGAGGGTGGGTTTGCAGGCTCAGAAGGAATGAGGGAGTGAGCAAGCCTGGGAACGAGGGTACAGCTAGCTCTGTGTAGGACTGGCAAGGTAGGTCCAAAACAATTTAATCCACCAGCCAAATATGCATTAGCTCCCTCTGTGCACATGGTGTGGAAAGCAGGAATGTCGGTTTGATTAATTATGTATTCTGTTGTGGTTATCATTATTTATAGATTAGAGGGTAAAGAATTATCAGGTAGTGCCCGAACAGCAAGAATTCGGGAAGTTAGCTCAAATGAAATAAGTAATAGGGGTCCATGGACGCTGGTTGGGCAGGGGAGTGGCATGAAGAAAGAATTATTCACATTTGTGGCTGTGCCTCCACCAGGTGGAGGTGTCTTCCAGGGCCTGTAGACCTAGTAGAGAGTCTCCTTCCGTCCTCCAGTGAGCACCCACAGTTGTTTCCCTTCAGGCCATCCCTGCATGTCTACCTGAGGGCACTGTCTGATGGGGAAGGGGCTCCCCTGAGCACAGAGCATGCCATAAGTGCCCAGAGGGTTAGCTCCTCAGCAGCAGCTCTCACCCAGTGAGGGAGGGCATTGGGGAGCACTGTTCCAGTCACCTCACCCCTCAGGGGGATATTTGAGCAGAAGCCCCCAGCAGGACAGGGTTTCCTGAGTGCCCCCACCAACCCATTAATGCCCTCCACTGGTGTTTCCTCCCTTCCCTGTCTCACCTCTCCACTCCTCAGAGTGACTCCTGCCAGGACTATCTCCCAAATAACCCCCTTGTATCCAAATTGTTGTCTCAGGGTCAGGTCACAACACATAGCACTAGACAGAGAAAGCACATGTGTGGCACTTACATATGAGAATTGCCTGCAAGTAGAAATGTTTAATAATCTTTCTCTGGATCTGAGGGGACTGGTAGAGAATTTGAGACTGGGTGAAGAGGGGCTGAAGGCAGAGAACACCGAGGGAGAAATCAAATATTTTCTCTTTTTGATGAAGCAACTGTGGTAAAATCAACTCAACGTTATTCATAAATCACCATGCTAAGGGAAGACCGTCTTAAACACAGCACTTAAATTTCCAGGGCACCAAACCAGACTGCTCACTGAGGCAGAGCATAAATGCCAGATGGAGATGCAGCACCTGTCCTGGTTCTGTCTGTCCTCAGACTCCCATCCTGCCTCCCGGGCACCCATCCCCATTTATGCAGTCCTTCAGCTCCCTAACCACAAGACCAGGGAAGGAGACACTAACAGGGTCCTATTGACGCACCCTCCCCTTGCAACTGCCACATCCCACACCCAACTGCTAGCACCCACCTGTTCCCTGGCCACTGGAGTCTGCTGTGCTGCCTGTAGCACCAGCTGGACATGCCAGATGCCCCAGGATCAGCCTTCAGCCACGACTAGAGTTGGCGGGTGACTATGCAGCAACCCTCTTGGCTGGGGTAACCTTGACACATGCACTCTACACTGCTTCCCAGAGCTTCCTATGGAACTGAACCCCGCTGCCCATGTGGTAACAGACTGAAAACACCTCCTGCGGTGGGCTGACTTCCCTTCTACGTCTCACTTTCTGCTCCCTAGCCAGTGTTTCCTGGGATCACCTCCCAGTAAGGCACTTGCACTCTCATGCTTGCCTGGCTCCTGCTTCTTGGGGGGCCTGACTTAAGATAAGAGTGGGCAGGTCCCCTCTTCTCTCAGAGTCTCTAGTCCAGGGAATAATATCTTCTGTCCTCTCAAATGAGGGTTCATGGGATGAGATGAGGTTCATTCAACACTTAAACACAGTAAGAGAACTGTCAACATTCATTTGATGATGGTAAAAGTTGAAAGCTCACTCTCATAGCTGTCACTTCTCGAGTGCTTTCTACAAGTCAGTTCATCTCATTTGAACTGGATAACCACTGAGTGAAGTGGGATTTATTATCCCAATTCACAGATGAAGATATTGAGGTTCAGAGAGTTTTAAGAACTTGCTCAAGGTCACAAAGGAAGTGATGGGGCCAGGATTTAAATCCGATTCAACCTCAAACCTTGTTCTCATACCCCTATGCAAAACTCTTTGCGAATAAAAAAGCATCATCTTTATATCCAATGTTGGTTGGATATTGAATTGGGCGGCAGGGACTACCTTTATCTACCTTGGAAACTCCTGTTTAACTTCAACATTCAGCTCAGGCTTCGCTTCATCATGGAAGCACTCTCTATCCCTGTTCCCAGTAAGGCTGGGCTAAATGCTCAGGCTCCCCCTGGACTCCATGCACACATCTCAAACCCTGCTGTGATTCTCCATTTACTTTGCTGCCTACATCACCTCCCTGCCCAGCTTGAAATGGCTTCAGGAAAGTTCCCAACCATATGTGCCAAAGGCCTGGAGCCCCTCATGGTACCATGAAGCAAGAGTAATAGTAACAACAACAACAACAACAACAACTCAATAAACAAAGAACTGACTATCATGAAGATACATTGTCTCCCTGTACAATCTCTCAAGAGAAAAGGAGAGTGTCATTTAGTCAACATGCCCCCTTAGCTTTTCTGAGGCTTGTTTTCCTCATCTGGTTTCAGTGACCCCCCACAGCCTTCCACTTCTGACAAGGGGTGCTTCTAGGGATGTCCTAGTGCCTCCTGGGTATCTTAGGGGAGACAGGAGTGTAAGATCCCCTCTAGGGACTTATTCTAAAGTCAGAAAGGCTAAGCTCTTAGACATGGCCCAAATGACAGTATGGGCCAAGTGTCAAATTGATTCAGACTGGGGTTAGAAAAAGGAGAAGGAATCAGAGCCATTGCTTTGTGCTCCCCTGTGTTGAGAATACCTGTGAATGGTAAGGGATGGTGTGGGTATTGGCAGGGAGTGAGGAAATGGGAATAGGAAGAGGGCCAGGCTACGGTATGAGATCAACCAAAGTGCGAGGGGGGTAACTTTGGATCACATCAGGAGGTCACATCAGGGACAGGGGAGCTGGGGTACTGATACTCCTCTTAGCCATTAGTTAAAAGCTGCCCTCAGGGTGTACACTTCCAACTTACTCTCAGTCGCAAGGTAGGTTCCCACATGAGGGAGCCTGGGAAACGTAGTTCTCTACAACCTAGGGCAGAGAAGGGGGAAGGAAGAGAAATGAGTCTGTGAGCAAACCAATGATAGGCATGCCAGCTGACCTAGGAGACTCAGTCTTAGAGTCATAATGCTTGAGATGTTGTTCCCAATTTCTAGTTCATGTTTTCAAAAATATAACTCAAAGTTACCCAATGAGTTCTCAGAATTTTCTGAATTTCAAGCTTGATTATAAGATTCCAACATAAATGTCACATTCCACAACAGGACAGCTAGCTCAGCCAGGTGGCATGCACCGGGAACTTCCAGCCTTGGAATTTTCAGTTCTCTGAAGTCTCAAGGCCTGGCTTCTTCCCACTGGAAAGAAGACCAGGACAAGGTGTTTTGTGTAAAGACACAGCTAGAAGTTGTGGCTGATTATTGAAGAAAAACTAGGTTAGACTGCCTTTGTGATGACAGAAAAGTGGGCCTTGTTAAAGCTTTTCTAAAAATCATTATAACCAAAGACATGTCTGGGTTTCCCCTAAGGTTTTTTGGAATATCAATCTCCTAGGATACAAAGCAACCCAGTGTCTCCGCACAGTGTGCTGTGATAAGAAGAGCTGAGGGTGAGAGGTCACTCTGGAGAATGACAACAGGACACAGGTGAAAGGCAGGGGCTCCCAGTACATCCACAGGGTCTCTGATCATTCCCCCTGCAGGGTCCCCCCACTGGTGCCTTCGAGCAAACAGAGACCCCTTTCGTTCACTTCCAAATCTTGCTCAACCCAAAACTCTGGGCCTAATTTAGGGCATTTCCCCCACCTCCCATCAGGCCTCAGAGGTCCCAAAGCTGCCAACTCTTCTGCCACACATCTTCATCCAGCCCTGTTCATTAAGAATTGACCCAGACTTCTGTGTCTCCCTCTCCCTCTGCCCCTCCCCCACTCATGTTGTCTCTCACTCTTTCTCTAAAATAAATAAACATTTTAATAAAACAAGAATTGACCCAGACTCTAAGCAGTTCTCCCATCCTCCCCACCATTAAAATATAGTGGCCCAGGACACAGTGAGCTGTAAACTCTGTTACTGGCATGTTTCAGAGTGATCGCATCTTGATATGTTCCACCTTCATCTTTTCCTGGAGCTGCAGGACCTAAGCCAAAGAAATGATGTGGTAATGGCAAGACCTCAAGCATGTGATGAGCCAATGGGAGAGACTGGGTGGGTAGGGGGCAGTGAGGAAGCCTCTCCGGAATTATCAGTCACCGGGGTCAGGGATTCTAGAACTGGAAGAGTGTAGGAAGTACAGCTCCCTTTTTAATCTTCCACCATCTCTCTGTACCCAGCACAAATGCCCCCCTGGCACCCAAGTACGTCAAGCTATAGATGCTGAATCAGAGGGCTCTGCAATAGGGAGAGATGGGATGGAGACCAGATGTCCAACATCGGTGCCAGCTGATCAACTAGTAATTAGTGTGAAAATTCCCTTTCCTTAGTTCTTAGTAAATTTTTATTCAGATTAAAATCAAACCAAGGCCCGTTGCAAGAATATCTCTTTATAATCCCAAGGCAAGCAACTCCCTCTAAAGGAATAGCCAGAAAAATCATTATCTTCATGTTCTGCTGGCAAGCCACATGAATGTCTGAGCTCTGAATGCTTCTTCATTAAAGAAGAAAAAGACACAGATAAACTGTACCTTGACCACAAAGCCATGTCTGTGAGAGTCCCTAGACTGGTTTGGGATGGCCTATATCAGTGCGCATACTATTACCAGCAGAGGCACCAAGGTAGGGTGTCTTCCTCAGCCCCACCACCTCCACCCATCCTGATGGAGTCTTCTCGTCCATCATCATCACCTTGGTGAGCTTCACCATCTTCTTCCCCTTTATAATGACCAACATCATCATCAAGTCCAGTTCAGTGTCATCTCCTCTGGGCAACTTTCCCAGCCATCTTTTCAGACATAATTGGTTATTCCTTCCCTCAGTGCCCCCCAGATGGCATACTCCTGTGGAGTATGACTTGTGGGTCAGTTACTCCTATCAGCCTGTGAGCTTTTCAGATACTGATTTTCGATCTTTGTTTCCCTAACATCCCGCAAGGGCCTAGAATACACAATAAAAGATTGAGAAGACATTTCAACAATATGGGGCTTAGTTCTGCTTCCAACTTCCACTTGCCTGGCCTACACAGCTCTCTTCCCTTCTTCCCTACAGCCCCCACTACAGCTGCGGGCCTCTGATGAATCATTGTGCTTCTATGTCCTCTCTTCTGTGTCTTCCCACTCCCGGCAAGTGGCCAGTTCAAGAGTTACTGGAGAAGAAAGGGCATCCATAGGTGGTATTTGAGAATAAACACCACAAGACTTGATAGCAGACAGGGTATAGAAAATAGTGATGAGAGAGAGCCAGATGATATTGAAGCAGGCTTCTGCTGCTGACTGACAGGACAGTCAAAAAGACACCTGAGGCCAGGAGCGAGAGAGGCATGAATTCAGTTAAGGACAAGATGTCTTTAGGAGGTCAGCTGTGTTCATCAGGAGGCTCTGGCAGATCAATGGAAATGAAAGACACAAACCTACGGGAAGTGGTATACCTGAAGCTGGGCATGCAGAATTTGGAGTTCCCTCACATTGAGGTGAAAACTAAGGGCATACGAGATCATCCCTCTGAGAGGTCCAAGGACAAGACAGAGCAAAGAAGAGCAATCGCTCAAGGCTGGGCTTTAGAAGCACCATCAGGTATCGAGGGCAGGGCATGGGGACAAGGATGCTGGGAATAAGTTGACATAACAGTGCCATATTTGAGCCTGAAGCAAAAGGGAATATCAGCAATGCTGATCCTGCCTTTGTTTAACATTTTAATATTTTTTTCATCATGGATTTTTTATTTTCATTTTATTAAATATTTCATGAAAATGTTATCTTGAGAGATAGGATCGAATATAGGAGCCCAGCAATGTCCTCCTCAAGAAAAAGAGACCTGTGATGGGGGCACCTGGGTGGCTCAGTCAGTTGGGCATCCAACTTCAGCTCAGGTCATGATCTCACAGTTTGTGGGTTTGAGCCCCGCATCTGGCTCTGTGCTGATAGCTGATAGCTCAGAGCCTGCTATAGATTCTGTCTCCCTCTCTCTGCCCCTCCCCTGCTTGTGCGCTCTCTCTCTCTCTCTAAGAATAAGTAAACATTAAAAAATTTTAAAGAAAGAAAGAAAGAAAAAGATACCTGTGGCAGCTGAGCCCTGCGGCCAGAGACACGCACTGGATCCCACTGGCCAGGATTCAAATCCTGACTGTGATATCTCTTAGGTACATGATCTCAGGCAAGCCACTTCCCTTCCCTATACTTGCATCCTCACCTGAAAAACAAAACGTTCCTAGTGAAGCTATCACAGTGCCTGTCTTACATAGTGATTCCTAAAGAGTTGTCCGCACCCCCGGCCCTTAAGGTGGTAAGGAGGGAAATAAATAGGCTGGACAAGGAGGAGATGCTAGGATTGATGAGTCTAGGGAGGAGAGAGAGGCAGTGCAGCCTGGAAACCAGGCTCCTTCTTCTCCACGTCTGACAGATGGACAGAGCCAGGCAGAATTGGAACACTCCATCCACTGTCCACATTTTATATGTTGCATTACACTCTATTTTTTAATATCTGTGACTTCCTTCTATTTGTGTGGGGGATGGAGAATGAAAACCTTCCCACCAGGCAGGAAAGGCTCAGTGCTCAGAGCAGGCTGGAGCCTGGCCACTATCTGACCCAGTCCACTCTCCCTCCCCTGTCCTCCGGAAGCATTGTCACAGACCCTTTGATCAGTGCCCTCACTGTGACAATGCACAGCCGCTGTGTGGCTCCCGGAGGACTGGGGACAGCCTGGGTTGGGGAGGGGGCTCTGCCATAATTTCCTTCCCAACCCTTTTTTTTCAGAAGCTGTAACTCCCCAGCATGTTTTACCCTGGTGGAAAATGTCCATGTTTGGTGTCTGCCCAAAGGAGAATCTCTATGGAAAGTTTGAGAAAGATTCCCTCTGGCTGGGAATGTGAAAAAAAGCCTGTGCCTTTCCCATTTGGAAAAAAAGGAAAGAACATACTTGAGACGTGGTTATTTTTGTCTCAGATTCAGAAGGAACTGACTTGGACAGTGCTCACTTGGCCTGCATTCCCATCACTTTGTTGGTAAAGGCAGATGGACCAAGGCACACGGAGGTGATGCCGACCCCAAAATGTTCATGTCTCTTCTCAAGAATCTTTTTGGTTTTACCCTTTTATTAGATATACCCCACAAATAATAAGGAGTGCAAATCTTAAGAATCTTACATATACAGCTTGATGGAGTCTTATATAGGTGTATAATCATATAACCACCACCCAGATCAAGATATAAAACATTTCATGGGGCGCCTGGGTGGTTCAGTCAGTTAAGCGTCTGACTTTTGATTTCAGCTCAGGTCATGATCTCAGAGTTGTGAGATTGAGCCCCGCTTTGGGCTCCGCACTGAGCATGGAGCCTGCTTGGGATTCTCTCTCTCCCTCTCTCTCTCTGTCTCTCTCTTTCTCTCTCTCTCTCTCTCAAAATAAATAAATAAACATTTTTAAAAAACATTTCCAGTACCCTAGAAGTCTCCTGTCCAGCCCAGTCAATACTCACACTCTAAAGCTAACCAATTAGTTTCGCCTATTCTTAAATTCCACGTAAATGGAATCATCCAGTATGTATGCTTGATTTCTCATTTCATTCACTTAACATAACATCTATGAGATTCATTCATGCAATCACATATCATATCAATCTGCTAGCGCAGCCGTAATGAAATACCACCTACCCAGTGGCTTAAACAACAGAAATGTATTTTCTTACAGTTCTGGAGGGTGGAAGTCTGAGATCAAGGTGAGGCTTCTCTCTTGAGGCTTCTCTCTCCTTGGCTTGTAGATTCCATCTTCTCCCTGTATCTTCACGTAGTCTTCCTTCTGTGTATGTCTATGTCCTAATTTCCTCTTCTTCTAAGGACACCAGTCATATTGGATTAGGGGCTATCCTAATGAGCTCATTTTAACTTAATTGCCTCTTTAAAGACCCAATCTCCAAATACCGTCACATGACATATTAGAGTATAGGACTTCAACATACAAATTTGGGGAGGGGAACACAATTCAACCCATAACACATATTATACTGAATGTTTGGGAGGTTTTTTTTATTGCTGAATTAGATCCCACTTTTTGACTCTACCACAACTTATTTATTCATTCTTTTACCAATAGATATTTGCATTATTTCCTGTTTGGGATGATTACAAGTATTGCTGCCATCAACATCTCTAGTACATGTCTTTTAATGAACATATGTACTCGTGTCTGGTGCATACGTACGCAGGAGTTCAGTTGCTGCGTCATAAAGTATCGCTATGAGTAGCTTCAGTAGATACTGCCAGACGGTTTTCCAGCGTGGTTATAAAAAGTTTCCACAAATTTAAGAAACAAAACAGATGAACACAGGGGAAGGGAAGCAAAAATAGGATGAAAGAGAGGGAGGCAAATCATAAGAGACTCTTAAATACAGAGAACAAACATGTTGCTGGATGGGGTCTTGGGTGGGTGAAGGGATAGGCTAAATGGGTGACGGGCATTAAGGAGGGCACTTGTTGGGATGAGCACTGCGTTATATGTAAGTGATAGATCACTAAATTCTACTCCTGAAATCATTATCGCACTGTATGTTAACTAACTAGGGTTTAAATTTTAAAAAATAAAAATAAAGGGGTGCCTGGGTGGCTCAGTTGGCTAGGCATCTGACTTCAGCTCAGGTCATGATCTCATGGTTAGTGAGTTTGAGTCCCGCGTTGAACTCCGTGTTGATAGCTCAGAGCCTGGAGCCTGCTTCAAATTCTGTGTTTCCCTCTCTCTCCACCCTTCCCCCACTCACGCTTTGTCTCTCTCTCTGTCTCGAAAATAAATACACATCAAAAACATTTTTAATAAAAATAAAATATAAAGGAAAATACAAAGAAAAGGAAAAGACTACATATTGTATGATTTCATTTATATGAACTGTCCAGAATAGACAAATACACAAAGCCAATTAATGGTTGTGGTAGCCTAGGGCTGAGGGGAGGGGATGGACCGTGACTGGTAATAGGTGCAGGGTTTCTTTTCGGAGTGATGAAAACATCCTAAAATTAGATGGTGATAGTTGCATAACTTTGCGAATGTATCAAATAAAAACTTCTCTTGTGTGCTTTCAGTTGTATAACATGTGAACTACATCTCAGTAAAACTTAAAATGCCAAAAAAAAAAAAGCTCCACACGTTTGCCAACTCCAATATTAATACACCTTTTTATTTTAGCCTCTCAGAGAATTTCAAAATGAACCTTCATAGCAAGTTCATCTGCAAAAGCTATGCTCCTGGGAAACATGGAAAGCATTTGCCATACACGTGTGGCTACCTCCAATTTCTTTTGTGCCTTGAACTTTGGTCTCCTGCCTCCACCCGACTGCAGCTCAGGAGTCTTGGGAGTGTTCGTGGGATGTGTCCCCAGTTGGGACTGGCACCGCACAGGAGATGGGGAAGGCCTAAGGCCAGTGAGTAACTGACTGAGGGAGAAGGAGAGAAAAGCAAAGAGCAGTTAAAAGAGTCATTTCTGGCCACCTGGGGAATGAAGGCTATGTTTGCACCTCAGAGAGAGCTTCCAGGAATCCCTGCAAGATCGTCTGCTTCCTCACTGACAGTTCCAGCCAGACTTTTGTGAAAAGGAAATCTTGAGAGTCCCTGACATCCAGGACCCGGTAGGAGGCTTCTCTGAACAGACCCTTCAAAACAGTCATCACCCTGAAGGTCGTGGATTCAAGATGGACTTTCCACTCCCCAATTCCCTCCTCTACCTTGCCTGCCCTAGTGCTGGAAATTGCCACAGAGCCCAAGCCCCCTGCATGAAAACATTCTCTTTCCTGGTGTCTTCAAACCTCCCAAGACCGTCCAGTCAGAGAAAGACAAATACCACACGATTTCACTCATATGTGGAACTTAGGGAACAAAACAAATGAGCAAAGGGGGAAAGGAGAGAGAGAGAGAAATCAAGAAAGAGACTCTGAACTGTAGAGAATAAACTGCTGGTTACCAGAAGAGAGGTGGAGGGGGGGATTAGGTAAAACAGGCGATGGGGAGGAAGGCGTGCACTTGTGATGAGCACTGGGTGATGTATGCAAGTGTTGAATCTCTATATTGTATCATTGAAAACTAACATACCATAACATGGTATGGTAACTAACTGGAATTAAAGTAAAAACTTATTTTAAAAAACACCTATGAAAACGGTCTAGATCTGAAGGGAACAGGAAGATAACCGTGACTTACCCAGGTTCCGTATGCAAGCCTCGCTCCTCAGAACGGGCAGCACAGGGGCTTGTTTGGAAAAACATAAAGCAAATCCTTATCTTACTCCTTAGACCTAAATCAAATCCAGCTGAAGCAAATATTTAAGCATAGAAAAGAAACCATAAAAGTATTAGGAGGAATAAAATTAGTAAATGTACTTATACTCCTGGAGTGCAAAGTCCTTCCTAAATAAGACAAAAACCCAGAAGCCATTAAGGAAATGATTGCTACCCACAACGACATATAAGTTAAAATTGTTTGAGGGATGAAAAATACCGTCAAGAAAGTCAAAAGGTAAACAGCAAGTGGAGGGTAAAACTTGCAACCCAAAAGGCTAATTTTCTGAAATCACACAAAAAATTTTTTTTTGTATTAATTAGAAAGAACCTAACAATCCCATAGAAGAAAAATGGAGAAATGGATAAAAACAGGTGGTCACAAAAGAAGAAATCCAGATGTCCAATATACATAAGAAAAAAAATGCTCCACCTTAATCATCAATAAGTAAATGTAAATTGAAACTTTAGGATACCTTTTCAAAACTGATTGTACTGTCAGGAATACAAATAGGTAACAGCAGCCATTTAGTGAGAGTTTGGGGAAACAGCATGCTTGCCATTCTTAGTGGGTATGTGTATTGATGGATTCTACAGCTCACATAGCATTTGATCCAGCAATTACACTGTTAGCAATTTAACCTCCAGATACAGTAGCAAAAGTGTCCAATACACATGTTCAAGAGGTTCATTATAGCTCTGCCCTGAAGAAGCAAAAATTGGAAGCAATCTAAATTTCAACCAATGGGCAATAAATTGTAGTGTATTTATTGTAATGGAATATTATATGCTTGTAAAAAGAAAAGAATTAGGCAGACCTGTGTGTAGATATAAATAAATCACCAAGATATATTAAGTGAAGAATGCAATTCACTGAATAATGAGTGAGCCTTTGTATAAACAAAAAACCTGAGAGTATAACAGGAATGTTTTTAGCTACAGATACTCAGAAACATGAGTAATCGTGGCTTAAACAATAAAGATAGTTCCTTATCTCACATAATAAGAAATCTGAAGATTGGGAATGCAGGTTTGATAACAAAGTTATAAAAGACCTATCTTTCTGCTCCTCCATTCTCTAGTTATTTGATCTGTTATTGTCACTTTCTTTTGCAAGATGGCTGCAAGATGGTCTGCTTTAACTATCCACATTTGAGGCAAGAAGAAGGTAGATTTAATGCCAGGGAATGTGTCAAATGAGACCCCTTCACCATCCAGTTAAAGGGTTTCTGGGAAAGTGAGTATCTAGCTAAAAAGGAACTTATTACCGTGATTGCCTTAGCTGACCATGATTTGTCTTTAGAGGCTGAGCACATTACCACCCTATACAAATGCTTCAACAGGGATTATCTGGGTGATAATCAATATTTTATTATAACAATAAATTACTTTAAGCCTAATTATAAAAATGTTTTAAATGAATGTTTTAAATAAATCACCAAATAAGCTAGAGATACGGCCATCTGGTTGGCTTTATTGAGAGCCAAGGATAGATGGTAATACATATGTTAGCGACCTCAGGTGGGGGCAATTTAGAGTATCTGCCATGACAGAAGAGGGAACGGTAATTCTCTCACGGGCCCTGGGTCTGCTGTAAGCTCCCAGACCACTCCCAAAAGGCAATATCTTGATCGTTTTTGAGCACAAAAATTGTACTCATCTCTCATCATTCAGGAAACTGAGGACTCCCCTGGGGACTCAGGTAAGTTGCTTTGTCTAAAGTGCTGATAGACAGGTGAGTTCTACTTACCCCAAGTATCACTAGCGCCCCTGGCAGAGAAAAGAATAATTCCACAAAATGCCCTGAATCCTAGCAGGATCTGGGTTCCTGCAAGGCTCTCACGTTTTCTGGCAGATGGCTCTTCACCTTAACGGTATTCAGTTCCCCCCTACCCCAGGTAGGTGGGTCAAGCAGATCCATCATCTCAGAGGCCCTTCCAGGTCTGTAAGGCAGCAGTTCTAATCAGATACTCCCCCTGCACCAGAGCCTCTGTGGGGTTCACTATCGGAGATCCTGGAGGTCCAGCACACTGGGACTCAAATCCTAGCTCTTCCCATACAAGCTCTGGAAGCCTTAAGCAAGTTATTGAGCCCTTCCGAATTCATTTACTCATCTCAATTAAAAAAAAATATTTTGCAGGAAAGGAGGCTCATCTGGTTTCTACTCCAGCTAAACCTGCTGGGGAACTTTCTGGGGCACCTTCTGGGGTCCCAAGTGGCCCCTATGTTTCCAAACCCAGTAGGCACACCTTTGTCCTTATTTTTCCTATTTGCCATATCTGATAGTGTCCCTTCCAGCCTCCTCCCATCCTTGAAGCTCCTCTCTCCCCTTCTTTGGGCCCAACCTCTCCTGCTTTTCTTTTTTCCCAGTCCATGCTTCTCATTCTCCCTTATGGGATTTCCTTCTCCTGCCATGTTTTAAATGCCAATGTTTTTAAGCACATAAAATGATGCTCTACCTCACTCACAATAAGAGGAATGCAAATTAAGGCAATGAGAGATCATTTTTCACCCATCAGATTAGCAAAACATAAAGAGTTTGGCAAGAGTCTGTGGGCAATGATGTGGGGAAACAGGCAGTCTTGCACATTGTAGAGGTGCAACTGGTAAAAACCCCTTTGGAGGGCAATTTGGCATCATCAAAATTTTAAATGCATAGGAGGATTTAATCCAGAAATTCCATTTATAAGAATTTGTAGTAGAGATAAAATCTATCAGACATCTACCCATGTCCATTCTTTACAACAGAACCTGATTTTGTTGGCAGAGCAATGGGCCAAACTAAAGGATATTCCCAGCCTTCCTTGAGATAGAGATGGTTGCTTGACACAGGTCTGACCAATGAGATGTAAGAAAAAAAAATGTTTGGAAGTCTTCTAGAAAACTCCCTTAAGGGCACCCGGGTGGCTCAGTCGGTTAAGTATCCAACTTCAGCTCAGGTCATGACCTCATGGTTCATGAGTTTGAGCCCCGCATCAGGCTTCGTGCTGACAGGTCAGAGTCTGGAGCCTGCTTCAGATTCTGTGTCTCCCTCTCTCTCTGCCCCTCCCCCACTTTGTTGTCTTCCCTCCTGCCTGGAAAGAGGATGTGGTGGCCCAATCTGGAGCAGCCGCCTTGTAATCACAGGAAAAGAATATAGGGACCTTGCTGTGATATCATTGTGCCACTAAACTAATGCTGGCATTTGCCTACCCCAGATTTCTCATGACATGAGAAAAAAAAATATGTCCTTATTTTGTTTAAATCTCTGTTGTTTGAGTTTTTTCTTACATGCAGCCAAAATTAATCCCTAAAGGATGTTTGTATGTACAAAGATATTTTTGCTATATTGTTTATATAGCAAAAGCCTGAGAACACACTGAATTCCCACCTATAAGGAACTGGCTAATTAAATTATAGGACATGCATGTGATGGAATATCATACAGCTATATAAAAGAATGTGATAAATTTTTATTATTATTCATAAGGAATAATTGTCAAGATATTTAGTTAAGTTTTAAAAGAAAGATAGAAAGTAAATATAATGCGCTAACATTTATATAAAACTGCTTTATAGACTTGAGAACATTTCCAGAATACATAAGAAACTTATGTATCTCCAGAGATGGGGTCTGGGTTGTTAGGGATCAAGAAGGAAAGGGGAGCTCACCATTCACTGTATACCCTCTTGTGCTGTTTGAATGTTCACTGTGTGCATATTTTATCTCCCCAAAAGGTTCATTAGAATCGTATTATTTTATCAGACAGAGAGAGGTTAGAGAGAAAGCCAATTATTTCCATGATTCATTCGTTTCATTGAATGGCCCCCAGCCCATGGCCTCAACTGCCACATATATAATAATGGACCCAAACCTGAATTGTTCAGTTATGAGCCCTCAGATGAATGCCGTACGTACTTATTGGACCACCCTCTGGACATCACCACCTGGAGGCCCCGAGGACACCAAATGAAGCAAGTCCACACCTGCAAGGCTTCTCCCCCACCTGTGTTCTCAGTAAACGGCCAATAATACCCATTCAGTGGTCCCACCATCTGTGAAAGAAGGAACCTCTCCACATCCTGCTCTCCACCCTCTGCCTCAAACCTCCACCCTCTCTCATCTGGTTTCATTGGTCTCCCTAGAGATGCTGCACTAATCAGAACCTTCCAAAAGCATAGCCAGAAGCCCAAACCCCCTTCTTTGCCCCTCTTTACATGAGCCACTCTCTTCACTTCTTGTTCACTGTCTTCCCTCCTGGACTGGCATTCCCACGAAAAGAGGGACCACTTCTGTGTCTTCCACTGCTAAATTCCTCATATTGATAGCAGGCTCTGAGAGCAGGGTTTGCACACCGATCGCATCAACTAAAAGATGTGGCCAGCATCTCACCCTCCTCTTCCAGTCCTGTCCCATCCATCCATCCGTTTTTCCCACCAGCCCTAAAAGCATCCACTTCTCTCCATCTCCAAAGCAATCGTCCTAATCTAGAACTTTCCACTTTTCCAAGTGATGCCCATACCCCTCAATGAGACTCCCTACGTTCAGCTTGGTCCCTTCCGACACTAATGTCCGAAGTGAATATGTAAAATGGCAATCTCGTCATGTCACCCACCAATAAATAACCATAATAAATAAATAAATGTCGCAAAGCTCACTGTTGTGTCCAGACCTTATAACAGCCCCTGGGCCTTCAAAAGGCCCTCCATCTCTACCTTACACCTCTGAGTCTGTCTTAGACCCTTGGCCTCAGTCACATGGAACTATTTATACGTTCTCAAAAATGTCAATGCTTCAGATCTCCATGCCTGCACACATATTCCTTCCTCCACATGGAACACCACCATAGTTTCCCACCACCACTCTTTATTTTTCCTTTTAGTTAAAGCTTTCAAACTCAGCTCAAAGTTTACCTCCTCCAGGAAGCCATCCATGACTACCCAGCCTGACAGAAGGTTCCTCCCATCCAGACTGTGAGCTCTTGAGGGAGGGGCCATATCTCATTTGATTTACATCTCTGGTGTCCAGAAAAGTGTCTAATGTAGGGAAAGCTCTCAATAAATGTTTGTTGAATGATCAAATAAATAAATAAGTGAATGAATAAATGGGTGTTGCTGGAATAAAATGAAGCATGTATGAATTACTTGATACCATGCCAGGTCCATAGCTGCCCAGCAAATTTGCTTTCATTCCTTCCTTCCACTCTCCTGTCACTCAATTTTCCCTGGTCTTCCAGTCCACGTGTGGCAGTGGGGTCTCCTTGATAGGCAGGACGTGCTTGGCCCCACCTCCCACCTTGCCTGTTCCCAGAGGTGGGAGGGAGGAGGGGCAGAGAGAGTGGGAGACAGAGAATCCGAAGCAGGCTCCCGGCTCCGAGCTGTCAGCACAGAGCCCGATGTGGGTGGGTCTCGAACTCACAAGCCGTGAGAGCATGACCCGGGCCAAAGTCTGATGCCTAACCGACTGAGCCACCCAGGCGCCCCGCCTGTTCCCTGATTCTGAAAGGCCCCGAAGAGTCTTGGAAACTAACCCATCAGCTATCTTCACCGCATCACACCCGCCATGTGTGTCCTCCTTTGCCCCAGCCCCACCTCCCGGACCCTCGGAGCCAGTCCCCAGGGTTCACAGGACAGTGCCGCTGGCCCCGTGCTGGGTGCTATGTCCACACTCTTTGTTTATACTCTCCACCAGATTCAGCTAGTGAGAGGTCCCCAGACCGCACTGCCCTCTCCCCCTTGACTTTCCCGCTCCCCGGCGTAGGTTGCTGCCTCTCACACCCACTGCAGGGCTCCCTTACCGCCCCTGGCCCTCCCCTGCAGGGCGGCTTGGCTCTGCCCTCTCCGGATTCCAGGGTCCAGGGGCCTCTCGGAGATGGCGCTTGCTTCCCAGCCAGGGGGGCCTCGCTGCTGGCGAGCACTACAGCCGCCAGGAGGCCAGAAAAGACATAGTTTATTCCCATCACTGCTTCCCTCTAAATCTGAACCGTGACCAAGAGTTTAAAAAAAAGAAAAAAAAAAAAAACAAGAGAGATGAAAAACCATAGGAACAGGACGTCCTTTTCAGTTGCCTCCCCAATTCTGTCAGGGGCTTAGTCCAGAAGAGGCTTTAATTGGTCAAACTATGTGTTTTTCACTGAAATAAAATGTCATAAATGAAATATGATTCACATTTGGCACAGGGAGGCAGGGGGACAGGGGGAGAGGGACCTCCTCTTTGTCAGGCCCTTCAAAAGGAAATTGGGGTGGGGTGGGGAGGGCCCAGAGGCCCCCCCCCATGATCCCCAGGGGCAAGAACTTGTCCCCAGGGACACCCTGGAGTCTGTGTCCTGCATCAGGCCACAGGGGCCAGCACTGTCTTCCCAGCACTGACTTCACACAGCCGCCTGCTCCCTGAGTGTGTGGGAGGGGAAGGGGCTGCAGCAGGGGAGCGTGGCCCAGGGCAGAAGGAGCCATGAGGGAACTGCCAGCCCCCAGGCAGATGAAGCACCCAAAGGCCTGTGTGGAGCACATGGACAGGAGCAGCAGCCTCTCCTCTGCCCACACCTGCTCCCTTCTTTCATGTCCACTCGACAGCATCCCATTTAGAGAGTTGCATGAAGTCCCTGTAAGACAGGGAAGAGGCTCCTGTCTACTGGGAGACAAGAGTTAGACACAAGATATGTCAAAATGACAAAAAAGTAGTCAACTCACTGCAAGTCACAAACTCGGGGCCCACTCCTTCTGGTGAGTTTCAGGAGCTCCCAGGTAAACTCACCATCTCACCCAAACCGGGCCCAGCAGAGTCTTGGACTTCCATTAGAGCTCCATTTTTGCCACCTTGAGATCTGAAAAACCTGAAAGAAGGGCATATCAGTTCCCTGAGAAGAGTAGGGACTGATCACAAAGACACAGGAAATCCAGTGTGTGTGTGTGTGTGTGTGTGAGAGAGAGAGAGAGAGAGAGAGAGAGAGAGAGAGGAGAGAGATGATAAGGACAGAAAGAGGGGGAGAGGGAGGGCAGGAGTTGGGGAGATTGAAGGAGAGCTCCAAAGAATTAGAAAGGAGGCACTGGGGCCACAGCCAATCAACCTAGGTCTGAGCCTCCCAGGTCTCAGCTGCCCAGGATCAGGGTGGACCTGAGCAGCCAAGAACACCTTCCTGGGGTGAACCAGGGTCACTCTTGACCCCCTCACTCACAGCAGGTCTTAGGCCAATGGGTTGTCTTCTATTGTCAAGGTCACCTTCCCCAGCTGAGAATCAACTAGAAGGTCCTCACATGGATTGGGGAGAAAGAAGGAGATACCTTCAGCAAAGGGCCTGGCACCTCCAAGGGAAGGTCAACAATATCTCAGGTTGTCAATTTGGACCAGGGCAAGAAGAGGGAACAGTGTCCCAAGAAGGCCTCAATAAAAACAAATGCATTGAGAACAGAGAAGACCACAGAGGTGTTTTCTGGTAGGCATTTTGTTACATCCATGAGCAAAGAGAGTTGGATCTTGGAAAGAGGGAGGTGGGGCAGGGAGTTCCCTTGGGTTGAGGAAGATGGAAATAATGGACCAGGCGAAAGGAGAAGCCAGCAAGGTAAAGCCAGGAGAAGTGGGGGGAGGGGAGCAGAAATATGCCAGAGGCCAATGGGAGCTGTTAGAAAGGTTTGCATGGTAGAGCTGGGAGCCCTGCAGGCCAGTTATGCTCCCCTCACAGCTGTGCCTGGCACCAGCCCTAGGAGATGATCAGACAAAGTGTCCTGCAGACTTGTTAATGTCCCCGGTGTCTCTGGGTCCCCTGCAAGTCCTAGGACTAGCCCAGACCTCATCAGGGCCTGCCTCAGCCTGATGTCCAATGCCCCAATGTTTGTTTTCCTCTTCAGAACCTAATTCCCTGAATCCTAACTGGCCCTACCACCCAAGCTAATATTCTGAACAGTCCTTGCCTGGCCTCTTGCTAGGTAAGCCGCACCAGGCAGCTTCTCTCTCTATGTCTCATACCCATCAACATAGAAATAGCCTGAGACAGGAATCCAGGTCTGGTCAGGACGGGGGATAAGCACGTCTGGGCCTGTATGCCATCCGTGAGGAAAATGGGAACCATAACATCAGCCCTGCCCATGTCACATGGCGCTTCAGGATGGAACGAGGTAAATGCACGGGAAAGCTCTTTGGAAACTTTCAAATGTTGTGAAGGTTTATTATGATTATTATTCATGTCTGATTTCGCCGCCTCCGTGGAGCCCCAGCTCAAGTTTGTGCCTATGCGATGCCAAAACAACCAGTCAAATCCATCAAAAAGTCACTCAATTGAGTGGGAAAAAATGCAGGCGGCTGTGTTGCATGCTATCAAAAAATAAAGCCACCAGCATATCACTGGTGTTTTTTGGGAACGTGCAGTGGGTTGTTCTAGGCACTGGTTTTGAGTTTTTCTAAGGCTTTCACCTCCTGTGAACCAAAAAAATGACGATGGAAAAAATCAAGGCCCTCAATTGTTTCCCAGGAGTGAGGATGGCTTCAAGACGCCAGGCTTAGGGGAGGGGCAGGGAGACAGAAATTTCCTGCAGGGGAGGGACCTGTGTCACTCTTGACCCCCTCCCTCACTCACAGCAGGTCTTAGACCAGTGGGTTGTCTTTGATTGACAAAAAGTCACCTTCTCGAGCTGAGAAGCAACTTGGGAAGGTCCCCACATGGGTCAGGGAGAAAGAAGGAGATACCTGGATAGTTAGCCAAACCAGCAAAGACTGATGGAGCCCTGGCCCTGACCACAGGGGCTGGCACTCGGGGAGACAGAGACCAAGAGGAAGGAGGAGGGGTTGGCATCTGGGGGTAGAGAAGATTGTGAGATAAGAAGATGTTTTTAAATCAGAAATGTCCCTAGAGGGCTGCTTCAGCGTGGCAAGGAACTCAAGCCAGTTAGTTTTGCTCCATGTGAGCAGTTCCATAAGCATTTTGCTGGGAGAAAAGATGCGATCCAGTTTGTAAGAAGAGGCTTGGCTATCATCCATGAGTTTTATTTATGCAGTCCTTTCCAGCACACCATTCTCATCAGAAGGTATCTGCCTCTAAAATGAAGTCTCTGGATGGTATAGGAATATGTACGAGTGAAAAACCAAGTCGCACCCTCGATTTAATTCTATCAATTAACAAGTCCCTCCCAAGCATCTGAGTATTACCAATCCCTTGCTAGAGGCCAGTGGGGGGTGGGGGAGGGGAAAGAGAGGAGGGTGTCCGGGAGTATGAGACCCACAGGAGATGAGAAGGGCCATACCGTGGGGTTGTAGGAGTTCAGAGGCAAGTATAGGCTGGTGCACTGACAAAGTAGGTCCTGAGATAATATTTGGGAAAGATTTTGGGGAAACATTAAGTTGTCTGTCCAAATATGTATTTTAATCATTATTAGCATATGTTTGAAACAGCACTTGAAAGATGATTAATGTAGCAGACACTGTCAGGGCTCCGCCTATATCCCCTTGGAACCACCCATTTCCATAACCCACCAGAACTGGCAGTTCTCTTCCTGGGGGTTCCCATGGGCTGCTGGGGCATGATTAGGGGGCTGGCTACAACAGGCAGCAAATTAGCTCCACCCCCAGCAGCCACACCAATGACTAGTGGGAATGGGTGTATAGATACCTCACCTCCCTCGCCCCACAGATGGGATAACTCTGAGGTTCTTGAACGTCACAGTCTCCTAGACCTCCCAGATGGATTAGGCCCCAGTTGTCTGCAATGGTAGCTGGCCTGATAACTCATCCTTACTGGCAGCCTTCCCTTCTCTGTCTCACTCCCCAACTCTTCAACAAGTGCTTCCTGGAATCACCTCCCAAATAAACTATTTGTACATGAATCCTTATCCCAGAATCTACTCCTTGGGGAAACCTAATCGAAATTATACATATATTTTTATCGTCCTTTCAAGCTTAATTTTGTATCTTTTATCCTATTTAATCCTCCAGCAGCCTAAGAAAGTGGAATTATTTTTTAGATGATGGATTGAGACTCTGAAAGTTAAGATAACCAGCTGAAGATGACATAATCAGTAACTGACATACCTTGGTCTATGTTTAATTGTCTATGTTTAATACCCCCCCTCAAAATAAAATTTTTTAAATAAGTAAAAGTAATTTAAAAATAAAACAGGATCTCCAAGATTTAACCAATTAGGGCCCACTTCCTAAGACTAGGGAAGGGACCAGCACAAGGCTTGAAGATAGTAAGCCACCACAAGGCTCTATTAGGAAGGAGGGATGGAAGGGAGGTACCGTGAGGGATGGATGTTGAGTACGCAACCAACTATGTCTCTACCGCACACATTCTTAGTCATATCGGCTACCACCAGTCTTCCACCGGCTCCCAAATAAATCTCCAGCTCAACACCCTCCTGTGACTCCTTTTCGGTAATGCAAACACCCGCCCTGCCCTTCCCCCCAAACACATCCAGTGTACCTTCCCACTCCACGAGAAATGCTCCTGCACTATGAATCTCCTCTCAGGGCATTCTGCTCCCTCCTGCTTCACAAAATCTAGCAGTCCCCCAGAACACGCTTTCTCTGAGGCTCTCTCTAGTGGTTACCTGCTTCATCTCTCACATCCCCAGCATCCCAGGCTTGGGTAATTGTTATGGACTGAATGTTTGTGTGGCCTGCCCCCCCAAATTCCCCTGATAGAATCCTAATTCCCAATGGGAAGGTATTAGGAGGTAGTAATTAGGTCATGAGGGTAGAGTCTTCATGAATGGGATTAGTGCCCTTATAAGGAGAGACGAGAGAGTTTCCTTCCCCTCTCTCTCTGCTCTCTGATGCGAGGAAACAAGACGAATCCGCAATCCAGGAGGGGGTCTCTCAGCAGACACCAGATCTATTGGCACTTTGACCTTAGGCTTTCCAACCTCTGGAACTGTGATAAATAAATGTTTGTTGCTTAAGTCAGCCAGTCTATGGTAATCTGTTATTGCAGCCCAAAGCAAGAAAGCAATTCTCCTTGCTTCCCAACCCTGAGGTCCCCACTAGCTAACTGAAACCAGATCCCTTGAGACTCCAGGTCATATGGCTTTGCCCCCCTTCCCTGCCCTTCTCAGCTGCCATCCATCAAACTCCTAGTCATTCCTCTCATTCGCTAACAATCATAGCACCTAACAACAGTGTTCCTGTCATTTCCAGTAATTGTGATTTTAACATCCACGTGTCTACTCCCCACTCAAAATCCTCCTCTTAACTGTGACACTTCCTCTCCCTTACTTTTCCTCAACCAACTATTTCTAAGGTCACACTCTGGACTTCGGCATCACTCAAATAATCCCTGATAACTTCCTATTTTTTATTTTTTTTAAATTTACATCCAAGTTAGTTAGCATATAGTGCAATAATGGTTTCAGGAGTAGAAACTACCTATTTTTTTTAAAAGCTCTCTAACGGACAATAACCAGGAAGATTCACATATGCATTTATTTTTTGATGCAGCTAACTCACTTCTAGGAATCTATCCCAATGCTGCACCTGCAAAAATATACCAAGATGTAGGACTAAAGTTAGTAATAGTGGCATTATTTGTAACCGTGAAAGACTGGAAACAATCTAAATTTCCAGCAATAGGGACGTGGTTAAGCTAATTACAGTTCATCTGTACAATACCACTGTAAAAAGCGACAGAAGATCTGCACATACAATTAAAAAGTGATCTCTGAAATATTTTATGTTAAAAAAAAAGAAGCAAGGTACAGATAATGTGCATAGTTCGCTACATGTGTATGAGAAAGGAAAGAAAGTGGTATGGTGTGTGTGTGTGTGTGTGTGTGTGTGTGTGTGTATCTTTATCCAAAAACAAAGTATCTTAGTTCAGGCTCTTCTAACAAAAACACCATTCACTGAGTGACTTAAGCAACAAACATAACGGGAGGTAAGCCAAAAACAGATTTTTAAAATGGTTAATGGTAAGGGGAAAGAAAGAACTTGGGAGATGGAATGGGATTATGGAATCATGTAAATGTTTCATATAATTTTAAAAAATAAGTTAATTCAGGGGTGCCTAGGGGGCTTAGTCAGATAAGCGTCTGACTTTGGCTCAGGTCATGATCTCCCAGTTCATGAGTTTGAGCCCCGCATCAGACTCTGTGCTGACAGCTCAGAGCCTAGAGCCTGCTTCAGATTCTGTGTCTCCCTCTCTCTGCCACTCCCCCACTTGCATTCTGTCTCTCCCTCGCTCTCAAAAATAAATTAACAAAACTAATGAACATTAAAAATTTTTTACATAATAAGTTAATTCAAAAAGAAAAAAAGCATCTCTGAAGGTAAAAAAGAAACTTAAATTAACTTACTATATATAAGGTTGGTAGAATAGTCATACAGAAAATAAATATTTCAAGTAACTCAGAAACATGGTATTTTGTTTTTTTTTCTTTTTTTAATTTTTTTACTGTTCTATTTATTTTTGAGAGAGAGAGAGAGACAGCATGAGCAGGGGAGGGTCCGAGAGAGAGGGAGACACAGAATTCGAAGACAGGCTCCAGGCTCTGAGCTAGCTGTCAGCACAGAGCCCGATGCGGGGCTCGAACCCACAAACTGTGAAATCATAACCTGAGCCGAAGCAGACACTTAACTGACTGAGCCACTCAGGCGCCCCAAAACATGGTATTTTGACCATACATCCCTAGCGAGGCCATACAGGGAGCTATATTCTAAAAGCAAAATGAACAAGAAATCTTAAACTGTACACAGTAGTGTCATTGTTGGCAATAAAGTTGGACTATTTGTTTCCTCTTGCTGCTGTGACAAATGACCACAAATTTAGCGGTTTAACACAACGCAAATTTCTCATCTTGTACTTACACATCTGGACACAATTCCTGAGAATTGTGAAACACAATTCCTTCCCATCAGTGAGCCTATGAAAGTCAAGAAACAAGTTACCTGCTCCTAAAATGTCATGGAGGGACAGGCATAAGATAACTGATAGACATTTGGTTCAAAGGAGAAGAAAATGGAAGGGGGTAAAAAAAAAATGACACGTGTCACAAGCAATTTCAAAATCCAGCCAGAAAAACTCGATTTGTTCCATGGTCTGGGAATAACCCTCTCTGGCTCACGGCCCCACCCTGGGGGTCATCTTTTATTTCTTATATGAAAAATAGCACACATTTACAGCCCGATAGTTTTATCGGCTTCTTTCTTGCCTATAGAATGTTGGGGGTCCAAGCTGCCTTCTTTCATTTTGTACTTTCTCTGTACCTATCTGGTACAGAGCCAGTGGTATTTCTGCTGGTATAAATTTGCAAGAGCCTTGTGGACCTGCTATGTCTGTCTCAGGGACTTGCTCCATCAGACAGGAGACTCCCCTGTAGAAATCTCCCGGACAATCTCATCTCCATTCCCGGCTTCTGCTGAGGCAGCTGACGGGTCCATGCGTAACACACCTTCAAAGCTCCTCCCTATGACTGGATACTCTGAACAGTGATCCCTCCAAGGCACTAACAGAAGGTTGTCCATCCACACCCTTCCATTTCTTTCCAGAGCATGTGTCCTGACAGTGAATCTCCTCATTTTAACTTCTTTTGCGTTCTGAATAAGCTGAAATTTTCCCAAATTACCAAGCTCTGGATCCTGTTTGCCTATCAATTCTTTCTCAACCTATCTGTTTCCTCTTACATTTCGCTATAAGAAGCAAGAAGAAACCAAGCCACATGTTAAGCACCCTGCTTGGAAAGCTCAGCTAAATATCTAAATTCATCATTTACAAGTTTTGCTTTCCCCATAACTGCAGGACACAATTCAGTTACACTTTCAGCCGATTCCCTTTCCGCCAGCTACCAATAACGTGTTTCTCATTTCCATCTGAGCCTCACTGACAGCTCCTTTAATAACCGTGTTTCTATCGACGGTTTGCTCCGTGATTCGGGTGCCCTCTAAGACAATTTACCCTGCTTCTCACTTCCTTCCAAGTCAGCACTAAACAGAGCCATTCACATCCATATGTCTATTAACAATCTATTTGAGGCAATCTAGGTTTTTTCTTTTCTATCACGCTCCAAAAATTCTCCCAGCTTCCAGTCATTGCAAAGCCACTTCTACACTTGTAGGTATTTGTTTCGATAGCTCCTTGTGTCCAAGCACCAAAATCTGTATTCGCCTCCTATTACTGCTGTAATAAATTACCATGGCCTAAAGCAGTGCAAGTTATCTCACTGTTTCAGAGGTCAGGAGTCTGAAATGGGTCTCTCTGGCTTAGAATAATGTGCTAGCAGGGCTGTATTCCCTTCCGGAAGTTCTGGGAGAAACCTTGCAGTTTCTCTTGCAGTTTCCATCTTCTAGATGCTTCCCACATTCCTTGACTCATGGCTCACTTCCATCTTTAGTGCTGACAATGGCCGGTCTAATCTTTCTCATGAGCTATCTCTCTGGTTTGGACTCTTCCACCTCCCTCCTCACCATTTAAGGACTTTTGTGATTACCGTGGGGCCCCCCAGGATAACCCAGGATACTCTCCTTGTTTTAAGGTCACTTGCTTAGTAAACTTAATTTATATATATAACATATATATATATATAATTAATATATATAAATGTTTATTCATTTTAGCAGGCTCTGCATTGACAGTAGCAAGCCCGATGCAGGGCTCAAACTCACAAACTGTGAGATCGTGACCTGAGCTGAAGTCAGATACTCAGCCGACTGTGTCACCCAAACGCCCCTAGTAAACTTAATTCTATCTACAACCTAAGCTGCCCCTTGCCATGAAACATAACAAATTCAGTTTCGAGGCATTGGGATCCAGACATGTTTGGGGGATGGGGGGTGTATTATCCTGCCTACCATAGTCAGTATTTTTATTTTGAAATGTACACACACATATATGTACACACACATACATATACATATTAAGATAAAACAAGTGATTATAATAAAGTTATAAGGAATCAAACTGATTTTTAGCATATGATAAAAGAGATACAAATATAAACTCAGAGTTAAGTAAAAACCCGATATGGCCAATAAGCATATGAAAAAATGACCAACATCGCTTACCATCAGAGAACTACAAATCAAAATCACTATGATATATCACATTACACCCACTAAGGTGGCTAGTATTTAAAAGAAAGAAAGAAAATAACAAGTGTTGGTGAGGATGTGGAAAGATTGGAATACTGGCACACTGTTGGTTGGATTGCAAAATGGTGCAACTACTATGGAAAATGGTATGGAGGGGGCTTTCAAAAAATTAAACATAGAACTCCCATAGGATCCAGCAATCCTGCTTCTGGGAATAAATCCAAAAGAACTGAAAGCAAAATCTTGAAGAGATATTTGCACACCCTTGTTTATAGCAGCACTATTCCTAATAGCTAAGAGACAGAAGCGACCCAATGATCCATCAGCAGATGAGTGGATAAACAAAAGGTGGTGAATACATACAATGGAATATTCTTCGGCCTTAAAAAAGAAGGAAATCCTGGGGCGCCTGGGTGGCTTAGTCGGTTAAGCATCGACTTCAGCTCAGGTCATGATCTCACGGTTTGAGTTTGAGTCCCTCATCACAGCTCAGAGCCTGGAGCCTGCTTTGGATTCTGTCTCCCTCTCTCTCTGCCCCTCCCCTGCTCACTCTCTGTCTCTCTCTCTCTCAAAAATAAATAAACATTTTAAAAAAATTCTTAAAGAAGGAAATCCTGTCACATACTATAACACGGGTGAACCTCAAGGCCATTATGTTAAGTGAAATGAGACAGTCATAAAAACACAAATAACAGATGGTTCCTCTTATATGGGGTGTGTAAAATAGTCAATTCATAGAAACAGACAGTAGAAGTGCTTACCAGGGCCTGGCGGAAGGGGGAATGAGTAGTTGTTAGCTAATGGGTATAGAATTTCAGATTTGCAAAATAACAAAGTTCTGGATCTCTGTTTCACAACAATATAAACACGCTTAACACTCCTGCACTATACACTTAAAATGGCTAAGATGGTAAATTTTATGTTCAAAAAAATTTTTTATGTTATCTATAAATATTATCACAAGAAAGAAATGAAAGCACAAGAATCAAGTTTCTATCATTTTTTATTGTAAACTGTACTTCAGAATAACCAAATAATTGATGAAAGTTCTTCTTCATAGAGGAATCACAGCTAATAAATGTAGAAGGAATGACAGATTTAGAAAATCACAATTTCACAACCTCATAAACAATAATGAATCTAGGCAACATATGACAACAACAAGGATGCAAATCTTTTTTTTTTTTTTAAACTTTATAGTTTATTGTCAGGTTGGTTTCCATATAACACCCAGTGCTCTTCCCCACAAGAGACCTCCACCAAGACCATCACCAAGGATGCAAATCTTTAAGTGAAGTTTGTGGGGAAATTTTGTAACAGAGGGACCAAGCTGACAACTCCTGACCCAACAGTCCATTCTTAATATTGTAAGAACGTGACAACTAGATATTACAGAATCCCTAATGTGATGTGAGAGGAAACCCACAACACAACCTGTAAAGTACACTTGCTAGAGAAACACAGAAGAAAACAGAAACACACAAAAATAAAATCTAAAAATGCCTAGATGAACATGGTTCACAAGATCACAAGGAGGTGACACCGGCAAAAATGGCAGAGTGAGGATCTCTGAAAATTCTATCCTCTATAAAATCAAAAATCATCAGAATCAACTTTTTCAGAACTCTGCAAATGAGCCTGAGTTTATTATTAGCAGAGCTTTTATTCAAAAAAAACTAGCTGAATCTCATTTAGAACAGTGATCCGGGGTGCCAGAGTGGCTCAGTCGGTTAGGCATCTGACTTCAGCTCAAGTCATGGTCTCACAGTTTGTGAGCTCGAGGCCCGCGCCGGGTTCCCTGCTATCAGTGCCAGCCACTTCAGATCCTCTGTCCCCCTCTGTTTCTGCCCCTACCCTGCACTGACTCTCTCGCTCTTGCTCTCTCTCAAAAATAAATAAACATCAAAAAAAAAAAAAAAAAACTCCAACAGTGGGCTTTGTAGCATTGCCCTCATCCCTTGTCCCACTCTCCAGCTCCAAAGTAGTTTTAAAAAATAAGAACCCCTGCCCCAACCATCTGCAATGAAAAGTCACAACCTGGCCATCCATCAGAAGGAAAAGAAAAGAGTTGAAGCTCTTTCAAAGCCACAGTCCTAAAGAAGTATCATTTTTTGACCTGTCTGGTTAATTCTTGGAAGATCCCACTTACAAGGCTAATCTGTATTTGACCTGACTCAGTGCTTTCCCAGTAAAAAAGAGTAAAAAGCATTTTCCCCGGGGTGGGGGGACATTGAAAATTAAAAGCGAATGTTTAACTTCACACTACCTAGTCTGGTGGATAACAGTTGCAGCAAACATTAGGCTAACCAAAAGGCTTAAAAGGAAATGCTGGGAATAAGATATCTGTAGGTGCTTTGAAAATCTCGAACACATTCCTGGGGATGTGGAAGATCCCGTGCATGTATAGATTGTATACATTATACACGGTCTCAGGGAAGGCCTGAGAAGGCCCTAAGCTCTCACCTCTGAGTGACTCTAAGGATCTACACACGCAGGTGAAGGCTTAAGGAAGGGGTGTAAGTGGTCTGGTTGAGTGTTGAAAGCGGGCCCCAACACGTACTCAGAGCCCCTTGGCAAAGACCACGTGACTCATTGTTACCAGGCATTTAAAATACTCTGTCCAATCTAACTGACCACTAACCTGACCACACAGAGACTTCAGTGGCCACACGTGACAAAGAATACGGACTTTACCGAATTAGTTCAGAAGAATCATTAATCAAACAACGTCTACAACAAACAGCAACCAAAACGAACACTGGGGATGGGGGTAGAAATCAATTTCCAGATCTGCTACATTGTATTATTTTAAAGGTACAGCTTTCAAGAACAACACAAAAAAAACTATGACAAGTGCAAAGAAACAAGAAAGTTGGACCCATACACAGGAAAAAAGGCAATCAATAGCAACTGCCCCTGAGGAAACGGAGATGATGAACTTCTCAGAAAAGACTTCAACATCAGTGACTTCAAGTAGCAAAAGGAATAAAAAGTACTGAATAAAGACACAAAAGGAATAAAGTACTGAAACATAACAAAATACAGATGAATCTTTAAAATATTATGCTAAGTGAAAGAAGACAATCACATGATTCTGTTTTAATGAAATACTCAGAATAGGCAAAATCTATAGAGGTAAAAAAGTAGATGAATGATTGCCTAGGACAGGGGAGAGTGGGTATGGGGGAATGGGGAGTGACTGTCTATGAGTAGGGGTTTTTTTTTTTTGGTGGGGAGGGTAATGAGATTATTCTAAAAATGAATTTGGTGATGATGCACATATCTCTGAATCTAGTGAAAACCATTGGATTGTATTCTTTATTTCTTTTAATGTTTATGTATTTACTTTGAGAGAGAGAGAGCAAGCAGAGAGGGGCAGAGAAAGAGAGACAATCCCAAGCAGGCTTCACACTCAGCATGGAACCCAACACGGGGCTTGAACTCACCACCCCGAGATCAAGACCTGAGCTGAGATCAAGAGTTGGATGCTTAACTGCTTTAGCCATCCAGGAGCGCACCCCCTCCTTATCATTTTTACTGCTTTTATCATAAAATCCTATTTTGTCTGATATTAGTACTGCTGCACCATTTTCTTGTTGTTGTTGTGAGGATTTGCCTAGCTTTTATCCCTTTCATTCTAACCTTTTAGTATTCCTTGATTTCCGTGTGTTTCTCATAAACAGCACAGAGCTAGACTTCATTCATGTAATTATTGCTTTTGTTCCAATCTGAAAATCTCTGTGTGTATAGATTAGATGGCTATAAGGTGACTATCATCTATATATTTTTATTATGATCACCATTACACTGGACTTATTTCTACCATTTCATTTTGTGTTTTCTATTTACCTGCTTCCTCTTTGCTTATTTTTTTTTTCTCCTTCCCTGACTTCTGCGAGATCACACATGCTTTCTTAACTCCTTTCTTCACCCCACCTATTTGGAGAACACATATTTTCACTTAATAATTAGTTATCTTTATATACACTTCTCATTTTCACGTATTTCTCACAAACATCTAAGCAATATCTGTATCTTCTTCTTTTTTCTTTTCTTTTTCTTTTTTGAAGTTGATTTGTTTACTTTGAGAGAAAGAGAGAGAGAAAGAGAATGAACGGGAGAGGGGCAGAGAGAGGGAGAGAGAGAATCCCAAGCAGGCTCTACACTGCCAGCGCGGAGACAAACACTGGGCTTGAGCTCTTGAACCGTGAGATCATGACCTGAGTTAAGATCAAGAGTCAGACGCTTAACCCACTAAGCCGCCCAGGTGCCCCTGGATTGTATTCTTTAAATGAGTGACTGTATGATACCTCAACTATATTAATAAGGCTGTAATTTTAGAAAATAGTAAAACTATGCAAAGAAGAGCAGCCAAGATGTGACCATACAAGGGAGAGTTGTTCCTTGGCCAGATGCTGTTCACCCAGTTTCACACTTGAAAAAAAAAAACTTCTTGAAACTGTAATTATAGGCCCCTGTCTACTTCAACTCCACTTTCAAGAAATGGATGGCAGGTGGCCACAATAACCCTTTGCTCCCATTCAGCCTCAGCCTTAATACTCTAGCTGCAGGTGCACTGCAGGGGTGGGCATCACCTGCTGGCTCATTTAAGTTGCTGCATGGAATTAAAATGAACACCAGCAGGTATTTACTTAGTCGTTCAGTATTTGCTGGACACTTGAAAACTCTTGCAACCAGGAAGCTTGTGGATTAGTGAACCCACAGCCAAAAGAGTGGCTTCCTCCTTGGATGATCAGTGGGTCAGTCATGACAAATGACCCAAGTGAAGAGTGGGGACCCAAGGGTGAACAGAATAGATATGCTCCTGCCCTCAAGCAGCCTCAAATCTAGTAAAAGAGGCAATCATGAACCACATCATCAGCCCAGGGGAAGACCCTAAGGAACAGCGACAATATTGCAGGAGCTCCTGAACAAGAGGCCATACAAGGACCAGGCAGTTGAGAAGGCCCAGATGCCCACTGGCAGTCTCCCATGGGACCAGAGTGGGGTAACATACTGTTTCTTCATTTGGGTGATTGTTACACAGGTGTGTTTACTTTATGAAAAGCTATTTACCTGTGATTTTTTGCATTGCTCTCTCCATATGTTATGCTTTCATAAAAAGGTTACTTGAAAATATTCCACTGATTCAAATATTCCACTGGAATCAAATGTAGACACCTTCCTGCATCTCTCTATGGTGCCCATCTTCCTCTCTAACTGCAATTCATTCACTCCATCCTCATTCTCTATGCTCTAAGCTCACCAGCCTACATTTGGTGGCAGAAATGCCCAAATTGTTCTGGCCTGAGAATCTTCTATAGGCTTTTCTTCTGCCTGAGGTGCATTTGTCTGTTCTTCACGAAGTTTGTATTTCTGCAAATCCAGTCTCAGTTGAAATGGCAGCCCCTCAGAGATGCCTGACCTCACCACTCCCCCTACATTGTCCGGCACCCTGCATGGTCCAGTCACAGGGCCCTGTGTATGTTCCTCATTGCACTAGACTCATTGCACTTTTGTGTCTTATCACCTGTCTCCCATTATAGACTATAGTATCCGTGGAAGCCAAGGCTGTATCTCACTCAACATTTTACCACCATGCCCAGCAGAGTGCTCAATGTATAGCGCACACTTGTAATAAATATTTGCAAATGAGTGAATAAAGAAATGGAAGGCAATACTCGTCCCAAGAGTGCAGCAAGGACATGCCCTTTCAGGCGCTGTGGCAAGACAATAAGTGAGGTTTTGTTGGCAGAATCTTGTGGCCCCCGTTTAGCCACCCTAGAGTAGCAATACTGGGAGATAATGAATTACAGATTATGAATACAGGAGTACATTGGCACTCCTAGAGCCAACCTTTCAAGGGGAAGTTTGAATGCTATTAAATGCATTAAATGGCACAATGAATGGAACAAAAGTCTCTGTAATTCCCACCATCTCTTCACCCCTACCAACCTGGGAAATCGGTGGCTTCACGTCATCTTGATTCTTAACACAATGGCACAGGGACAGTCTGGCTTGTCAGAGGATGTGACTGTCAAAGCATCTTTGTGTGCAGGTGTGATGATGCTTTTCCCACACAGCAGGGAGAGACTGCAGGCTGTAATTTTCCCCTGCTCCCTGCTGTTATGAAAACCATACCATTTCCTCCCTAACCTTAGAATATACCTAAAAGTACTCCCCTAAATGTACCAGGTGCAGCTGGGGAAGGTCTCTTAATGCCAAAGGAGATGTTTAGAAAGTAGGAAGAGCTTAGAGAGACTCTTGAATACTGAAAACAAACTGAGGGCGGAAGGGGGAGGGGGAAAGGAGAAGGGGGGTGATGGTCATGGTGGAGGACACTTGTGGGGAAGAGCACTGGGTGTTATATGGAAACCAACCTGACAATAAACTATAAAGTTAAAAAAAAAAAAAAAGAAAGTAGGAAGAGCTTAAATCAGGGCAGGTCAGAGAAAAGGCCAGTGTACCTGGGTCAGGCCTATACCAGTAACCTACTCCCAGAAGGAAGCCATTGGCCAACCCAGGTAGCCTACTCTAACCAGCCACCTACCCACAGCCCAACCCCTCACCTGAGTACAGCCTAACCCCCACTCTACCCACAGCCTGACCTTCACCATGCCCAGAACTTGACCCCTCAGCCTGGCCTGAGACTGACCCCTTGATCCCAGGCACATACAGTCTTGCCCTTCAGGGTACATCTTATTTCCTTACCCACACTGTGACCTCTCTGGGGCAAGACATCAATATCTCCTGAGAAACTGAATATACAAGTGGACAATGGCCAGACCATATATGACAATGAAACCCTTACCCACAATCTCTGGCAACCAGCCCAGGAAGCCAAATGCCCACAGCAATTGGCCTAGAATGGTCAGGAATTGTTCAATGACTTCCAGCTTCTTTATTTCATGTACCACGACCAACCAGATAAAGGCAAATATGCTCCCTAACCAATCACATAAGATGCCCCTCTTATAGTCAGGTTCCTTCCAATGTTCCCAACAACCTTCAATCACTGTATGCCTGAAGCCTTCCTTTCTTTTTTTGGTATAACACTTTCCCACTCTCTGCCTGCCTTTAAGTCCCTGACAAACGCAAGTAATGGTGGCCGACTCCCTTGCTACGATAGGCTCGGAATAAACAGCTTCTGTTTGTTCTCACCTAGGTGCTCTTCATTTCTGTCCGCAGTTCCTGGAGGTCCCGACAAGATACAGTCTACACTGCCCAACACTGTAGACCCCAGCCTTTGGCCAGGTGCATTCTATGCTGACAATGTACTCATGACTTCAAATCCACGCCAGTGTGGTAAGTCAGCACTTGGTCTGAACTCCCCTCTCTCTGTGTTGCGTCCTTAGCTACTTATTAATAGCTTAGTGCCCAGGTTTTTTTATTGTGTCTCCTTTGTTTGCGTCCTTGGTAGAATTGGGCCATCCCTCTTCACCTCTTTGGCTCTCTTTTGTGCTTCCATTTTGTGCTGTTTGTCAAAATTCTTGGTCACAGGAATGAAAATCACAGTCCAGAACACAGGCAGAGGCCCCCTGAAGACCTGTAGGTCAAGCGAGCCTCACAGAGCATTGAGTTTGTAGTTCTCACTGCACTAAAATTCATTCAGACAAAGTGTTGTGGGTCACCAATAAAGCTAGATAAGGTTCTTCTTCCATCTCAATACCTTGTCTAGAGAGAATCTTCTGTCTGGTTTTCCTGAAGGAGTACAAATTGTCAGGTCTGTGTTTAGAGACAGTCAACTGTCAGGCTGAGGTCCTAAGACACTGGGTAGCAAAGCATGATGTCTCTACCGCCCACTGCCAGCTCTCATGGGGTCATCCAAGTCCTGTCCTCCTCCAAGAAAACTCCTGTCTCTTACAGATGTTAGAATCCAAATTCTCTCAAGGATCCTGCTCTGGGGAACACGTGACTTGAACACAATTGTTCATTTGAGAGAACTTTAGCAGACAAAGGGAATAAGATAATTTGATCAGTGTGCAGAGGTGCCCAAAGGAAATACTGATTTAAAAATTGCTTCACTGAAAAATTCTTTGGCCAAAGCTAATGGGCAATTTGAAAACTTAAGTAACAGCAAACAAGACTTGTCCTTTGTCTTCCCCCTCCTTGCCCTCCAGTTACTTTCCTAGATGCAGCACTGCCTCTTCTTCTCTCACCCTTCCACTGCTCCCCCTCCACAACGCCAGTGACTCCTCCCTCCTCCTCCCTGTCCAGCCCCTACCCTTTCCCCAACAACTCCAGAGATCCTTAAATACCAGTCACCTCTAACAATTAATGCCTGACACAGGCCAGGTATCCAGACAACTGGAGAATTTAAACCTTGGACCAGAACTGAATTAATAACTATAATGAAGGATTTCCCTAAACCCAGAGAAGACCAGCAGCTATTCACAGAAGAGTTTAGAATTCTTTTGGGTGCATGTGACCCAGGTTTACCTGAGCTATTACCAATTTCACACATTTTGGTCCAAACCTCAGTGCTGAATCCCAGATGACAGAAGTTAATTAAACTGACCTGAATCTCTCTTACCACAGTAAATCCGAGGGTCAAAAACAAGCCCCAAAAAGTGGAACAAGATCCACTAAAACCCACACCTGAAGCTTTTGTAATAAAATCCTTTTGGGCCGGGTACCTGGGTGGCTCAGGAGGTTGAGTGTCTGACTCTTGTTTTCGGCTCAGATCATAACCCCAGGGTCCACATACCATCAGGCTCCATATTGAGTGTGGAGTCTGCTTGGGATTCTCTCTCCCTCTCCCTCTTCCCCTCTCCTCTGCTTGTGGGCTCTTGCTCTCTCTCTCTAAAATTAAAAAAATATATATTGGGCCACAAATCTAATCATGCAAAAGAAGAAAAGCTAGGCTATGGGGCCCTGTTGTTTGTGTTGCTGTTTGTGTTTCAAACACCAATCTAGATGTGTTAGTGAAGGTATTTTGTAGATGTGAAAGACATCAACAGTCAGTTGACTTTAAAGAAAGGAGATGACCCTCAATAATGTGAGTGGGCTTCATGCAATCAGCTGAAGACCTTAAGAGCACAAACTGAGGTTTCCCAGAGAAGAAGAAATTCTGCCTTAAGACTGTAACATCAAAACCCTACGAGTTTCCAGCCCACTGGCTTGCCCTACAGATTTCAGACTCATGACTGCTACTTCACCTCTCAACTGAATGTACAGCCTGCGCTACAGATTTTGGTCTTCCCAATGCACAACTGAGTGCATCGATTCCTTAAAATAAAACTAAAAATATTTGAATATATACATATTCAAATATATTTATCACCTATTGGTTTTGCTTCTCTGGACAACTTGTTACAGCCCTGCAGATCAGACAAGTAGAAGACCTACTTCCCAACTGACCACCTTTATTAACAAGGATACGTGTGGATATTGTAAACAAAAGGCACTCTGGTAAAAAGGTCATTCCATTTTATAAGAGAAAAGTCCCTCCATTTAGGTCAGTGAGGGTGTTCCAGAGAAGGAAAAAAACACTCAATATCCTGCCTTATCCATAAACATCCAATGTAAATAATATGTAGAGATGGTCACCCTCAACAATTCTTGGTAGACATAAGTGCTACGATTTATACCATAAACCTTCTTTGTTCAACTTCTTCCTCAGAGTAAACATACCACCCAGGTGGTAGGTATTTCAAATAGCTCACAAAATTTCCCTATCCTACAGCCGATAACTATAACCCTCGGGCCTTGACTGAAAACCTTTCCTTCCTGCTCTGTGTGACGCCCCTGACAATTTAACAGGAAAAGATGTATTTGGCCAACAGAATCGTGATATGTAGTGTATACCAGAGGGACTATTTCTTGAGGTTCCAGAGGACTTTTCTACTCATAATCAAGTCGGGTCTGTTCTGGGTATGCCTTTACCTTCTTTAGATTTGATGCATACACCTGACAAAGTGCTTGACACCATTTGTGACTCTTGAAAGGAAATGTTTTAGCAGATCAGCGTGCCAATCTCAACCAAGGTGTATTCGTTTCCTGTGGCTGCTGTTACAAAGGAAACAAACCTGTGGCTTGAGACAACAGGAATTTATGCTCTCACAGGTCTGACAGTGGAAGTCCAAAATTCAAGGTGTTGGCAGGGCCACGCTCCCTGCAGATGTTCCAGTGGAGAATTCATTCCTCACCTCTCCCTGCTTCTGCTGCAGCCGGCAATCCCTGGCCTCCCCTGGCTCGTGGTCTCTGTTCTCTGTCTCTGTCCTCACATCACTTTCTCCTCAGTGTTTCTTTGTCTCATCTCCCTCTGGCTCACTCTTACCAAGATACTTATCATTGGGTATAGAGTCTACTTAGATGATCCAGGACGGTCTCCTCATCTCAAGACCCTTAACTAAGTTACATCTGCACAGACTCTTTTCCTAAAGAACATTAACATGCGCAGATTCCGGGGTGGCCACATCTTTTGGGGAGCCACCATTCAACCCACTACAAAAGGTTATGAAGCTAATTAAACCACCAAAGAATAGGTCTCTGGAGGGATTCAGAGAGGCCCTTATAAAACACCAACAAGTAGCCTCCAATTTTCAAAAGGAAGAATGGAAAAAAAAAATCTGTTTGTAACCTTTACTCACATAATCTCTGGCACTCTCAAGGTGGCCAGTTGGTAGAACCAGATGATTTCAAATGGATATTAGCTGAATGAGTCATCAATGTTCCTCTGCTACGCATGTGCAGATCCAGAGCAGCCTTCTGCCCAGACCAGAGCACTCGCTGGGCCCTGCAGTGTCCAATGACCACCTTCCTTCAAAGGCCTGAGGCCCTAGACAAGAGCCCAAGCCAAAAACTACAGGAACATGTCAGACACGTTCCAACCCCGGGCCCTTTCTATTCCCTTTTGGGAGCGGGGACATGTACCACTGCAATCCAGCTCCTGCTGGTGCCTCCCAGAAGCACTCCTCCTAGGACAAAGGTGCCCGCTCCTGCCCTAGACAGACCCGGCTCCCTGGAATGTGAGAAGTCCTCCCCAGTTGCCTCTTGCAAAAGGCTGACAATCAGGGACAGAGACTTATGCTTTAACCCTCAGCAATACTCAGAGGTGTACAGTCTTTCATGCTTTCACTCATTCACCGGTTTCTTCATTTGTTGATTCACGTGTTCATCCACCAACTAAACAAACTCACCAAGCAACTTCAAGAGCCCAGGCCTGCACTAGCTACTGGGCACAAAAAGACCATTAGGTCAGTCACTGGAAATGCCAAGAAGGCCACTATCTCCAGACACCACAGGTAAATAATGCGATTACAAAGCACTAGAGAGGAATAAATCAAAGACAATGGAGACCCAAAGGAGGAGGTGAGCGGGATTTTTGCAGACGCTGAATCCCCACATGGGACAGTTATTACCACCATTTTACATTTGTGGAGGAAATGGAGGATCAAAGAATCAGTGACTAACCTACAGAGGAGAGAGGAAGGGGGAATCTGGTAGGAGCCAGAGGGATAAGGCATGGAGAACACTAAAGTGGGGAAGGCCAGTCCCACTTCCTAATTTTCTTCCTGGGACACTTGGGATTTTTTGCTTCCTCCATCCGTCTACCCTCCAGGGAATCATTATCAAGGGAAATCCTCCTTTTTTCACTGTCCTCTCCAGAGAATCTTGGCCCAGGAGAAAGGAAATGGAAAATGGCTTTGGGCCATCGTATTTGTGAGTTGGAAGGTTGACATCCCAGCAGGAGCTGTCTCAGCCTCCTTAATTGGGATTGGAGTCATGCAACCCTGCCTGGCCTCTCAAGTTGATTACAGGCCACTTCCTCTCAGTTGACTGGCCTATTTTAATTCTGTGTTAGGAAACCTCCCTCATTAGCATTTGCTGCTCTGGTTGAGGGTCAGAGAATTTCTCAGGTTAGCAAAGTTTATCCCTGGAACTTTCTCATCTTTCTTTTCGTTTAGCACGGACAATTCTCATGGACCATCTTCCCCACTCCTGGCATTACCCACAATGGGTAATTTGATTTCAGGGGCTGGATGAGACAGTAACTTTGTATGTCACCTTTCTACTAGCAGGTACAAGGGAAATGTGAGGTAGTGAAAAACTCTGGTTGTTGGAGTTAGGAGATCCAGATTACAGGGGTAGACTTTTCAGCGCTGATAAAGGAAGGTGACAGATTCCCATTGGCCCTGGGTGGATTCTACCAGAACGGGATCACTAACTCTCCATGAAGGTTAAAGCAATGCTAGCTGAGTCTCCACTGCCCTCTTGGATTCCCCTTGTGCCTTCCCAGAGCTGAGTGAGTTGGAATTATCACCATCACCTGCTCATTCCCAAATGGTATTCCCAACTCTCACCTTTTTGTAGCAGGCTGTGCTGGAAATGTGCACGGTAGGGTTGGTCGGAAAGGAATAGCCACACGAAAAGCATCCACTGGGCCTGGATGGAGTGTTAACTGGGTTCAGAGCAGCCAATCTATCTGCTCTTTACATAGTCCATCCATGGGCATTGCCTAACTAATGCTCAAATCAAGTCTTCCTGGGACTCTTACTGTCCTGCAGCACAGACAGACTGGATGGTCATCAAATTCATTCCCTTTTCCCTGGGCAGTTGGCTGAACCACATTTCCCCCTTGCATATAAGTGGGGGGCATGGGCTTGGACAGAGGTGTTGTGTGTGGCTCCTAAAATGTCCGCATAATCCTCCCCAATCCCCTCTGTTCTTTGGGCAGCTGGTTGTTGACAATTTAGAAGAGGTGTCCAGGATCTTGGAGAATTTCCAAGCTCGGGGGAAATGTGGAGCCACTCATTGGAAGGAACCTGGATCCCTGAGTCGCCTCATGGAGATCTGTCCATGAGAGCTGCTGACCAGGTACATTCACACTGGATGTTGAGTAAATGAGAATTAAAGCTTCATTGCACTAAGCCACTGACACTCGGGGGTTGTTTATTACAGCTTTTAACCTACCAAAACTAATCTCTGCCCCACTCGGAGAGTTTTCCACCCCTAATAGGTCTTCCAACTTTGTACAATATCCTGCTTCCCAGCTTATTTCCTCTCCCAAGGAAAATAAATAAATAAAATAAAAAATAAAAAATAAAAAGGATATCTCTTAGGAGCTGAAGCAAACACAGCTGCAAAGCAAACAGCCACTCCGAGGGTCGGCAGAACAGTGGGCTGCTTGCCAGGCTCTGAGTGGGGTATCATTCTATTGGTTCCCATTCCCAGCCTCTACCATTTCCACTGTGATGGGAAATACAGTCACTAACTTCCAACTCCATTAATTGTAAGCACAAATTAGCGTAAATAATCAAATCATAACTGGCCTTGGGGCTCCTGGGTGACTCAGTCAGTTGAGCATCTGACTCCTGATTTCAGCTCAAGTCATGATCTCATAGTTCGTGGGACTGGACCCTGTGTCGGGCTGCACGCAGGCAGAGCCTGCTTGGGATTCTCTTTCTCCCTCTCTCTCTGCCCCTCCCCCACTCATGCATTCTTTCTCTCGCTCTCTCTCGCACGTGCGCTCTTAATAAATAAATAATAAATAAACTTAAAAAATTCATAACTGGCCTCAAGCTCCCTGCAGCTTCAATTGACAGAGGGATAGAGCTGGAAAGGTAGATCACAAAGTATCTTCTTCCTGCCAACAACATCATTTCCCCAGATTCCCCCTGACCTGAGACCACCAGGAGGTGCGGGTCCTGAGCACCAAGCTCTGCGGTCTTGAGGGTGAGAGGAGGTAGCCTTGAGCCCTCCCCCCTTCACCCAGTGCCCCTGCTGACCACAGTATGTAACTGCAGTGAATGACACAATTAGGGGGATCAGGAAGGCTTATGTCGTGGATCAGTCAGGATTATATGTACAATCAAGCCCTGGAAAACTTAAAAGTCAGGCTAGGACGAGAGATCCGTTTGCAGCTGAAGAATAGAATGGATGTCCATATTCTTCATAGGGACTGATCCTGGGAAGTGGCAGCTTTAGCTGTGTCTTCCAGTGACATGTATGATTCTGTACCCATTCAGATTCCACTGCTATTTGGAGGTGGAAAGGTACTGGAAAAGAGTTTCTCTGGATTTGGATTTTCTTTGAAGATTTAATTGGAGACAGTCTCCAGGACTCAGATATCAAACCCAGAGAAAACTTCTATCCATAGCAATGGGATGGCTCTCCTCCTAGCTCTTAGGAACACTTTCTGCCATTTGAATGTGAGCCACCGAATGGCAGGGACTTTGCTTTATTCAACATCATATCCTGATTGCCAGCAACAGTTGCTGGTATATAGCAACTACTCTCATTACCTTGTGTTGAATGAATGAATAAAGGTTGGTGGGGTGGGAGGGAACTGGGGGCTTCTGGTCACCAAAAACAGGATCTCTATCAAGAACACCTTCTCCATCAGTGTTCTCTCCCATTCGGCAGTCTGACTCTGAAAGTGACAACTGCCTGCAGCATCTTCATGAGAGAGGAGGAGATCCAGATCTCCTCATGACCTCTCATAGGGGCTGAAGTCCCAGGCTAATCAGCCTACGAGTTAACTTCTCAGTTGTGGGATGAACTTCTCCTTTTTCTTTACACTCACTCTAAAGGGATCTCATAAGGGAGGGGAGATAAATGCATAGGCTAAGTTGTCCATCTTAAATAGAAGCCTTGTCACTGGATCGCAGAGAACCTAAGGGCCACCAGGGCCACCAGGCCGCACCTTGCTTTCATTCCAACTCCCTACAGTAAATTCTTGAAGACCCAAGAAACAAGTGGAAGATGCAATGGGGAAACTGAGGGCCTTGGAAGAGCTGTTTCTAAGCTAGGACTCTAACAGCTTTAGCTTCCTGGACTGGGGAGGCCAGTAGGAGAGGGGGCTACCCATCTCTCAACATTTCTCCCATTTTCTGCTTTTTCTCCAAAGCACTTGCTCATCTAAGACTCTCAAACATCCTGCCCTGTGTCATCCACAGCTAGTGGACACCAGGGCCATGAGGTCTCCACCTCTTCCCAGACAGCTCTCCAAATACACCCTCATCTCCCTGGAACAGCTCAAGCCTTCCTCGTCCTGCACCTACACGCTTACCTCTGCCCTGCAATTCCCTTCCCCCTGCCACCCAGAGCGTCCAGCATGACCTACCACCCTGGTAAGCATCTTTAGGCCAGTCAAAGGAATGATCTCTTTTTGTCCCTCCCTACCCAGTCCTGCTCGTTAGGGAGAGGCTCCTCAACCCTCCACCTGTGTTTCTGGTTCATACCAGCTCCACAACCCCTCTGCCCTCAGTCCTCCCTGTCCAAATCTTGCCCTGCAAGCCCCACTCGGCCAACAAACCCAGGCACTGCTCTCAGGCTTTAATGCATATTAACTTATCTAATGTTCACATCATTAAATAGGCACTAACTACTCTTATCTCATTTTACAGATGAAGAACTGAGACACAAAGAAGTCAAAGAGCTCATATGGGACACAGCCCAGATTCAGAGTCAGACAGTCTGCCCACCCCCCACTCTTTAACCATCGGGCCAAGTGCCCTTTCCCACCCTCCTGCACTTAAACCCTCCCTCCCCAGGAGAAGGCCACTTATTTAGTGTAGCAAAAAAGTTTTATTCCAACATCTGATACGGAGCAGAGTAACAATGCAGAAGTTGGTGTATGCAAACCCATGTGTGGTGGGCAGGGTCCGAGGGCCGTAACCATATAGTCTTTTGTTCCTTTTCCCATCACAGGCCAGCACTGGCATCTGATCCCTCCCAGGTCTCTCTCTACTCCACCGGCACTGGCCAGAGGTGTTTGAGACCCTCGCCTGGCCAGTGGCTCGCAAGGAGTAAAGAGGTGCGGCAGATCCATCTAGGCAGTCCCAGGAGGCGACCCGCCGCGGTACTGCGCGGTCCAGTCCGCAGTCCGCAGATCCCAGGCGCTTGCTGCTCTCTGGCGGCCAGAGCCGGGAGCCCGGAGACCTGGGAATCGTGCCGTCTCCGCTCTGCGCGCCCAAGGGCACCAGCGAGTGACCGAGAGGCAGGGGGAAAGGGCGGGAGGAAAGGGGACGCGGTGGAGGGGTAAAGAGGAGGAGGTCCGGAAGGGGCTCGGGAAGGGTTGCGGAGCTGACAGCGAGAAGAGAGGGCGGGCGTGGGCACCCCCGGCGACCTGCTGCCTCGGGGCCGGAGCGGGCGTCAGCGCCGCGGCCCCTCTGGACCCCAGAATTGCCGCTCGCCCGGCGCGCACTGCCCCTTCTCCCAGCGAGCAGGGCGCCCCCTCCCTCGGCGCCGGCCGCCCCCTCCTCCTTCCCGGCACTGCCCCTCCTCCGTCCCGCCCCCCGCGCCCGGTGGAGCGCGCCGCAGTGGCTTTGCCTGCACTGCCCGGCCCCTGAGCCACCGCTCTGCCCGCTCGCCTGGGCACGCTCAGAGAGCCGCGCGCGACTCCGGGCCCCGGTTCTTCTGTCCGACTCCGCGACACCAGCCTCGGGAGCCCGGGCCGCCGCGCCGCCGGCCCCGCTCGGCTGGCGGACAGCCGAGCTCCGCGTTACAGGAACTCGGGCAGGACCCCGACGGGACCCGCGCGCCAGGCTGCAGCCCGAGCCCCGCGGCTATGCCCGGGGCCCCTCGCCTGTCCAGTCGCTCGTCCTGCGCAGGGGCCCGGCCCCCGACGGCCGCGCGTTGAGATGACTTTCCGAGACCTCCTGAGCGTCAGTTTCGAGGGACCCCGCCCTGACAGCAGCGCCGGGGGCTCCAGCGCGGGCGGGGGCGGGGGTGGCGCGGGCAGTGCGGCCGCCTCGGAGGGCCCGGCAGTGGGCGGCGTGCCGGGAGCCGCCGCCGCCGGCGGCGGCGTGGTGGGCACGGGTAGCGGCGAGGACAACCGGAGCTCCGCGGGGGAGCCGGGGGGCGCGGGCTCGGGCGGCGAGGTGAACGGCACGGCGGCCGTCGGGGGGCTGGTGGTGAGCGCGCAGGGCGTGGGCGTGGGCGTCTTCCTGGCAGCCTTCATCCTCACGGCTGTGGCGGGCAACCTGCTGGTCATCCTCTCCGTGGCCTGCAACCGCCACTTGCAGACGGTCACCAACTATTTTATTGTGAACCTGGCCGTGGCCGACCTGCTGCTGAGCGCCACGGTGCTGCCCTTTTCGGCCACCATGGAGGTTCTGGGCTTCTGGGCCTTCGGCCGGGCCTTCTGCGACGTGTGGGCCGCTGTGGACGTGCTGTGCTGCACGGCCTCCATCCTCAGCCTCTGCACCATCTCGGTGGACCGGTACGTGGGCGTGCGCCACTCGCTCAAGTACCCCGCGATCATGACCGAGCGCAAGGCAGCCGCCATCCTGGCACTGCTCTGGGCCGTAGCCCTCGTGGTGTCCGTGGGGCCGCTACTGGGCTGGAAGGAGCCGGTGCCCCCTGACGAGCGCTTCTGCGGCATCACCGAGGAGGCGGGCTATGCCGTCTTCTCCTCGGTGTGCTCCTTCTACCTGCCCATGGCCGTCATCGTGGTCATGTACTGTCGTGTGTATGTGGTAGCTCGGAGCACCACGCGTAGCCTCGAGGCAGGCGTCAAGCGAGAGCGCGGCAAGGCCTCCGAGGTGGTGCTCCGCATCCACTGCCGCGGCGCCAGCACCAGCGCGGGCGCCGACGGGGCGCACCGGACGCGCAGCGCCAAGGGCCACACCTTCCGCAGCTCTCTGTCCGTGCGCCTGCTCAAGTTCTCCCGCGAGAAGAAGGCGGCCAAGACGCTGGCCATCGTCGTGGGCGTCTTCGTGCTCTGCTGGTTCCCCTTCTTCTTTGTCCTGCCGCTTGGTGAGTGACCCCTCTCCCACTAGCCCCTTCCCTTCCGCCTTGAGCCTGTGGCTGTGCCTTCCCTTCCCCCAAACTTGGATGGCCCTCCAGGGAGGAGGGTGACGCTCCACCTGAGCATGGAAGGTTGACTTAGTAACTCTCCTCCTCTCTTAGGCGGGTGCACTGTGTGGGTGACACATGAGAGGCCCTTGAAGCCTGCAGGATTCGTTTTCCAGGCTTCTGACTTGTGTCCTCCCTCTGAATTGCCATTACGAGCCCCAACCCCCTAAATATAAGAGGTCGGTGGCATCTGTGTGGGTACATGCCCATAGAATGTGGTCAGCGGTGTACATGCTCCTCTACATACCCATCCTCCCAACACACACCCAGATGTAAATGCCAGCCCCGTGGAGGTGGGTGCACAGTGGATGGGCCTACATTCATTCATGGGCAGCACCCATGTACATCAGCAGGTCCTGGAAGCCACCTGCTTTTTCCCACACTCATTCAGTGTCAGATGGCTGGGAGACTCCCCCCCACCCCCCCACCCTCCCGGGTATCTGTGAATGCCCTGGGCTCTCAATTCTGAAATCTCCTCTTGGAGGTGGGGGGGCCTGTGTGCCTGAGAAGGAAAGGGATAGGGGCAAATTCTCAAATGGGAGGTTAGTATCTTCATCGTTGTTTCTGACATTTACTGAGTCCTTCTTCTGAGAACTTTCCTATCTCTTTCGGCAGCCTCCCTGCAGTCCTGGGAGGTAGGCAGCTGTTCTCAGGGGCTTAGTTCCACCACTGAAGGCCCCTCCTAGAAGCCTTGGGCTGGATCGGCACAGGGAGGAGAAGGGGAGCAGCATCTCTGGGGACGCATTTGCCCTGAGTCATTTTGCCCATGGCTGCAACCTCAGCTTGGGGCCTCCCCTGCCTTTCCCAGGCCTTGCTCCGTCCACACTCTGCGGCTCAGTCAGGAAGGAGACAAGGGCTTCCCTCCGGCTCCCCTGCAGGGCCTCTCCACACAGCAGCCGAAGTGAACTTTATACATTATAGATTAGAGTGCCACTCTCCACTAAAACCCCTCGATGCTTTCCACACTGCCCTGGGAAAAGAATCCAAACTCTCCACCGTGGCCTGTGAGAGGGTGACCTTCAAATTTATTATTGTCGAAACCAAAATGAGACATTATGAATATTTATGCTGGGATCACAGGCACAGACCGGGACAGCGGGGGCAAACTGGACACGGGGTCCACCTTCTGGAAGGAGGGCCCTGAGTGATGGCCTCATGGCTTTGCTGCCCTGCCCCTTACTCACTGCGTGCTCTGGCTCCTCTGACTCTCTTCTGGTTCCTTGCCCACACGGAGCTCATGCCCTTGCATTTGCTCTTCCCTTTGTCTAGCCTGCCCACCGCCCCCCGTTCCCGGCTAACCTTAGGCCTCCATTTAAATGTCCCTTCTTCAGAGAGGCCTTCCCAGACACCTCAGTCTCAGTGTGTCCTCTGTATTTTCTCCCTGGGGGAACAGGTCTCTGTTCCTTTACATCTGTGTGTTGCTTTTTTGGTGCCTGACTTCCCTGCACTGGCTCAGAAGCTCTTCAAGGGCAAGGCTGTGTGGTCACCAAATCCACAGTGCCCAGCACAGTGCCTGGCATGAAGGGAACAACGTAGCATGGCAGCAAGCCCCGCAGGCTCTGGCTCCAGCTAGCCTGGGTTCAAGTCCTAGCTCTGCCGCTGACTAGCTGTGTAACTTGGGCAAATCCCTGAACCTCTCTGTGCCTCTGTTTCCTCATCTATAATAAAATCGGGATGGTGGTAATGGTAGCAATGCCCCCACCTGCAGGGCCACTGAAGGAGTTCAGTGAGTTATTATGTGTGAGTACAAACCTCACATGTCATGAGTGCCGTGTGAACTATTGCTATTGTAGTAACTGCTCACTGAATAAATCAGTTGCTCACTAAATAAATCACTGACTTGAAAATCAGCCAGAGGCTGCCGTGGGGGTAGAAGGAGGCACGGACACTGAGCAACATACTTGGGGGGTTGAGTAGGCAGGCAGGAGAAAGCCCCCTTTAGTAACCTGCCCAAGATCGAGAACATTCCACCCCCCAACCAAACTCCCCACCCAGGCTCCTTTCTCCCTCCACACAACCCCTGAGTGTCCCTGCCCAGCTGTACCCTGTCCTGGGTGCCCTCATTCCCCTCTGCCCTTCACTTCCCACCGGCCCCTGTAGGGAATGATCAAGCTGTGTACAGAATTATGTTCTTTTTAAAATTTTGAGTTACAGAATCATGAACAGATAAGGAGAAAATACTATACCAAGTGCCCCTGTACCCATAATCACCCATACTGAACACATGTTAACATTTTGCCACATTTGCCTCAGATCCTTTTCTTTCTCTTTTTGAAGAAATAGAGCATAGCCACAAGTAAGTTCCCTCGGGCTGTCCCTTCCTTTACTCCCTCCCTCCCGAGAGGTGAATGGAGTCTGTCACCCCCATTCATAAGTTTGTACTCTTACCGAAGACATCCCTAGCCATAGTAATAAATAATACGTCTTTAGGATGTATATAAATCGCATCATGCCATGCACATCATTCTTCAGTTTGCCTTTTTCACGCTATGTTATGTCGGTGAGATTTATCCATGCCAGGTTCATTTTAGCAGCAGTATGGTATTCCATTCAAGGGTTTTCCATGGGGTGTTGATGCAGGCTTCTGCCGGGTGTTAGATTTTTCATATTTTTCACTGTTAACAGTCAACAGAGGGATACTGTTTTGTTTTGTTTTGTTTGAGGTTTAGAGCACGTGTGCTTCTTTTCCAGGAAGCCATCCCTAAATTTCCATGGCCTTTGGCTCTTTTTCAATCCCTCCATCTCTGCTGCTTCTCACACTTGGAGTGGGGCCCCCAGCGTGTCCTTGTCTCTTCCCTCCTGCCAGTCAGTGCTGTGCCCACCCCCCTGAGCCCCAGAGCAGAGCCCAGGGTCCCGGTGGAGCCAAATTGAGTGGAATCTGGCAATAGCGAGCAAGCAGGACAGAGGCCAAGCAGGGAAACAGAATATTCTGATCTGCCGCGGTGTGGCTTGGAGGGTGGGGCGGGGCCACAAAGAGAAGGGAAAAGCAGAGCTGTGGTGGGGACAGGAATGGCCTGAGGGCTGTGCAGAAGGGAGAAGGGGCCAGGAGGTCCTGACAACCCCCCAGCACTGGGCCCAGGCCTGGGAGGAGGGAGGTTCCTTTGAAAGAACAGGGAAAATTCCAAGCAGCAACTTTTGGGGGGGAATGTGGGATCCAAGGGGGTGGCATATCTTGGAATCTAAGCACCAATATATGGTCAGAGTGAGGGATGATGGGAACTTAGATACAGGGGACCAAGAATGGCAGTGGTAGCCAAAGCATGAGCATGAGGTACAGTCTCCTAGAAAGAGGATGGAAGGACAAAGAGAAGACAGGGGCTGGGGACAGAGCTTCAGGGAACACCCACTTTGAAGGAACCAGAAAGAGGCAGAGAAGGGGGCCACCAGGAAGAGAGATGCCTCCCTCCTCCCAGGCCCTGGTCTCCATGCCAAGTGTGACGAGCACCGGAGTTGGAGGGATTGAGAAAGAGTAGCATGTGCCAGCTCTGGCTATAGACCGTGGAAATGAAGGCACCTAGTAGGGCCACAGCCCAGAGGTTGTCGAACAGCCCCAGGGTGCCCCTCACCCACTCCTCTACACACAGGACTGAGTGAAAGCAGGAGCCACAGCCACAGCGGTGACATAGCTAGTGAGCAGCCCCAACAGCCCAGAGGGCATTGAGAGCCTTAGGAAGGGGTCCCAGCGTCCCAGAGGGTCATTGGTACTGAGGCCATCAGACTGCCATCTATAAACCTGAAATGCTGTGAGTCAGGCCAGAGTGACAGCTGAGGGAGACACAAACCAGGTGTCCTGAACCGTGGAACCTCTGGGGGCCCAAGTCACTGGCTAGAAAAGACAGTGAGACACAGACACAAGGCACCTAAAATCCTGAGGGGCCAGGAGAGGGATCTCCCACACCTCCACTGTCCCCTTTCACCATAAGAAGCAGCAGCAGGGCACGGGACAGGCAGGCAGAGGGTCAGCTCAGAGACCCCGATGTTCTTTTTATCACGTGTCTGACCCCAAGATGCCAGTCACAGTCACAAGGCCAGGAAGAGCGGCATTGGCTCCTCCTGGGCACCTGGGGAGATGTATATGGACACAAGAAGTGTCACTCGCCCTCATGAGAGGGTGCCCACCTGTCTGGCCTTCCCTACCGATGCCCAGCTGAGCCATCCTGTCCACCGGAGTTCCCATGCATCCTGGTTTGCCTAGGACGATCCTGGTTATCTATGCCTGTGGACGGGCATGATTACGAGTAATGCTCCCTTTCTCTCTCAAAGGTGTTCCAGGCTGAACGACAGAATATATGGTCACCAGTTCTTGGGGCCTTTGGAAGAGGGGCTGCCCATGACAGATATGTACCCCCTCCCCTCACCCCAGCAAGCTGGCATGGAACTTAGAAAATCACAAGACATTGTGTAAAGGCCCCCTCCTGACATCTAGAGGAACCCAAACTTACGGAATACATTTGGAGAGGGGCAGCAAGTTTGTAGGCACTGCATGGAGACTTCCACGGAGGACGCCCAGAGAAAGGGGGCGTGGTGCAGGGGGGCGGGCTGGAAGTGTACTTGATTAAAGACTCTGCCCCAGGGCATTTAGTGCAGGAGTCCCCTCAACCCCCAGAGGTATGGGCCAGTGTTTGGAGGTAGAAATCCCCTCTGTGGGCAAGAGGGGAGCAGAGGAACTGGGGGAACCTTGCCCTGGCAAGCCCCCATCTGCAGAAGAGCTCCCTTCCTCTCCCAGGCGCCTCCAGATACCACATTTTCCCTTGATGTGTCTGGGTTTGGCCGTTCTGGCAGGTGCCCCCCCAGCCATCCCCAGAGGTGGACCTGTCCCCTGGGACCTACACACACACACACACACACACACACACACACACACACACACACACGACAGCCCCAGCCCCACCCTATCATTCCTAGCAACCACAGGCAGACCCTGGTCCTGCACTCCGGAGCTCTCTTTTGTTGGGCAGGTCACCAAGCCTCACTGGCCTCTGAATTGGCCTCAGAATATGCTCAGTCATGCAAAGCAGCCTCGGAGGCTCGGAGCACCCAGTCCCCTTTCAAATAAACATCAGGGTGTACAAGCCGTCTGGAGGCTTAGATATCAGAAGTCCCTGGGCCTCTGTCCCAGAACCCCACCTCCAGCCTTCTGGGAGCTATACCTGGGCCTCCCTCCCATACTGTCAGTCTCAGCCCTATAATAGCACTGCCTCCCCCGACCACACCTACATTTAGTTAGGTACTCCTTCCTGCTCTCTTAACACTCTTCACATGCTTTGATCACAGTGCATTGTAATTGCCAGTATTCTTAGACATATCACAAAGCATGAGGGTGGAGGAAACTACATGTGTAGATACAGAAGCCTGGAGGTATTTGTGGGTGCCCTGTGGCTTGGGAGGTGTGGAATGGAGAGTCTGTAAGAAGAGGGGTCACAGGATGAGACAGGAAGCCATCAACAGGAGAAAAGGGAAATAAATTGTGGTGTTTCCATTGGCTGAACTACTATACAGCTAGGAAGAATAACAAATGTGTTGCCTACAGCAAGGTGGATGAATTTCACAGACACTGTGTTGGGCAAAATAAGCCAGATCTGAAATTAAAAGCATATATACTATATGATACTATGTGTATGAAGTTCAAAAACAGGCAAAACTAATTGGTGATAAAAATCTCAATAGCGGGTATGTGTAGTAGGTGGTATTGACTGGAAGAGAGAGCAAAGAAACCTCCTGAAGGACTGAGAATGTTCTATATTTTGGTCTGGGCCATGATTACATCGGTGTGTGCACCTACAGAGTTATCAAGCTATATTCTTAAAATATATGCATGTGCTTTCTAACTGGACTGTCATCTTACGCCTTAGTTAGAAAGAGAGAAGACAGGAGGAGGCAGAAGAGAGGCTTGAACCGTGCTGAGGAATTGGTGTCCAGACTGGAAAGCACACATTGGCAGCCAGCTATGGAGGGTAGATTCTACGTGTGCACCTGAGAGTGTTGGCCAAGTGTAAAAGGACTCCTCTCCCCAGTTTCCCTGAGGTCGTGCAGGGGCTCACGGTCATAGGGAGAAGTGGGGGGGGGGTTGCTTTGTGTCAGGTCCTCAGTAGTGGCATCACGGTCCCTGGCCCGAAAGCCTGAAGAAAGGGCCGGCAAGACATCCCCTCTCTGTGCCTTTGTGGAACCTGGCACATAGTAGGGGCTCAGTAAATGTGGTAGAACCCACGTCCTCCCTCTCTTCACATCCTTCCATGCCAAGAGTCTGAGTGGCAAAGCACGACACTCTTTGTTTTCTTTATTAGGATAAGAACACTTAATTTGAGATTTACCCTCTTAACAAATTTTGAGGTGTACAATGCAATGGTGTTAACTGCAGACACAGTATTGCACAGTAGATCTCTGGAATTTATTCATCGAAAGTGAAACTTTATACCTGTTGATTGGCAACTCCCTCTCCCCCTTTCCCCCAACCCCCAGCCCCCACCATTCCACTCCTTGACTCCCATGATGCAGCTTCAACAATGTCAACCCAAGGCCAGTCTTGGTTCATCCCAAACCCCACCCACTGTCTCACCACTGAGACTTCCTTTGAGGAACATCCAGACATCATATCAGTTCATCTGCAAATTCTTCAGTATACGTTTCTGTTTCTAGAACACAAGAACTTTTTGAAAAATAACCACAGCCCATTATAATGCATAAAAATAATTTTTTAATATCAAACACCGTCTACTTAGTGTTCAGATATAGCCGGTTGCCTCATAAATTTGTAGTTTGTTTGAATCAGAATCCAAATAGGATATATATGTTACATGTGGTTGACTGGCCTGCTAGGTCTCGTTAATTGGTAAGATTCCCCTCTCCCCACTTTTTCCTTGCAACTTATTTGATGAAGAAACCAGATCAATTGTCCCAAAGAGTTGCCCACAGTCTGGAGTTTGCATCCCCATGGTGCCATTTAATGTGTCCCTCTGTTCCCTGCACTTCCTGTAAACTGGCTTGATCAGTTCAGGTTCAGTACTTTGGCCAAGAATTCTTCTATTTTGCACCGCTAAGATTGGTCAGAGGCTCAGATGCCTGATAAGATGGTTCAGGCTCAGCTTGTACTTTTATCCCCCCAGAACCTGGAAGCCACCATTTTTCTAAAGAGCCTTAGTTTCTTTTAGTAGCAAATGATCATTTAAAGACCACAGTCTGAGCTCTCAGCCGTTCAGTGACACTGATTTAGTCCCTGATTCAGCAGACAGAGCTAGGAAGTACTAAGAATGAATGAATGAGAAAGAAGGAGAGAGAGAGGAAGAGAGAGGGAGGGAGGAAGCGGGAGGGAGGGAGGAAGGAAGGAAGGAAGAAAGGAAGGAAGGAAGGAAGGAAGGAAGGAAGGAAGGAAAGCAAGCAGGCACACCACTGACAGGGTGTACCTAGGAGCTGCTCCTCTGCCTAAATCCCCGCCACTACAGAAGGGTGTCAAGGCCAGACAAGTAGTTCTCTGTCAGCCCCACAGAGTTCATGGATCTTGAGGCAAACATGGGGGGACACAGGACTTCTGATCTGTTCCTGGTCCGTCTCAAGCCAGAGGACCTACTAGTTACCTCTCACCACGGAAAACTGGCAAGGCAAGTTATTCAAGAGAATTGGCTTGGCACAGCTGGCCCCACAGTGCCCTCAAATCACCCCTCCATCTGAGAACTGGCCCCTATCCAGGTCTCCTCTTCCTGACAGCCTTCCATGATTGTGCCCACTTCAAAATGGCCTTATCTCATATCACTCTCCCCTTCCCCTTCTCTGTTCCAGTGATCCTAACTTCTGTGTTGTCCTCCAATGCCTGAAGTTCCCTACTGCCTCAGGGCCTTTGCACATTCTCTTTCCACTGTCTGGAATTCTTTCCTCAGATAGATGCATGGCTCACTGCCTCACAGGGACTGCAGGTCTCAGCTCAAGTGTGCTTTATTAGAGAGACTTGTCTGACCCTTTAGAGTATAGCAAAGAGGTCTTCTGGTGGCAGAGGACCCAGTCTCTCTTGACAAAGGAGTTATTGAGAGCCACTGAGTGAGCAGTTGAGAGAAGTGGCAGAGAGAAAGGGAGTGTAGGGCTGGGAATTCCTTCTCTCCTAGCACTGCTGGAGAGAAGACACCTGAATATCTAAGTGGATGTGGTATTTTTTAATGTTTATTTATTTCAGAGAGAGAGAGAGAGAGGGAGACAGAGAATCCCAAGCAGGCTCCACACCATCAATGCAGAGTCCGATGCAGGGCTCGAACTCACGAACCCACGAGATTGTGACCTGAGCTGAAATCAAGAGTCAGACGCTTAAATGACTGAGCCACCCAGGCACCCCTGAATGTGATATTTTTAACCCCACTCTATCTTTCTGGCCAGAGAGAATGGCTCTGCCTGTGGATAGAAACGTTACTAGTGTTGGAGGGGGTGGGAAAGGGGGCAGGCTGGGGTGCAGCCTGATATTTCATGGTCGGCTGCAAGTTATGAGCAAGGCTGGCTGTGAATTCTGACATTCTGCCAAGAACAAGTTCCCTTCGGGTGATGCCAGAAGAGTGCTGTTAATCACGCAGTCCGCCCCCTGGCTTCAGAGCTGTCACTCCTCAGCCAGGCTTGGCCAGATTGGTCAGCTGCAGCCTAACCAGCACCTCAGTAGCATCTCCGAGACCTGGACATCGCTGGTCCTCAGGCAAGGGGACTGGCCTGTGGTCATCAAGGCTGCAAACACAAACCTCACAGGCGGTCTGTTTCCCCAACCATGTGCGGCCCAGGCTGGCCCAGCCAACATGCCATAGAATAAACGTACCTGCCAACACAGGAGAGGGCCTGCCCTTTAGGACTGGTGGTTATCCAGGCGCCCCCCGGACCTTAGGTTAGGCTGCTGACAGAGACACCCCAATATAGGGAATGGGGGAAGGGCAGGTGGGCGCAAGCCTCATGGAGACTCACATAAGAGCAAGGTCAAGGAGAAGCGAGAAGCAAGCAGGGTCATCTCCCACCTGCGTTCTTACCCCTTCTCCTCGCAGGCGCATAAATACAACCCCTCCGCCCCTGCTCTGGGTCGGACACTTGTGTTCACGGCTAGGGTGAAAACAGCCATCAGTCTCATTCCTGCCTTCAAGAAACCGGAGTCTAGGAGGGTAGACTGAGCAGTAACGAATTTTATTAAAATGCAGGCTTGCATAAAAGGGCACCCACGTCACCCAGGCTGGGTGGGGAGAACATCTGACCTGAGACTAGAGGACTGGGTGGGAGGAAACAGTCAGGGCCAAGCAGAAAGGCAGAAGTCCAGTCCCTATGGGAAGACGTGCCTGCAGCTTCAGCCTTCACCTTGGGGCCAGATTTGGAGGGAAGCAAACTGTAGACAGCACTGTGCCCTGAAAAGCCTTGAAGGCAATACAAGAAAGCCTGGACTTAGTCCTCAGAGTCCCTGGAAGCCACTCATGGTTTTCAGAGGGATACGGAGAGAACCCCGTTTTAGAAAAGGCCGCCAGCAGCTGTGTGCGGAGTGGAGAGGCCAGAGGACCCCAGGGGGCGGTCACAGCCATGCAAACAAAGTGAGATGCCAGACTGAGCAAAGGCTTCAGGAACGAGGTAAAGGGAGGGACCCCCACTAGAGAGAAACTCGAATGCCCGGGGCATGCTGACCAGTTGGACATGTAGAGTAGAGAAGAGGGACTCATTCAGCACATTCAGCAAGTGTTAAGTGCCTACTGTGTGTTCGGTGTGCCCGGGAGATCTCTGGGGCCATGGGAGTGCCATGCCAAGCAAAAGAGGCACAAGTCCTGCCCTGTGGACTTTGCTGCAGAGACAGAAGATGTACAAAATGAAAAATAAGTAGTACGGGAAAAGGCAGGAAGCCATGGCAGCAGCAGTGCCCGTTGAGGGGGATGGGGGCTGTCGGGCAGTAGGACAATGCAATTGTACGCAGGAAGTAAGGGAGATGTCACCCCCTAAGTGAGGGCACGAGCCATGTGGATATCTGGGGGGAGAAGATTGTGAGGAAAAGCAAGTGTAAAGGCCCAAGGTGGGAGTGTGTCTGGCATGTCCAAGAGGCAACATGGGGGGCAGTGTGGCTGGAACAGAGTTGGGGGGCGGGTGGGAAGAGCGGATGGCAGAGGGTTTGGGGGCCACCTGTTGAGCTGTGTGGGCCATGGGCTCTTACTGTGAGGGGGAAGGGCAGCTTTTAGAGAGTTTGGAGCCCCAGGAGTGACATGATCCATTTATAGAGTCACTCTAGGGTCTCCTGGGTGGCTCAGTCAATTAAGCCTCTGACTCTTGGTTTCGGCTCAGGCCATGATCTCGCTGTTCATGAGTTTGAGTCCCGTATCGGGCTCTGTGCTGAGAGCATGGAGCCTGCTTGGGATTTTCTGTCTCCCTCTCTCTCTGCCCCTCCCTCTCACACATGTGTGCTGTCTCTCTCTCCCAAAATAAATATTTAAAAACACAGAAAAAAAAAGAATCACTCTAGCTGCTGGGTTGAGGATAGATTGCAGGGTATAAGGGTGCAAGCAAGAGACAGTGGGGAGGCTGCTGAGTTTCTCAAGGCGGGAGATGATAGTGTCTTGTACAGGATGGGAGGGCACGTGGAGGAGGATATTGCTGAGTTCTGACCTCATGCCCTTCCTCTCTGCCCTCAGTCACTCCATTCTGTAACCACCACCCTCGTCATCATTCTGCAAACATACCACGGCCACCTCAGGGCCTTTGCACTTACTGTTCCCTCTCCCTGCAATGCTTTTTCCCCAGATGTCCACATGCCTCATTCAGCTCTTTACTCAAATGTCCCATTCTCAGCAGGCCTTTCCTGGCCACCTTACCCAAAATTTATACCACCACCCCCAGCCACACACACATACACACACGCGCGCGCGCGCACACACACATGAACACATACCTCCTATCTTCCTTTCTTGCAGTACTTTTTCTCCTTAGCATATTTTATTACCTGATATGTTTGCATTTTCCTTGTTTACCCTATGTATTGTCGGCCTTGCCCAATGAAATGTAAGCTTCATGAAATCAGGATAAGTGTGAAATGCCAGTAGACACCCAAGTAGAGGTGTCTGGGAGGCAGGTGGATCTGAGTCTGGAATATGGGAGAGCAGTCTGAGCTGGAAATAGAACTGTGAGCATTATCAACCTAAAGTCAGTGTTGAAAACCTTAAGCTGGGGGGGCGCCTGGGTGGCTCAGTCAGTTAAGCGTCTGACTTCAGCTTAGGTCATGATCTCACAGTCCCATGAGTTCAAGCCCCATGTTGGGCTCTGTGCTGACAGCTCGGAACCTGGAACCTGCTTCAGATTCTGTGTCTCCTCTCCCTCTGCCCCTCCCCTGCTAGTGCTCTGTTCCCTTCTGTCTCTCAAAAATAAATAAACACTAAAAAAAATTTTTTTAAAGGGCCTCCCCAGCTGCTGTGTGGAGGACAAGGTGTGGGGCTACCGGCAAGAGCAAGGGGTCCACTTAGAGGGGCATTTTGAGGGGCGCCTGGGTGGTTCAGTCCATTGAGCATCTGACGCTTGGTTTCAGCTCAGGTCATGATCTCACAGTTCGTGAGTTCAAGCCCCGTGTCGGGCTCTGTGCTGACAGCTCAGAGTCTGGAGTCTGCTTTGGATCTGTGTCTCCCTCTCTCTCTGTCCCTCCCCTGTTTGTTCTCTCTCTCTCTCTCTCTCTCTCTCTCTCTCTCAAAAATAAACAGTAAAAAAAAATAAATAAATAAAAATAAAAATAAAAATAAGATAGGCTGCAGTGTACTTGACCCTTAGAAGTGAGAAGATGTGCTATAGGAAGAGTACCCCTAACTGCCAGGTTGGGAGGGGCAGTGCCAGGAGGGCCTCCAGGTGGAGGTACCGCTTGAACTGGCACTAACAGGTGGATGAAAGAGGAAGGGCCATCCAGGATGAACAGAGGCCAGAGGGCAGCAAGAAGTGGGCGTGGCCATTGAGCTGACGCACAGGAAGACAGAAGTAAGACTGCTGGAGAAAAGTGGAGCCACAGGAGAAGGGAGAGCCAGGGTGTGATGCTGGGCGCCGGGACGGAGAGGTGGGAGCTCGGGGAGGGTGTCCCACGAGGGCCTCCGTTTCCAATGACGGCTACCAAGTTGAGTTAGCACAGCTGGGCTTTCTGTCTGCAAGGAAGGCTGCGTACAGCATGGGGAGTGGGAGAGGGAGCCAGCTCGGGGACAGAGAAGGGGGCTAGGCAGTGGCGTGGGCTCAGAGCCCCCTGTGCTCATTGAGGCTTTCCTGTAGCTGAGTTATGGGGCTGGCAGAGGCGTGCAACTGGCCGCTGGAGAGAGATGAGAAGGCAAGACAGATGAGGTTGGCCTGAGTAGCCACAAGTCCACAAGTCCCAGTGGCTAGGGAGCAGAAAGCTGGGGGTGGCCCAAAAGGGGCTTGTCCATCGATGCTCCCACAGCAGGCCAGCATTGCAGGGACAGTGCCCAAGAGCCAAAGGCCCATCCTCAGGGATCTCGGGGCAATTCCCCATTTCATCCATGCATTCAAAGGGCAGGGAAGTTCCTACAGCCCCCTCCGACCCCAGAGATCTTTGCTAGAGGTTGGAGCTGGGGGGTGGGGGCAGGCAGACAGCAGAGAGAGTGAGACAGGGTGCAGGGAGGCGAGGCGTGGGGGGCAGACGGCAGCACTCTCAGAGCTGCCACTTGTGAGGGGAACAGAGGTGCTGTGTGGAAGCTGGAGCCCAGGCACAGACATCTGTATTTTCTAGGCCAGATGTCTGCGCACTGTGGGCAGAGAGCACATGAAACGATAGTGCCAGATGCTGTTAGTGACCCATCCACCCCACCCCCTGGACTTTGAGGGCATATGGACCGACTTCCGCCCCAGACCTGCCAGCATCTTTGCCCAGGGGCTTTCTCCACCCACCAAAATCCTCATCATCCACCCACACAGCAGGCAGGAAGTGTGGGAAATTAACACCCTTGGGAATAGCCCAGCCCTCAACTGATGGGAATGGGTGTATAGATACCCCACCTCCCTCACCCCACTGGCTGGATGGCTCTGAGGTCTCTAAACTTCATGGTCTCCCAGAGTTCCCAGTGGAATTGTGCCCTCCCCCCCCACCCCACCGTTGCCTGCCATTCGCAACTTGCACTTGAATCCTTGTCTCAGGATCGGCTTCTGGGAGAGCCCAAAGTAAGGCAGAACGTCAGCAGGGCACAGTAGGAAACTCTTGGGGCAGAAAGGCTGAGTTTGGTTCCGGTTCTTTGTGTATAAGGAATTCTCAGCCTGTAGCAAACTTCTGCACAGGTTGCTTGAGCGTAAATTAGAATAGTGTTTATAACACAGCCCGGGGCATAGTACAATATACCATGTCACCCGCCGATCTGAGTAAACACCACGCTGATAACCATGCCGTTTGGCCGGCTTCAGGCTCGCAGCTGAAAGCATAGTCCACTGATTTGTCATCCTGGGCTAAATATAAAAGAATTGTGGCCCGAGTCAGAGTTATTTTCAGCACTGTGTCTTACTTTGCAGCCATTGAGGGATGCTATTCAGAGAGCCACCTTCCTGGAGCCTGAGGTCAACCCTGGTGGCCCCCACATTCCAAGGACAACTGTCCAACCCCTCTCCCAGGGGAAACTATCTTCTCAACATAAGCTGACTGATTGCCCAGCCTCTCCCAAACCCACCAGGTCTCGGCTTCTGTTTCTGGCTACTCTCCAGAGCTGGGAACTGTGTCCCTTCCCGGGGCTGAGTTGCCCTCTCTCAAAAGCCATGGGATAGGGAGAGGGGAAGTAAAGACACACCAGTGTTCTTATTAAGAGCCTGCTAAGTCCTGCACTCTGAAATGTTTTAATCTTCACAAATCCCTTCCTGAGAAATACTCTTTTTATTTATTTATTTCTATTTTTTTAATGTTTGTTTATTTTTTGAGAGAGAGAGAGGAGAGAGTGAGCATGAGCGGGGGAGGTGCAGAGAGAGGGAGACACAGAATCCGAAGCAGGCTCCCGACTCCAAGCTGTCAGCACAGAGCCCGACGCAGGGCTCAAACTCACAGACAGCGAGCTCATGACCTGAGCCGAAGTCAGATGCTTAACTGACTGAGCTACCCAGGCGCCCCAAGAAATATTCTTGTATTTGGCAGAGAACGTGAGACTTAGATGGCCAAATAACTTGCTCAGGACTATGCCTCATGATGCTGTGTGATCCTCCTCTTCTGCCACCACCACCATGCCTCTTGGCACCAGAATTCTCTTTATGGTGGAAGGTGGGTGATGTGCAAGGGCTCCCAGGTCAAAGAGGGGGGCATGGTGCCTCTGCTTCCTCCGTAGGGGACCCTGGTCATTTTTCTTTGGGGGCAAAGAGGAGAGAGAGCAGGTCCCCGGATTTGTGTAGGACCCCTGCCCCTGGCCTGCTCAGCCTCACGGGCACCCACAGCTTTTGCCTAGGATGACATGCTGTGGCCACCTACCCTCTCCCCCTGCTGCTGCTGAGGATGTGAGCATGAGAGAGTGGCTTTTGCTTTCTGGGTCATGCCCTTGCAGTTTGTTAAGTGCCTTTTGAAGACATGACTCTTCCAGGTCCATGGTGGGGATGCCAGGGGAGAAGTTTGTGAGGAGGGTCTTTCTGACACAGCTCAGATCCTGGTGCACCTACCCCCTCCTGCCTGGCGCTCCGCTCCCTCAAAGCCATCCCAGAAGACTTGCCTGACCACTTCCGCTGGGACAGCCCCCCTGACCTGCATTCCAACAGTCAGTCACAGGCATTGTGTTTATTGAGCCTCAATTCTAGGCTCTGTCTCTTGCCTGCTTGAAAATATCCACGGCTCCCAACTAGCCACAAATAAATACAGAAATACCCAGCATTTTAAAAAAATTTATGTTTATTATTTCTGAGAGAGACAGAGACAGAGCATGAGTGGGAGAGAGGCAGACACAGAATCCAAAGCAGGCTCCAGGCTCTGAGCTGTCAGCACAGAGCCCGACATGGGGCTCAAACCCATGATCTGTGAGATCATGACCTTAGCCGAAGTTGGTTGCTTAACCGACTGAGCCACCCAGGCACCGCTGAATTCTCAGCATTTAAGGCTCTTCACCATCTGTCCCAAATGACATTTTCTAAGCGACTCCACTCCTAACACCTGCCCCTCCTCGTCCTGCCAGACTCCCATCCATCCTCTGAGAACCCTGGCAGCCCCCCACCCCACATGCTGAGCATTACCATCACCCCATCTTCATTCTCTTGATATTTGAACCACATAGAGAACGTGGCCATGTTTGATGTGAGCCCAGCACAGTGCCCGATGTGGGGCAAACCTTGGTCAACATTTAACTCAAAGGTTCTTACCCTTTTTGTGCTAGAGACTACTTGGGCAAGGCTTGTGGAGCCCTTCTTAGAGTTACACTTTCAAATGCATAAGCCAAAATACAAAGGGTGGCAAATAAAACCGATTTCATTGAAAACATCAAAATACTTGTGAATGAAATCTGTGATTTAGTAGGTAATGTGCTCCTAGGTTAAGGCATTAAATAACAGGATCTAGTGGTGGGTTCTGATGACTGTCGTTGCCAAATAGTAAGGAGCATACACAGTATTTTGAAGCATCTGCAGCAACTGAATATGATAGAAAAATAACTGCGGGAACTGCTAATATTAGGTTGCATCATATGAAACTGCCAGTCTAGCACCAGTTTTGAGTCACAAGAACCGTGATTTCATATGGTTTGGTCTCATTCTATTCGGGTTTATTGCCGACACTCATCATGGAGCGAAATGCTCAATGTCAGGTAGAAGTGAGTAAATGGAAGATGATGATTTTTCCTCCTCCAAGTTCATGGACCCTTCGAATTCTATCAGGGACTCCTTGGGGAGATACATTGAGAGCCCCTAGTTGATGACTTTGCGTTGTGCCTGAGGGCTGCCTGGGCCTTCCTCTCCCCGAGTATTTAACAGGCGAGCATCTAACAGGCGTGGGTCTCTGTCCCCGCTCCCCGCAGGCTCCCTGTTCCCGCAGCTGAAGCCCTCGGAGGGCGTCTTCAAGGTGATCTTCTGGCTCGGCTACTTCAACAGCTGCGTGAACCCGCTCATCTACCCTTGCTCCAGCCGCGAGTTCAAGCGCGCCTTCCTCCGCCTGCTGCGCTGCCAGTGCCGGCGTCGCCGGCGCCGCCGTCCCCTCTGGCGCGTCTACGGCCACCACTGGCGGGCCTCGACCGGCGGCCAGCGCCCCGACTGCGCTCCCGGCCCGGGCGACGCGCCACCTGGAGCCCCGCTGGCCCTCACCGCCCCCTCCGCCCCCGGCTCCCCGGGCACGCCCGAGATGCAGGCTCCTGTCGCCGGTCGTCGAAAGTCGTCCTGCTCCTTCCGCGAGTGGAGGCTGCTCGGGCCGTTCCGGAGACCCACCACCCAGCTGCGTGCCAAGGTCTCCAGCCTGTCCCACAAGATCCGCGCCGGGAGCGCGCAGCGCGCAGAGGCCGCCAGTACCCTGCGTGCGGAGGTGGAGGCGGTGTCCCTAGGAGTCCCTCACGAAGTGGCCGAGGGCGCCACCTGCCAGGCTTACGAATTGGCGGACTACAACAACCTGCGGGAGACTGATATTTAAGGACCCCGAGCTAGGCCCTGGAGTGTGCTGGGAGAGGAGGAAAGGGGCTGGGAGGGGCGGCGGGGGGAGGGCAGTGAGGGAGGCTGGCTTTGTTCAAGAGGCCCGTGCGGGATCAGGGACCCGGACACTGATCAGGGCGGCTGCTCTCTGGCCTCCCTGAGGAACTGAGGCTGGGTAAGGCCCTTGAAAGTTGAAAAGTTATGGCCCTCTCCTGACACAGGTGCCCGGAGTGCCTCCTTTAAGAGGAAGGGGCTGCGGGCTCCATGGGTCCATTTGCTCCCAATCCCTGTTTGAGAAATACTGTCCCGTCCACGCTCCGAACCCTGGGTAGATGGCCTCAAGTATGGCCAGGCAGGCCTGCCCCCTCTTCCTTTTGGGGAAGAAGGAGCACAGAGGCCCTGCTTGGCTCGCTCCAACGCCCTCCCCTAGGGAAAAAGTTCGTGGGGCCAGGGCTTCTCAATGGACACAATTTCTCCTTACTGCCGACTGGAGGAACGCAGTGGACCTGCCAACACCACCAACAAGCTTTGGTGGCACATTGGATGGCCATCCCACAAGCCTGTTGTATTTACCCAAGGACCCACTCCCCCCTACAGAGGCTCCTCCATGCATACCCCCTCACCTGGTCATACCCCTCATTATGCCCAAGGGCCTTACTGTTTACACTCTGTACATAGTGCCTGTGCCCATCACTTCTTGCTGGGATCTGGAGCCATCCAATGGGGAGAGCTTTATTTGTCATTTTGAGACATATTTATTGGTAAGAGTACTTCTATTTTGTCCAAACTGTGCAAACTGTCCCTCTTTAGCTTGTAACCCATAAAGAGTTACTTTTTTTTTTTTTTTTCTAAAATCCTTCAAGCTCTAAAGCCCCACAACAGGATAGATTGGGGGTCTGCATTCACCTTTCTAATTTCAATTTAATGATCTCTTCAACTGATGGCTGCTATCCTCTGGGACTTTCAGCATGACCAAAGGACTCAGGAGTTTGGTGGCTTTTAAAATTCACATGATTAGTCTTGGGAATCAAACAGTAATCATAAGCATAAATTTTCACTTTGTCAGTCTCCCCAGGTATATCTGTGATGCTCTGAGGGCTTCAGTGAGGAAGGTGGCCATCAGTTAAATGGGTGAAATGTTACATGAAAAAATATACGAGCTCATGTAGACAAGTGTACATGGTGAGTGAGAGAATACCTACCTACCTAGGAACCATGCTTGTTAGCTTTCAGTGAAATGTCCAACACTTGTCACATTCTCAAGAGACTGCAGGTAATTTAGTCTCCTCTGGATTATATCAATCACATACATACAACCAGAGTGGGGGTGGTGACTGTGATCCTGCGGAAAGCTGGTTATGTGACACCCCAGGGTGTCTGGAGGTGGGGATATTCTAAAACTGGAAGAGCCAGTTCCTGGAGCCCATGTGGACCAGTAGTTTGAGCCAGAAGTTTCCATCCTGTACTGAGGAAGTAGTCTGTGAAAGGTCACCACAATTTTAGACCCCTCACCCCAATTTTATAAGGTAAAAAGACAGCCAATATTGGGGCTCAGGAGCAGACATTTCATACTGTGGGTCTACAGCAGGTTCTAGACCTTTAGACCTGGCATCCCCCAAAGGCATAGGAAAGGCAGTTTAAGGTGGGTGCTGGGAACGTGCTGCAGGCCCCGAGAAGGGCCCACTTTACAGTACATTGGCCACCCTGAAGCTGGGGACACTGGGGGACAGCCCTTGCTATTTTCTCACAGAGGTGGGGGCCATCCCTCAGATCAGGGGTCAACAAAGTGGTAGACCCCATTGTCAAAGAATTGAACATTGGGCTCCTGGGCAGGGGTTCAACAGCAGGGGAGGGTCTCCAAGCAGGTGAACGTGGGCTCCCACGTGCCAGGGCAGTTACTCCCACAGGAGGCCAACAGGGAGGACAAAGGAGCAGGTTGGGGAGGGAGCCTTCATAAGGGGAATTTTGGGGGGTCCCCCTGTCCTGTCGTGGATAACCCAGTAGAAAGGAAGGCAGGCAGGTGTGGCTGCCAGCTTACCCAGCACTTTCTCTAGGCACAATGATTAATCAGCAAAATATGTCTGATGTTCAAGTCTCAGCTCCAGTCTCCTGGGCACGGAGGCCCTCTGCACACAGCTGTTTCCTCCTATACCCCCATACCAAGCCTTCAGGAGATCAGGGAGATCTGCAAAGCCCCCAGAAAGGCTGTGCCACAGCAAGAGCAGCCAGGACCCAGTTCTCTTAATCAGTAAAACACTGAGTTGCTGACCTTGGTGTCAGGACATGCCAAAGGTCATAGAGTGGACACATTTGATTAGAGCTACTGTCTCTTCGGTACATATAGAAATGAGGCCATCGTCTCCAGGAGGCCCCTAGCAAAGGTCAAGGTGGTTAGGAGAGTGGGAAGACTCTCAGTACTGATTAGAATGGGAATAAGAGTTCCTGTACACGATCTTCAAGAAATGGGGTGAGGCCTTGAGGAGTTTGTGAGTGGGAAAGTTTGTGAGTGGGAAATGGATGGCCCTGTGAGATGGGACAGAGACAGAACGAGCCTCCAAAGACACTGGCATTTGCCTAAGACCTTTGCCTCCCCCATCCTTAGAAAGTCTCATTTCTGCTTCCCACTCCAGGCCCCAGTCCCGTCTATCCGCCCTCCCCATTTGAGCTGGGCTTTTGCCACCCATCTTGCCTTGCTTCCCACACTCTTTCAGGGACCTCTGTCCCTACCATCCCCCAGAGCTGCTTTTGCAAGTCACCTGGGACGTCTCATTTTCCCCGACCTCCTCCCTCCGTCTGCCACAGTCCACACTGGTGGCTGAAATGTTCTTCTCCCCGCCCAAGCCATGCCCCTGGGATCTCTTCTGGTTCCCTGACCACACTCTCTCTCTGCCTTCTGCGCAGGCGCCTCTCTCTGCCATTATATGTCCCCCAAGATTTTCTTCTTCCTCTTCTCAACTCTCCACACGATCTCATCCATCCCAAATGATCTCAGTGATCACTTGTACATAAATGACTCCCAAGAGTTTGTCTGTACCTCCAGATGTGTTCACCCTCCCCCTGGGTGGATCCCAGACACCCCAAATACCAGGCCACTTGCCTCCTGCAAGGCCATCTCCTCAACTCCATGTGGGGCAAGACAAGGCCCCTGGTGCTGAGGCTGCAGGCTCCTGGAAGCCTTGAGCCTACCCACCTTCTTCCCAAGATCTTTCCAGATCCCCTCCCCCGAACTAACCCTCACGTGTCCCTCAGCCTCCTTCGTAGCTTGCACCGAGGTCATCCTGGCTTCGAACCCACTGCAAAAATCCATACCTGTGTGTGGGGAGAGGGCTGTCCCCAGAACTGCTCATTAAATCCTGGATTGATGGAGCTGGCCAACTGACCCTTCCCTGGGACACTGCCCCATTGCCCACCTAATGCGCAACATTACTGTCTTTTCAAGACCCTCGCCCCGACTAGTTCCACCCATCCTCACAAGGCTGGAGCCTGTGTCCTCCCCCAGCCAGGCAGCCAGCTGTGCCCTGGACTTCTGCAGGAACAGCTGCTCCGTGTGCCTTCCAACCTGCCCAACCCTCCACCTGGAGCCCCACCCCAAGCCTTCAGTGCCTCCTGCTCCGGGTGCTGACAGGTCCTGGCAAAAGGTTTGGGACCTTGGTTGCCCTCCCTTCATGACCTGTCAAAGCCCCAACTCCTCGGTGCCCTTCTGACCCTGTTTCTATTTCCATCCTGTTATACCCCCAGGGACTTACATGTTCACCATCTACTTGGAAAGAATTTCTTTTTTTTTTTCCTTCTTCTTCTTCTTGTGGCTCCAGCGAAGCACAAAACCAGATGCTTGTAAAGGCTAAACGGCTCCCGGCTCCGGCTCCCGCAGCCTCTGCTCAGAACAACTCTCTGGGGAGTCCTGTGGACCCAGGTGATGTTGGAGGCAGGGCCTTTGGGCAGAGGGGCTGGCTCTCTTCCTTTCCCCCACCGACCCCTAGCTGGAGCAGGGAAACAAAAGGTATGCTGAACGGGGACCCGCCTACATTCTCAAATTGCTCTGGTTTGTGGAAGAACTAAGCAGGAAATGCAGGATGCATTTGGAATCCAGAAGAAATCCAGGAACTGGGGCTACAACAGCCTGAGCTCTCAGAGCTGGGAGCTGGAGGGAGGGATGCATTGGAGGCAGTTCCAGGGACCTCCCCCATGACATTTGTGGACATTCCCTCCAGGGGTTCGTCACTCCCATGACTCCACCATACTGCTGTGTCTACCTCTTTCTGTCCTGCCAGAAACCAAAGAAAGGGTCCCCATTCCTGTTCCTGAGAGGGGTCCAGATTGGTCCCACTCCTCTCTTGGGCCAAGCCACAGAGGTCATAGGTCACTGGCTGGCTTATGGATGGGCTAATTTGGGGTCAAGTCTGATCAGCTGGGCAGGGAGACAGAAGTGGGTCAGATCAGGTGGTATAGAACACAGCTGTCCAGGTACCAGTGTCCGTGGGTGAAGTGATGCTCCCAGATGGGCCAGGGGCAGACAGCCATGGACATCTCTAGCATGCTGGAAAGGTGAAGAATGGAACTGCAAGTAATAAGGATGCTGATGGATAGCTGCTTAAACATGGGGTATCATCTGTCTCACCTGACAAGTTACAGGGTGGGTGGTGGTTGGCATTGTCTGTTGTAGACACAAGCTCTCTGCCTTCGCCTTCTAATCTCTGCTGTGCTGACTTACATCCTCTTTGTTGCCTAATCATGATCAATGCTTCCATCATCCACATTCTTATTCAAGACAGAGACAAAAGGAGAAAAGTCTGCTTTTATCAAGATGATAAAAGCTTTCCCCAAACCCTTCCCCTAGCACACCTCCACTGGGGTCTTATGGGCCAGAACTAAGGCCTAGGACCACCCTGCAAGGGGGACTGGTAAAGTCAAAATAGGTTGGATGCTTGGGAGCAGAGGTCTACATTCAGCCTACCACCTGATTTTGTACAGCCCACAGCCTAAAATTGAGTTTTACATGTTTAAATGCAGGGGGTAGCGAGGTGGTTAAAAGAATATGTCATGATGAGAAAATTACATGGAAGTTTCCTCTTGGCTCACAAAGCCTAAATGTTACTATCTTGCCCTTTACAGGAAAAGTTTGCCAACCCTTGCTTTACGGCAACGAGGATCACAGCCCCCCACTGAGCACACTGCTGTCCTGAACAAAATCAGGATTCTGGCAGTAGGAAGAAGCAAAGAATTGCTGTTGAGCAGGCAGGTCTCAGTGCCTGCTGTCTATGCCAGTCAATGCATTTCAAGCCTGCATCCACTTATCTAATCTGACATAAAGGGGTTTTTCTGGAAGCCCTCAGCCTTGAGGACATCTTCCCAGACTGACCAAATATGTAGGATTTGGAAAGAGACCGGTGAAATGGAAAGGGAGATACCAGGAAGTATCAGCACTGGCTGTGTCTCCAAAGGTTCAGTGGGATATTATTTGCTCAATGAACTTGCCCCCAGCCCAGGTGCTGGTCCTTGGTATTACAGGGATAGAACATGGATCTAGTTAGGGTTCCAAAGTTACCAGTCTCCTATAATCTGACACAGACTACCTAACTCACTAATCTGACACAGACTACCTAACTCACTAAGACATAAAGTTCATAAGCCCAAGACCAATGTGCTCATTTTTAATGGAAAAATATAGCTATATATTTACAAGCCAGTGTCCTTGTGATGACAAATGAACTTGATGGGAAGCCAAGCTGTGGTCTGAAAGTCCCTTAGTGCATTCAGAGGCTGAGCAGGGAAGTTGATAGGAAGAGTTGTTGATTTAGTGCACCAGGCATAGGGCTCCGTCCCTTGTTCACACATTCACCTCCCTGTGCATTCTGCCTGTTTCCATGATACCGCCCTCTTCAATCACCCATCCAAATGACTCATGCTTCATTCCCAGCCTTTTGTCTTTCTCTGTGCCTTTAAGTTCACTTTACCTGTCTCCAATCTCATCCATCACGGACCCATTTCAATCTGGAACTCTCAGAAACCACCTCTCAGGGAACATCTTACGGTCATCCCCATCGGCCTACAAGCATCAAATGCCTGGACCCCTTACAGATCAGGTGGTTGGTGGTCCTCCAGCCCCAGATGTGAACTGCAAAGGTGGGGCCCACATGCCCTCTGATGCATTTCAACCAGCTAGAACCCACCAGTCAATAACAAATGGCCAGGCAATGGTCACTGAACAATGCATGCATTTGATAATATTTACTGAGCACCTATTGTGTGCCCAGTAGATGGGGAGACATCAATGTAAATTTCTGCCTCCATGGAGTCCTCATTTCAGGAGAGATAGGAGTGATGGGTAAAAAACAACATAAACAAAATATACGATAGATGATGACAAGCAAAGGAAATATAAGAGGGAAGGGAATAGAAGTGCTGAGGATGGTAGATCGTCCTTTTAGATCAGGTACCCAGGGAAGTCCTCAGGTAGAAGACGATGTATGAGAAAAGGCCTGAAGATGATGAAGGAGTGAGCTATGCAGATCTCTGGGAAAGAGCATTCTAGGCGGAGAGAGCAGCAGATGTAAAAGTCCAGACTGAGAAGGAGACCTGGGGTGTCCAAAGGTTAGCGAGGAAGACTGAGTAGGCAGAACATATCAGGCAAAGGAGGGGAGCAGGAGCTGAAGGTGCCAGATGCAGTAGGTGATGAGTGCCAAAGTGCAGAGGGCTGCGTAAATCACAGCAGGACCCTGGCCTTCCAGCTGGGGAAAGGTGAGTCAGGTGGTGCCTTAGGAAGGCTTGAGGAAAGAGGAGACAGCATTGGACTCAGGGTGAACAGGGTCACTCTGACTGTTGTGTTGGGATAAAAAAGAAAAAGAAGGACCAGAGCAGAAGCAGAAGACCAATTAGAGAGAGGTGACTGCAATAATCCGGGCAAGAGATGATGGTGCTGTGGCCACTAGCCACAGGGATGGAGATGAATGACAAAAAAGGTAGATTCTAGAGATTCTGCAGATGGCATTTCCATGTGCCACATCCACACTCAGCATTCCCAAGCTACCATCTAGACCTGCCTGCCTTGTTAGGAGTCTCTACCTACTCAGGAAAGTTGTTTTTTCCTGCCCTTCTTCTATCTCCCTCTATATTTAAGTATACTCTAAAGTTCTAGTCTCGGGTTTCTTTTCTTTCCCTGTCACCATCCATAGGAACATCCATGTCCCAAATCTGCATTTCCAACCCTGACACTATCTCTATAAGGTTGACTCGGGTTGTCTGTACACAAATTTTCTCCTGACTTTACTACTGAAAGTCATACACACCTTTGGTGTCCTTTTTAATCAAGGACATGTACTTCCAACTTAAAATGGCATCCTGTCAAGCCCTTTATAAGTGCCCTCCCCTTAAAACACCAACAAAGACCCAAAAAGAGGATAGAAATTCAAAACAGATCTGTAAAGTAAGGATATCAGCCAACCATTTGCAAATTCAGCAAAGACTTCATGCTCATTGGACTCTGCAGGCTTCTGGGTCTGAGGTCAGAAGGGACCTGAGAACAGAGTAGGACAGCAGAGCTTCTCAGATGTTCCATTTGATGGAAGAGGAGTAGCCATCAGCTCTGAATTTTTAGAACAAAGTTCTTCCTCATTAGCTGAGAACTGGGTAGTTTGGGATAGAAGATCTCTTCTCAGTCTGGTAGGACAGAACTAAAAGAATGCCCACTGGCTTCTGTCTCCTCCAACTCTTTGAGCCAGAGTCAAGTTATGAAATACATCCTCTGGGGAACTGAATCCCTTGGCCCATTCCTTCCAGGCCCCTTTGCAGGCCTTAGACACCCTTGTACCCTGGGTGGCTCCCCCATCTATGGGCCCACTGCTTGTTCTATCACCAGTGCCTAGAAATATCCCTTTTGGGCTGAGTGGCTCCCCAAAGAGAGGTGTATCAGTCAGCTATTGCCATGATAATGCTGTAAAACAAACCACCCGTAAATTCACAGGTTACAAGAGCAAGTATCTGTATTTCTTGTTTACGTGTCTGTCTGCAGGTCCTAGGTTTGGTTCCAGTCTTCTGTGGACTCATATCTATTCCCTTTTTCTCCATATTCTCCAGGAAACATCAGCTAATGGGGGCACGTTCTTCCCATGACAAATGGCAAGTACATGGAGTGAAACCCAACTGTGCAAGCATGTTTAAAACTTCTGCTCATATCACATCATGTCTGTTCACATTCCACTGGGTGAAACAAGTCAGATGGCCAAGGCTAAAGTGATTGTGCAGGAGAAAAAAAAAAAAAAAAAAAACTCTGCTCCCAGAGGGAAAGGAAAGTGATTGAATATTTACTGAATAATCTTCCAATCTATCACAAGTAGCTGGGTTAATACATCAAAATATGAATTTGTGGGGGACACAATTCAACCCATAGTAACTTCTTTAGTGGGAGGAGATGCAAAGTCACATGGCAAAGCATGGGGTCACAAGGAGGAGTGAAGAACTTTTGTTATCATCTACCACAGTGGCAACACCAATCTAGTTCTTGCCCTGAGCTAGAACAAACACTGGTCCAGACTGGAACACCCACTCATGTGGCCTAGAGCAAGGACCCCAGCATCCCAAGCCCTAGGTTTCCTTGTCTGTCACTGGGGGCTCACATTTTTTTGTGAGAAGCAAATGACATTCTATTGTACATGTGTTTTGAAGAAAAGAGTTATAAAGAGAGACTATGGTTTCCTAGGCTAAATAGGGTATCATGCAGGCATAAAGGCAAAAGGCAGATATTTACAAACATGAATTGTTCTTTTAAAACGGTACCCTTTGAAAAAGCCCAGTCAACATAAACACAATGAAAAAAAAGAATAAATCTAAAACAAACAGGGGATACAACTAAAGTCACAGAGAATACTGTGAACAATTTTAAAGCAGTAAATGTTTAAACCATCATGAAAAGGCCGACTTTCTAAGAAAATATAAATTGTCAAATAGCATCTCCCTCCAAAAATTAGAAAATGTTAACAGAATGTTAATCATAAAAGAAATTAAAACATCAAAGTTCTACTTCCAAAAAATCAAGTCCAACCAGTTTTGCAAGTAAGTTTTTTAAATCTCCAGGAAACAGATATTTAACATTCTATACACACTTTTCTAATGCGTATAGTAAAAGGATGTAAAGCTACCCAAATTGCTTTAAAAGCCCAAGAGGGGAAGAAAGAAAAGCCCTGGAAAGCCTAAGACCAAAAAAAATCGTAGGTCACTTGTGAACATACATGCAAAAGCCTAAATGAATATTTGCACATGAAATCCAGAAGCATATTAAAATAATAATATATCATGACCAGTATGATAGGTTGTATTATAATTATGAAAACATTTGCTGCCCCAACCTGCTGGGTACTTTTCTGCAGGAAGATTATATGCCTATTCACTGACATCAAGCAAGTTCAGCCACTGATTTGCTTTGACCAATGAAATGTGAATAGAAATAATATATGCCACTTCTGAGTAGAAACGTTAAGATGTTCCAGTATCTCTCTTTTCCATCTACCATGAGATGCTCCATCAACGTGGGCCCTAGAATTAAGAAGACATGAAATCAATCCTTAGTGCTCATATGACATGAGCAAGAAATAAACACCTGTTGCAATTCACTAAGATTCAGGGATTGTTTGTTACCAGAGCAGAATTTAGCTTAAGCTGACTAATACACCAAGCTAAAGACTGTCCCCAAAATACAAGGAAAACTTTAGAAATATTCATGTAATTAACACATTAACAGATAAAAGGAGAAAACCCCTATGATAAACAAAATGGATACCAAAAAAGCATTTGATAAAATTCAATATTCACTCATAATAAAAACAGTTACAAACTAGATCTAGAAGGGAATTTCTTTAACCTGATAAGAGGTACCCACCAGAAACCAAAAGCGAACAGCATACTTAGAAACTTCAGAAGCATTCCCATTAAAGTTTGGAACACGGCTATGATCCCCTTATCACTCCTTTACTCAACACTGTACCACTAGCTGCATTTAATGCAATAAAAAAAAGAGAAAAAGACACAACAGGTACACTGACCGTAAAGAAACATGACGATCAAATTTTGCAAGTAATATAATCTTCTACCCAGAAAACCCAAGAAAAGTCACTGATACATAATTGAACTAATAAAAGAGTTTGCATTTAGCCAAGTATAAACCACTATTCGGGAAGAGCTTACCTATCCCCCAGCAATAATCATTTGATGGCATTTCATATCAGTGGGGAAAAGGTGGATCACCCAACAAGAAATATTGGGATAACCAGCTGATCCCTGTTTCATACCACAAGTCCCCTAAATATCTAAATACATAATATACAAGTTTAAGAACTATTTTAAAAAACACAGAATACTATCTTTATGGCTTAGGATAGAAATGCATATTCTTAAATAGGTTACAAAAAGCACCATAAAAGAAAAGATTGATAAAAGTTTGTTTTTTCTAAATTTAAAGCTTCTATATGTCAAAAGATCCCATAAACAATGCAGCTGACTGGAAGAAAATATTTGCAATTCGTATCATGGACAAAAAGACTATTATCCTCAATATATTTTTTAAAGTCCTACAAACCACTAAGAAAATACCAGAAATGTGGGCTAAGGCATAGGACAGACAACCCACAGGGGGGAAAAATGTCTAATAATCATAAGAAAAAATATCACTCGTTGGGATATCCATTAAAACAAAAATGAGACACCTGGTTTTACCTACCTGGTGACATAAATAAATAAATAAATAAATATGAATTTTTCATTACATGGAGTGATGGCAAAGTTGCATAGATACAAGTGCTCACATACCCCATTTGTGGGAGTGTAAATTTGGTAAACCTCTTTTCGGGGTAATTTGGCGTGTCTTCCAAAACTGAAAATGGTTATGTCCCATGATCCAGGGACCTTTACATGTGTGCACACAGAGGCATTGTCTATGGTTATCACAGCATTGTTTATAATAATGAATAACTAGAAACAAGAAAACATCCATCCTTGACAAAGTAGATAGTTAAATAAAGCATGGTCACACAATGAAATGCTATCTATCAGTTAAAAGGAATACATGAGATACATAATTTCAGCACAGAGTTCTCCTTTAGTTGTGTGAACCAAAAGCTAATTGAAAGACAATATGGGGGCACCTGGGTGGCTCAGTCAGTTAAGCACCCAACTTTCGCTCAGGTCATGGTCTCACCATTCATGAGTTCAAGCCCCGCATCAGGCTCTGTGCTGACACCTCAGATTCTGTGTCTCCCTCTCTCTCTCTGCCCCTCCCCGACTTGTGCTCTGTCTTTCTCTCTCTCAAAAATAAATGAACATTAAAATAAATTTTAAAAAAAAAGAAAGAGAACATGTACAGGGCAATTCCACTTATCTAAAAATACATGTGCATACAAATACTATATAATTTGCATTCACATATTATGTATGTAGACATGTATTTTTGTATTTTGGTAGGAGAAATACCAAATTCTTAAGGTGGGAATCAGAATTAAGGAAATGATTACAGGAAACTCTAGCTTCATCTGTAAAGTTCCTTTATTTTTAGAATATTTTCACAAGTACTTGTGTCACTAAAAATTAATTTTTAAAAATCTGATAATTTTGGGGGGTGCCTGGGTGGCTCAGTTAGTTAAACATCCAGCTTCCACTCAGGTCATGATCTCATGGTTCGTGAGCTCGAGCCCCACATTGGGTTCAGTGCTGACAGTGCAGAAGCTGCTTGGGATTCTCCCTCTCTCCCTCTCCCTCTCTCTCTCTGTCTCTCTCTGTGCCCCTCCCCCACTTGTGCTTTCTCTCTCAAAGTAAATACTAAATAAACTTTTAATAAATCTGAGAATTTTACATCAATTATATTATTACCTTCATCCACTTAAATTTTTTTGTGCGCTTATTAAATACTTGGATGCTATGGGGATATGAAGATGCAATCACAGTGAACCACCTAAGACACACAGTCACAGTATTGGCAAACAAGGCAGGTATGATGATAACAGTAAAAAAGCAAACTGAAGTGCTTTGGGAATTCAGAAGACAGAAATTTACTTCTAGAAGGGGCAGGGAGTTATGGATAAGACAGTATAATCACCAGAAAGCTCATTAAAGGGGATTACGTGGATGCTGAGCCTTAAAGCTTTGGCAACTTGGGAGAAAATCTTGAGAGAAGCAAGGGATAAATGACACCTTCTTATAGGGAAACACAATTCTAAAGACAGCAGCTTTCACAGCACTTAAGTATTGAAAGGAAAGAGCTGCCAATCAGAATCCTACATCCAGTGAAAATGTCCTTCAGAACAAAGGGGGAAGGGGGCTAGAATGGTCCCTGTGGTGATGAAGACATCAGTAAGAACTCACACCAATACAGATACAGATAATTACATTTAAAAATATTCATAGATATGCATATACACAGGTTAGTATACACACAGTTCTGTCAGCCAAGAGAGTCTAGAAGCAATGATACCTCCACGGCAACAACCACACCTAATGCCCAAACCTTGGTTGCTTTTATCTTTTTTTAAGTTTATTTATTTTGAGGGTGGGGAGGGGCAGACAGAGACGGAGAGAGAGAATCCCAGGCAGCCTCTGCACGGTCAGTGCAGAGTCCAATGCAGGGCTCAAACTCACAAACCGCAAGATCATGACCTGAGTTGGATGCTTAACCGACTAAGCCACCCAGGCGCCCTATCAAAAGGGCTAGAATTCTATACAGAAATGTCTGTTTCTATGAGTAGGGCAGGAAATATACAGAATGAGCCTAGAATATCTTGTAGTGCCAGAAAGTAAAGAAGTGCTCCAAAAAAGAAAAAAAAAAAGGCCACACACACATTGACGGGGGTATGTGAAAGGGACATAGGAGCCACTGAAAGATTTCCCGATGATCAAAACTGGAACAATATAAATAACAAGATTAAGTAGTATTGGACAATCCAAAGTATAAAATAAATACCCATGAATCCATTCTGATACATATAAATGATTGAATAAATTAATAAAGGGGGGAGGGACAGTGCTCCTGTGCAAAAGAATCCCAAATAAATTACGGTAGATACTCTAAAGAAGGGGAGCATAACTCCTTACTTGTGGCTGCAAAAAGGAACCTCCTTCCAAAGACTAGAGCACGGAAAGGAGGGAAAGACTAACTTCCCAGTGCAGAAACCTGACAAACACAACCTCAGCCAGTGAGCAAGGCTCATATCAACAGTCCAAAGTCATGTTGATGGTATGTACCCTTGACCTGATGACACAGAATGGTACTTGACTTCTGTGGTTTTCCTCCCCCAAACCAAAACCCCAGTCTAGTCGTGAGAAAAGCATCAGAAAAATTCCAGTAGGGAGGTAATAGTAAAATATACCTGGCTCTGCACTCCTCAAAATTAGTAAGATCATCAAAACTAAGGAGAGTCTGAGAAAATGTCACAACCAAGAGGAACCTAAGGAAACATGACAACTAAATATAACATAGTATCCTAGGTGGAATTCTGGAACAGAAAAAGGACATTAGGTAAAAACTAAGGAAATATGAATCAACTATAGACTTTTGTTAATAATAATGTACCATCACTGGTTCATTAGTTGTAACAAAAATACAATTTTAATGAAAAAAATGTTAATAATAGGGAAAATGGTTAGGGGAGAGGACTCTATATATTTACTTCTTCTTACGTCTGAAACTGTTCTAAAATAGTCTATTGATACCACAAAAAAACCTGATAGAACTGAAAGGATAAATAAAAACATAATTATATTTAGACCTTTCAATACTATTCTCTCAACAGTTGCTAGAACTATATACAAAATCAGCAAGGATACAGAACAAATCAATAATACCATCAACCAACAAAATATAACTGACATCCAAATAATACTCCATTCAACAACAGCAGAAAACACATCCTTTGCAAGCCCCACAGATCATGTACCAAGAGAGACCATATGCTGGACCATAAAACAAACTCAATAAATTTAAAAGAATTTAAGTCATACAGTCCAACTTTTGTTTGTTAGGGAAATAAAATAACTTCACATTTCTTATTCATTCATTCATTCATTCATTCATTTACTTAGTGAAGGTATTTATTAAGGCATAATTAAATCTTTTTTGAGGCTGGCATACAAAAGAAAAGCACTAAAAGTCTGGTAGAGAAAAGGAAGAGAACGGGAGGGTTATGGAAGGAAGGAGGGAGAGAGGGAGGAGAGAAAAACATCTCATCTTGGGACCAAAAGGGCTCTTTTTACTGTTAAAAATGAAAAATAAATGATACTCTGTAATAAGTTACAATGTTATTTTATCCACTTATTCAACATAAATTAAAGGTATTTTCAGTGATTTTTTGGAGGTTTCTTTGTTGTTGAATTCAGAAAAGCCCACAGAGAATCCAGGACACACATGTTCTCCCAGCAGCAAAAGGGCTGTAGTCCCATATGGCCAGCAGATGGCGCCAGAGGACGTGTTTCAAATGATGAGGTCGGCTGTCTTCCAGAAACCCTGGAGTCCGTAGGGATCCTCCCCACCTCTCCGAGCCTTAGTGAGAAGGGGAGCCAACCCAGCCCTTCCCGTGTGTGTGTGTGTGTGTGTGTGTGTGTGTGTGTGTGTGTCTCTCTCTCTCTCTCTCTCTCTCTCTCTGCAACCTAAGGATCCCCACCAACAACTACTAGGGTAAGGATAATGAGAATGCAGAGAGCAAGTGTAGAAACACTAGCATGAAAGGAAGGCAAGGGAAGGCGGTAGAAGGAGGAGAGGGTGGTGGAATGAAATGTGGGTGGGAAGGATGGAGCAGAGAGAAGGGGTGGAGGAAAAGATGAGGCAAGGTCCCTGAGTTTGGAACATGAGATGCACAAGTGGAGGGTCACGCACTTCTTTTGGGGCAGGGGGGTGGAGGGGTGAGGAATAGGAGCGGTCCCTATAAGGATGGGTGTGAAAATTAGCTATTTGTAGATCTGGCAAGGAAGTTGCCTCCGGTGGCTTCTAGTGAGTCTATGAAGGACACATTGGGAGACATAGTTGTCTGTTGACAGTGAGGAGACAGGGGGGTTCAGAGGTTGAAGGGGAGAACAGACAAGGGAAACCCAAAAGGGTTGCCTCAAAATTGCTCAAATACTGAGCTCACTGAAATAAAACATGCCTGACATTTCGCATCCCCTACCAGAGAGCCAGGTTTTGAACACACCTGCAAAATCAGCGTCCAACAACCACTGCCAGAATCATGAGAGGCGAGAACAGCTTTTGTACCCACATCTCCCATTAAACAGTATGAAGCAGGGCTGTCACCAATCCCTTCCTTTCTTACATTAAATGCCTAACCATGCGCTTACATCTCCTGGATGTCACCTTAGGGCCACAATTCTTCCGTTCTGTTGAGATTAGATTACCCTGCACAAATCAAGAGCAGCTTCAACAAACAGCACAGCCAGTCATTATGAGAAAGCACGGCCTCGTGTAACTCTACCATTATGTTTGTCAGACCATTAATTAGGCAGGCAGTTCTCTAGAATTGAACCAGCAGTCCACCTCACTCTGCACCTTGGGTTTACCCTTGGGCTCTTCTCAACAGGCCAAGTAAATAAATGCAGGGAGACTCAAACCAGAAACACTTCTCTCCTACCTCTGTGCGCAGTGCAGACATTCCAAGTGGCTCCCATGAAGTAAGAGCTACCTGCTAGCTTGTCCCATAGCAGCAAAGGTGGAAAGACACAATACCTGCCGAGTACCCCAGGCCCCTTGAGGGAACATTTCTGAGGCCTCCACACGCCCACAACTGAAGAGCTTGCTCATGGAGTCACTGATGCCCACAGCACAAGACACCATGCAACCATCCTATTAGAATTCTATGCCAAAAAAGAAATTTCCTCTCAAGCGACTTTTCTATAGGCGACAGGAACTGTAGAGCAGGCATTGACGTGGGTGTTGGCCCAAGCATGTCACATTTGCCACCCCTGATAGAGTCCTTTGAGGTTCAATCAATGCCAAGGCTGCTTCAGGGACCTAGTCACAGCAAGGAATTCATACCGTGTTCCTGGCACATCTAGTCTGTCTTGCTTCTGAATGGCCCTTGCTTTTATCTGCCTCAAATTTTTTTTTAATGTTTTATTTATTTTTGAGAGAGAGAGATAGACAAACTATGAGCAGGGGAGGGGCAGAGAGAGAGGGAGACACACAATTCGAAGCAGGCTCCAGGCTCTAAGCTGTCAGCACAGAGACCAATGTGGCACTGGAACTCGTGAACTGCGAGATCATGACCTGAGCTGAAGTCGGACGTTTAACTGACTGAGCCACCCAGGCGCCCCTGCCTCAAATATGTTTTTGAAGCTGCCAATCATAAATGCTACCCACATTATGTGATTATTTGATAGGGAGGCAGCACCCTGGAAGGCTCTGGCAAACTCTCCAGGGCCACCCTCCGGTACCTGTCCCCACCTTCCCCCCAGGGCTGTTCCCTTCCCCCTCAGCTGGCATCCCCTGAAGGCTGCATGCCCTTCCACAATCCCACACTGTCCTGGGAACCTCGATTTCCCCTGCTGTGAAACAGTCCCCACCTCCCTCACACGGCTGCGGGTGCCCAGATGAGGGGACGTAGGCAAGGAGTCTGATAAATATTGACATACTAGTAAACACAAGGCCAGTCCTTATCACCAGGCAGCCAGGGGAGACGTAAGTAGGTCCTTCCTCCCTTTATCTGCTGCAAGGAGGAAATTTGCTGGGTCAACACAACCGTGTATTTTGAGATGGGAGGGTGGGGGGAAGGGTGTCCTCAGACTCTTTCTTAAACTTCATAAATTGAGTTACATCAAACACACACACAGAAAAGTGCATAAACCTTCAGTGTATAACCCAATGCATTTTTACGAATGTATACATCCGTGCAACCACCACCCAGGTCAAGATATGGAACATTTCTATAACTGGAAAGCACTCCCTCCCAGGCACTGCCCTGTCCCCTCATATCTAACACGATAGGTTTTATAGGTTCTTGAACTTCATAGAAAAAAATCATACAGCATATATAGACTTGTGACTGGCTACTCTGGAAAAAAATCATACAGCATATAGCCTTGTGACTAGCTACTTTCACTCAACGTAATGTTTTTGAAATTAATCAACATCGCAAATGTCAACTTGTGTTTTTCTGTTGGTACGTAGTATTCCATTGTGTGGAGGTACTATGGTTCACCTGCTTTACTATGGGTGGACATCTAGCTGCTTCCAGTTTTTAGCTCTTACAAACTATGTTGCTATGAACATTCTGGTACATATGTTTGGTGGGCATATGCATTCCTATCCCTTGCGCAGGCACATGCCAGTTTTAGTAGAATCTGCCACATAGTTTCCCAGTGTGTCTTGCCTATTTCCAGTTTCTCCAGCAATGGCCTCAGCTTTTTTTCTGTCTTCCTTTTTTTTTTTTTTTTTTGGTGGCACCAGCCTCTTCTTTACACGGTTCAATAAATACAGTGAGCCTGCAATGTGGAGTCAGACCTCAATGACCTCGGATGCCATTACTTAACTCTTGTAGGATTTGTCTCCCCGTGGGGATAAATCGCCCTCCCCAGCCTGAGTTGGCATCCATATCAAATTAAAAGACCCGTGCACTCAGCATTAACAACGAGCACCCTGCCTGGCAAGTGGCCAGCTCTAAGTGACTATTTCCTCCCTCCCTCCCCCTTGCCCACACCTGAAGCTCCCCAACATGCAATCACAGAATAAACATTTATAGCCCTTTGACCCTCAGGGAGTCCTCTAAAATTCCTCTGCCGGTGATCCTGAGAATCTACCTATTACTTTCTTCCCCCATACTTATGTGACAGGCCATTCCTACCCATCCCACCACAGTTAGTGGGGAAAATCCAGGACACGGGGTGGGTGCACACTGGGTCAGTGCCTCCCAAGGCGAAGTTAACAGAAAGGATGCTTCCTGCAAAGCAACTCTGGGCCAGGAGGGAGACACACCCCTTGACCAAGGCAAGGTCCAAATTTACAAGGTCTGTTTAAGTGTTGTTATGGAATGATCTCCAAGATACATTACGTTAACTAAAACAAGCAAAATGCAGGACAGGATGAATACTTGGTCATTTTGGTGTAAAAAGGAGAGAGAAGGGCCCATCTTTATACTGACATACTAGAAACGGATACACAAGGCGCTGATCACGTGCGTTTGTGGGGAGCTGCAATGGTACTGGGGACAAGTGTGGAGGGAGATGTTTCCACGGATCCTTTCATGACTTTGAGCTTGAACCACACCTATAGCTCCTCCTGTAATTTTTATATAGTTACAATTTTTTGAGCTACGTGGCAGATGATTATGAACCCCTGACCTAAACTCCAGGGGGACCAACCTTGATGATGCGAGGACACCTGGTAGCTGTGTGGGCTCAGTGGGTGTACATGCAGGGAGGGTGTGTCAGTGGGTGCAGAAGAAAGAAAAATGAGGTAGGTGTGTGTAGGTGTCTCTACATGTTGGACATCTTCATCATAACCTGAGGCAACGAGGGACAGGATGTAGAGTCCTGTCAGGGACAATGCCTTAAACTTCTGACAGGGGAGCCCAACCTAAGTGCCCACAGAGTTAGGCCAGGGCGGGAGGGAGGTGGGTGCGCAGGGACCTGGATTTTCACAACTTCCTCCACCACCCAAATCCCCCAAGTCTATACAATTCAAGCTCTATCATTAGCAATCTAGAGTAAGAAAATGACTAAATGTTCTTCGAGGTTCTGTGCATGTGTGTGTGAATGTAGTTGTGTGTAGGTATAAGTGTGTGGGGAGCTGTATCTGTGTGGGAGTGAGTGTATGTTGTGTGTGTGTGTGCGCGCACGCACAGGTGAGTGTATGTGTGCATGTGCGCACCCATGCAAGTGACCGTATGTATATGCATGTGTGTGCTTTTGCCCAGCAAAAAAAAAAAAAAGCAGAAAAGACAACCCCCCCCCCATAAGTGGTAGGCCTTTGGAATACAGCAGGTGGGCAATACTTAGGAATACCAAAAAAATGGCCACCCTATCCACCTTCCCAGAAGTCAACAGCAGCCACCCCAAAGGCCAGACTTAGGGCCCCATAGCCAGGTGACACTAATAATTAATACATCTGAGGTTGGCATAGAGCCACAACAGATGTCCCCTCCCATGGAACTCACCTTCGCTCCATGTGGCTATGCCACCCAGTAGGGCTCTGAGAAGTCCAGCAAAGGGCCAGTGGGCAGACACAGGCCCATCCTGAAGGGGCAGAGGTGAGTAGTGAGGAGCCCTTATCCCTGAGGAGTCTCGCCGGCAGGAAGGCAAACAACCACAAACGGATTGAGGTGAGGGGATACCCCTTCCAGTAAGGCAGACTCCCTACCTTCTGGGGGCACAGCCAGGCCACAGCCCTCCCACCATCCCCTCACTCGAAGAGGACATGCTAACAAAAACTACAGACACACACATAAGAGGCTGAGGTAAACGGAAGAGACAAGCTTGAGGGGCACGGGAAGGGCAAGTCTCTTTTATTATCCCGAAATGCAAAGTATTGAAGGCACTTACAATAACAAGGCAGGAGGGGAGGGGAGGCACAGGGAGGTCAGAGGTCAGAGGTCAGAGCACAGAGGTAAATCAACGGGCCCCACCCTGGTCACCACCCGGAACGGAGAAAAGGAAAAGCTACAGGACCAGATCTGAAGCCAGTCAGGGCATCTAGCTCTATGAAAGGTACAAATCCATTCTACTGTGGATTAGGAAATTAGGAGCACACAGCAGCAAGGGGCAGGGCTGGCAGTCACGAGTTAGTGGCTCTTTAAGGAACGTGCTCGGGAGTGAAGAGGGCCCTCAGGTCCCCTGCTGGAAGAGGTCCCGGTACATCTCGATGAGACGGGCAGCCTCGCGCTGGCCAGAGAGCAGAGCACCATGGGTGGTGGAGTAGTACTTGCGGTGAGTGGCCTCACCCGAGAACAGCACCTGCATGGGCTGGGCCAGGGGATGCGGAAGTGAGGGGGGAAGAGCAAGAAAGGCTAGGAGGCTACCTGTCTGCCCCAGGAACCTCCCGTCCACACTACAAGTCAGAGAGCAGGCACCCGAGATCCAGGTATCGCTGCTTCCACAGGATGAGGAGTTGCCCATCCCACCTGGCCACCTTCCCCTGCTCCTTCCCCAGACATCCAGGCCTCAGTTCTTTCTGCTCTGAGGCTGCTAGGAGTCCCGGATATGCAGTCTCAAAGGCTCATTGTGCCTCTTACTAGTGAACTCAGGGCAAGTGGTTTAACCTTCCTAAGCCTTGATTTTCTCATCTGCAAAATGGGTTTATACAACCTACTTCTGATGGTGGCTGTAGGGATTAATTGAAATAACGTATCTAAAGCACTTAGAACCTGGAAGAACATAAGCACTCAATAAAGTTAGGCGGTAATTTAACAAACCTTTATGGAGCCCCTATTAGGGTCCAGGGACTGTTCTGAGCACTTGGAAGATAAAAGGTGACCGGGCTGCTGCTCTGAGGAGCTTCCTTGCTGGTGGGGAAGCCAGACACGAAACCCAATTACTAAACAGCGTCATGTGTGATTTGATGGGTGTTTGGGCAAGGTGCTGAGAGCCCAGAAAAGAGGCCCCCTGTAAGGGGATCACACACAGCTTCCCAGAGGACAGGACCTTTGGGCTGCTTCTTAGAAGATGCTAGGTAAACAAACAAGCAAAAGACATTTCAAGAAGGAAAAATGAGGGCCAAAATGCACCAAAGCAAGGGACAGTGAGAATTTTGGTACAGCTGGGGCTCAACCTCGAGAAAGCAAGCTGTGTAGGTGGAGTCCAGGCAAACTACGAGTGCCTGCATTCCAGGCTTGAGTTTGGACTCTATCCCACTGCAACCTCAAACTGAATGTGCAAAGGCACCAACTGGGGATCCTGGCAAAATGTAGGTTTTAATTCAGCAGGTCTGGGGGGCACTGAGAATATGCATTTCTAACACACTCCCATGTGACGCTGATGCTGCTGGTCCACAGACCCCTCACTTTGAGTAGTGAAGCTTTAACCCACCAACAAGGAGCCCACAGAGGTGACGAAGCCGTAGGGGGTGGGGGGAGGCTTACTGTGGCAGAAGGCAAGCTGCCTACTCCCACATCCATTCTCCTCTTTCTCCTCAGTAACAAAGCCCTGATTTTTAACTGGGTTCATTGCCGTCCAGAACAAAAATGACGCATCCCAACCTCTTTAGCAGCTGCTACAGGCATGTGACTAAGTTCTGGCCAATCAGCTTTAAGTGCATTGTTGTTTAGAGGCACTTGACTCAGCCCCAGGGGTTCCTCTCTTTTGGCTTGTCTACCTGTCACAGCCCTGAGAGGGGCAGCCTCACAGCCCTCTAGAACCACAAAGTGTCCTTGAAGATGGAGCCAGGTGCCAATGGTACTGGGTCCAGATACCTACCTCTGGATTTCCCTCTGTGTCTCTGTGTGATAGGAGTAAACTCTGTCTGCTTTGGGCCCCGGTTATTTTCGTGTTGTTTCACTTTTTGCTGGATGCACTAGTCCTAACTTGATGTAGGTGACAAGAGAAGGTTTGCTCTTCAGGAGGATGGCCATAGCCTCAGTAAGGGTCTTTCCTCTCTCCCGCTGAGCACAACCAGGGCGTGCCCAACACACGCCGCAAATCTTCACCAATTCTACCAAAGAATTGTTTTAAATATAATTCTGCTGGGGTTTTAACATTTTTTTTGTATGTGGATGCTTGGTGGGGGAAACTTGAAATCCACTTTATAAGAACAGAAGTATCTACAATTTTTTCTCTCAGATTTATTATTTTTCTCTACCATTTATTATATAGTTGATATAACTTGGGGGAGGGTCGGTATTGTCAATTTTATTTTCTGAAACTTATTCGGGTGAAAAGGTAAGTAAAACATATTGGGAAAACTTACTTCTACTCAATCACTGCTGTCCAAGAGAACTTTCCATGGCGATAGAAATGTTCTATAGCTACCCAATCCGACACTGCGGCCACTAGCCGCACGTGGCTGTCAAACTTGAAATGTGGCCAGTGTGACCAAGGAACTGAATCTTTAATTTCTTGATTTAAATCGTAATTAATTTCAATCAAATGCCGCTAGTGGCTAGAGCACAACGTGAAATGGTTCAGCTTTTACAACCTCAAGCAAGCTTTTAACATCTCAGTTTGATTCCATCTTTTCTTCCAGATGTTAAGTGCACATGACCTCGCTTTGTCCTCCATCATCCCCTTCCTCACAGGAGCTACTCCATCTGCCTCAGCCAACACCACCCTCCCCAGCCTCCCCCCAACCAAGCCCACACACAACACCCCTGCCCCCAGCCCCCCAGGACCTCCTCACCCTGCACCCCGCTCACCGCCAACTTGGAGCTCTCCGCATATGGCAGGGGCATGGCCAGCTTCTCCACATCTGCCCCGCTAGAGCCCACCCGAGTGTACGAATAGGAGCCTCGGAAGTAGGGGTTGCTGCCCCAGGCCGAGCGCAGGATTCGCCGAGGTTTTGGAATGTTGGGATTCCCTGTTGGGAAGTTGGAAGAGCCAAGGGGAAGGAAGATAATAAACGGCTGCACACAGAAGACACCCCTGAGCGGACAACCGGCACTCCACGTCCCCGGCTGCAAGAAGGCCAGGCCCCTGCTGGTAGGCGTGGAGGACACACGAAGACGTGTGGAGGTTGGGGGCTCTAGCTGTTTACCCTTCAGTGCCTCTCTGTGGACCCCCCAGCAAAACAGCTCATCCCTCTGGGCCCCTCGATTTCCTATATGAAAAATGTTCAACTAAAAGAATCAGACAATGAAACGCAAATCCATCTCAGAGCAGGACAATGTGGGCAGGAAATGGGCAATCTGAGGATGAGGGGTGATACCTGAGTTTTTACCATCAGCCCTTAGAGAGAAGAAACACAGCCCCCACGGCTTTGAGCGTTTCAAGTTCCACAGGGGATTTGGGGGGCGGCGATCCCGGTGGGCTCGCCCCTCAGCTGCACCAGCGGAGGGCGGCACAGAGGACCGGGCGGGGCGGGGAGGCCGGCGGCGCGGGGGCACACCTGTGAACTGCCGCAGCATCTCCGTGCAGATCTCGGCCACCGCCTCGTCGTCGCACTTCTCCATGACGAGGGCCTCCTCCCCGCAGATCCAGCCGCTCAGCACGTGGCCGTAGCGCTCGGGCGGGTAGAGGACATCGAAGCCGCAGATCTTGCGGTACCAGAGCTCCGGCGGGTAGGTGAGGGTGCCGCTCTCTGCCTCATCCTCCCACACAAACTGTATGCTGTTGCACTCGGGGCCCCAGAAGGGCTCCTCGAATTCCAGAAAGATCTTGTCGGTGGTGCCGATGCCCAGGCGGTGGATGGCAGCCACCTTCTCGGCGGGCAGGCCCGGCCGGAAGAAGCTGGTGTACTGCCTCTTGAGCACGCCCAGCGACACGGTCACGATCACGTGGTCCGCCGGGATCACCTCGCAGTCCTCACACTCCACCAGCACCGGCCACTGCTCATCCTCATCCCGCCCATCCCCCCGGGGCTCCTCTCCCCCCTGGCCGCCCTCCCCGGCGTCATGGTTGTGGTCACCCTCGCCCCGGGGCTCAATCTCAGGGCCCCGGGGGCGGGCCGAGGCCTGGTCCCAGTGCACACAACGGACGGGTTTCCCCAGCTGGATGACATGGGCGGGGATGCCCTCGGCCAGCAGCTCCACAACCCGCATGAAGCCGGAAGGGATGATGTGGTGGGCCCCGGGGATCTCGGTCCACTCCCCAAAGGCACTCAGGGACACATCGTCCATGCTGTGCGAGCTACTCTCACAGCTCTCCACCTGTGGGAAGAGCCAGAGAGGAGCAGGATGACCACCAGGGCCGGGCAGCGGTCTGAATGGGACCTCAGAGCAGCCCCGCCGTCCTCGGACCCAGACGCCCCAGAATCTGTCTTCCTCCCTCTGCCACCTGCACTCAACAAAGTTCTGAGAGGATAAGGATACCTTCAGGTACTGCTGGATCATGGCGAGCTTCAGGCACTTGGTGGCCTCCGGGTCGTCAGGGTCATCCCTGATGCGGTTGCGCACCTCCTCCCGGGTGAACACCCCCACACTGTTCTGACTCTCAGCATTGACTGGTTTACCATGCCGGAAGAACTCCTGGGTCAAGTTATAGACCTGCCAGAGAGATCCCAGGAGGCTGAAATCACACTCCCTCATCGCACCTCCCTCCATCTCAGACCAAAGGACCTCAACTCAAAAGTCCCCACTTTCCAGGTGCTCCCGGAGATTCTGAGCTCACGGCTCCTCATCCTTGGTGAATCAGTGTGACACGCAGTGCTGCACTCAGGCTGCACCAACAGGGCCAAGGTTCAGGGCTGGCAAGCTGCTCTGCGCAGCTGGCTTACCTGCTCCAGATCACTATCTAAGGCCCCCTGGGTCTGTGAGGGAGGGAGGGAGCCCTGGAGGCTATCCTGAAGGGCCCTTGCTGAAAACAAAGTAAAATGTTTGGTGCCTGGTGGGAAAGGAACCGCCCACCTCAAGGGCGCTATGTGGCCAAGCAGACCACCCACTGCAGAACCCAGGTCTGCACACATTTCCCTTTTCCAAGAACCAAATGCCCAAACCCTCTCCCTGCCACTCCTGCCCAAGTGTATCTGCTTCACCCTCTCCCAGGGGGGCAGTCTGGAACTGTTGCCTGGCCAGTGTTTGGGGGGAAGGGGGCAGAAGGAGCCCTGAAACCTGACCTCCCAGGAGGCTCTCCCTGGCCCTGCTTGGATCCACACGAAGTGCCCCCTTTACTGCAGAACCCAGACATATTTAAGCAAGATGACCATGCTGGGGCAGGACATGTAGAGGGGAAGGCTTCAGTGTGCCAAGGAATGAAAATACATTTAACAGGCATATTTTGGGAAGAACCCCAACCCATACCTTATCAACCAAAAGCAACGAACAGTTAGAGCGGGGTCCTTTTACTTCCCCTGCCTGCCAGGCATATAACTCCCACCAAACACTGGGCAGGTCTCCCTGAAGAAAGTAAGCCAGTCCAGGGCCAGGCATGGCATCCCCAGAGGGCAAGGTCTGAGCCCCAACATTCACTCAACAAACTTTTACGGGGCTGTGTCAAACACAGATTGTAAGGGTGAGCAAGACAGACACAGCCCTGAGCCCCTGCCTTCATTCAAATTGGGGAGATCTCATTACTGGGCTGTTTCTACAGGATGCACTGTGACAGGAAAGAACCCAGAGGTTTTGAGATCAACCCAGATGAACTTGAACAGTTGACAATGAGAGAGAGAGGAAAAGTATTTCAGGAAGAAGGAACAGCATACTCAAAAATGAGGGAGGGGAGAGAGAATGTAAGTGGCTCAGTGTTGCTAAAGGGGGCAGTGAGAAAAGAGAAAGTTACAAGAAATGGTTTTGGAAAGACAGGCAGGGGTGGGGCATGAAGGACTAAGAGTCGCGTCAAGGACTCTGGACCCTGGTATCACTGAAGGGCTGTGAGCATGAGCACACGCCCACTCTCCCTCCCAGGACACTGGCAACAGATGGGCTCCTTGGCCAAACATCTGTGGCTGGTGCCGATTAGTGGTGTTTCCCTTCCTAAAGTGAGTTTGAATTTGGTCAGCACACATTCATGGGAATGATGTCTGCCCTGTAACTCAACCCTGGTATAGGCCTTGAGGCTGCAGGGTAGAGGAAGGAAGGTGACATTGCCCATCCCCCACCATTCCACTCAGGGAAAAGCCTCCACATGAGATAGACACATGAATTAAACATGTTTCTGTTGTATACAATCTAAAGAAGAAAATGAGTTAGATTGTTCACTTTTCCTCCCTACAGTCACAAGACGCTGGGCATGTGGCCTTAACTGGAGTCCTCAGCAAATTCCTCACCCAGAACCACGGCCAAGGAGTCAGGCTTTCAGTGTGTCTCCTCCTCCCCGGGTTTTCTTCCTTAGGTGATAAGCAACATGGTAGCCAGTCTTTAACTTATGTTGACCAAAGACCAGAATGTGCAGTTGAGGAGCGATAAATTTAGTCCATCTAAACATGATTCTTTGTGTCCACCACCAACTGAGACAGCCTTAACTGCACACGGTTTGTCCTATGGGTACAATCTTCTGTCTTGGATTAAATTACATCTTCCCGGTGTGACCAAGGGTAATGGCACAGGCCTGTAACAGCTCATAATATTCAGCCCAATTCTCATTAAGCGCTTTTCATCAGGATCTCATTTAACCCTCATGACATTCTGAAGTAGGTTTAACTATGTCTGTTTTATAGGTGAGGAAAGTAAGACTCAGAGAGCCTCAACAACTTGCTCAAGACTACACAGCTAATGGGACACCTGAGTGGCTCAGTCAGTTAAGCATCCGACTTCGGCTCAGGTCATGATCTCACAGTTCGTGGGTTTGAGCCCCGTGTCAGGCTCTGTGCTGACAGCTAGCTCAGAGCTGAAGCTTGTCTGGATTCTGTGTCTCCCTCTCTCTCTGACCCTCCCCTGCTCACGCTGCTCTCTCTCTGTCTCAAAAATAAATAAAAAACATTAAAAAAAAGTAATAAAAAAAAAGACTACACAGCTAAGAAGTAGTAGAACTAGTATTTGAATCAAGGTAGTCTTGTTCCAGGGACTAAGCTCTATATGACACAAGGGTACAAATTCATTTATTTGTTAACAAGTATAACAGATTCAAATGAGTAGCCCTTCAAAGTCACCTCTGGAGGGAGGCTGCATATTTATTGTGAAAACACCCTCGCGTAGGGCTTCATATGCTTAGAGCACATCTCTTCAGAATGGTCTCCAGCTTTGGTTAAGAACCACAGAAAGAAACTGATCACTTTCCTCATGGTTAACACCTCCTCCTTCTGACCCAAAGCATCACCACTTAGATTGGTAACCCATTTAATCCATCCTACTCTCCACAAGTCACACTCTTAGCTTTCAAAAGTCAAACCCACAAGCAGAAGCTGATGATGATCTACTTTTAAATTTATATAAGAGAATAAGTAAGTCATGGACCCTGAAAGTCATTCTCAAGAGGCATCCATGCCGAAAGCACTCACAATAACCTGGATTTCAGGACGTGACTAATTCTCAGTAGACCAGGAAGGTCTACTTTGAAGAATACTAGGTCTTATCTGCTCATTAACAATTCAGTCTCCTAGCACATGCGTTAAGAACGCACAGTACCATGGGACTGCTCATAACATACCTTGTGGGTGCACACATGGAAGTCACAGCGTGCCTGACCTCCACTGAGCAAGGACTAACCCCAAAGCAAGAGTCATTTCTCCTTTTCCACACCTAAGAGCCATAAAATGTACAATAGGTGCTTTCTGGCCAACTTACTGACCTGGAGTGAATTGTCATTATACTACAAATGACAAGCAATCAGAAGGCAAGACCTATGTGCTACCTTGCTTGTTAAGTGCAGTTCATAGCACCACTGAAAGATACTAAAAATATGAACTTTTTTTTGAGAGAGAGAGAGAGAGAGAGAGAGCACACAAGTGAGAGAGGGGCAGAGAGAAAGAGAGAGAATCCCAAGGTGGGGCTCGAGCTCACCTGCAGCAGGGCTCAAGCTTACCCAATATGGGGCTTGAACTCATAAATCGTGAGACCATGACCTGAGCCAAAGTCAGATGCTTAACCGACTGAGCCAGCCAGGTGCTTCTATGAACATTTTTTTAAAAACCTGAATAAGACAAGGTTGTGTGTCCTTGCTGCTTCTATCCAACAATGTACTAGAGACACTATCCAGTGCAATACAGCAAGAAAAGAAATAAGTGGTCTTAGGCTATGCTGTCCACTACAGTATCACTAGATACTTGTATCAATTTAAAATTAAGTTAAGTTAAATATTTAGCTCCTCAGTTTTACTAGCTACATTTCAAGAGCTCAAAAGTCACAGGTAGTTAGTGATTACCCTACTAGATAGTGCAGGTCTAAAACATCTCCGTTATTGTAGAAAGTTCTATGGCACAATGCTGGTTGGAGGATTAGAAAGAAAGAAAAAACTCTCATTTTTTGTATAGTATTATATACATAAAATTCTAAAATATTATTAGAATATAAATTAAAATAATACATTAACAGATATAATATTACCATTAAAATAATACTTCATCAAGGTAGTTAAAATCAATATATAGTTATCAGTTATAATTCTGTACACTGGAAAAAATAGAGAAGAAATGGGTTTTTTGTTTTTTTATTTTTTAAGTTTATTTATGTATTTTGAAAGAGAGAAAGAGTGCAAGTGGGGCAAGGGCAGAGAGAGGGAGAGAGAGAGCATCCCAAGCAGGCTCCACACTGTCAGTGTGGATCCCAATGCGGGGCTCAAACTCATGAACCATGAGTGCATGACCTGAGTCGAAGCTGGACACTTAACCAACTGAGCCACCCAGGTGCCCCAGAAAATAAAATTTTTAAAAATTACCACTTAGAAAAATACCCGAAAGCAATAGCACAACAATCACTACCCAAGTACTTAGTAATAAATCTAATAAAAGATGCTTAAGGCTTTTCTGAAGAAATATGTAATCATCTGTATCAGTGACCTAGTACTTCTTCACTCATAATCTTCACTCTATCCTCAAACTGTCCTGCTGTCCCAAATACAGGGCCCAGAGAGTGTGCAAAGACATAACTGGGATCATAGAAGACCCCAGCAAGCAGCAAGTCACTCAACTCCCCCCACGCTGCCAGCGTGCTCCCCTGCCTCCCACACCCATGTGCCCAGCTGCCCTGCTAACACCTTACCTCGTTGTATAAATCGCTGAATTCCTCAACCACGTCCTTGGGGATCCTACGGCCACGGTTGGTGAGGTAGCAGGCCACGCCATTCTTGGAGTAGAGGCTGATGCGGCCCACGCTGCGCTCCCCATCAGTCGTCTCTTCCAGGAGGCCACTGGCTTCTGCTAGATGATAGATGGGATTCCCATGGGAGCCATGGATCCAGGTGGCTCCCAACTCAAAGGTGGCGTGTCCTGACGGTGACAACAACAGGCCCTTAGAGGGACAGGGACTTCTTCAGAGAGGGCCAGAACACTGCCTCAGCCTTCTTCTTCCAAGAGGACCCTTCCATCCCCTCAAAAGAGCAAGAAGGGAATTAGGTCCCTGTCTGGCAACCAAAGTCTTCAGTGAAGAGTTCCCAGGAGAAACTACATGTGGCACAAAATGTATTCCACTTCACGGCTGAGATAACTGCCACCCTGAATGACTTTGTGATTTGCCCCAGAGTCGCTTCACTGGGCTGTTTAGAAGGCTCTGCTTTTCCATCCCACCTTTGTCTAACAGACCACCAGACCCTGAGGCCTTCTTTTACATTGATGACTCTCTCTCAGGAGATACTCTGTGGGCACCTGAGGATACAGTGATCCCAGTGAGGGGAATGAGGTTACCTGAGGTCTTCTGGCCCAAGGTCCTCATCTGACCTTGCTCCAATTCCTCAACATTCTCCAGTGGCCCCAGAGTCTAAGCCCCGATCGCAGACAGAAAGTGGCCCCCCTCCTAACTCAGTCTGAGGTAGAGGAGAGAGGGCAAACATTCTTCCTGAAGGCAGTCTCAAATAGACTTCCAGAGAAAACTAAACTCTCTCATCCTAAGGCAGAAGAACCTTGGGTGGCAGAACCCGGGAGTCCGACTAGGGCAGGGAGGCAACTCCCGGACCCAAGTTGGGACAGGGCTAAGGCTGGTGCTGGTTCTACCACCCCATCCACAGCCAAGGTACCAGATGCTCTGAGGCAAGCTGCCTCTGTGCCTGGGCCTCAGTTTCCTCTTCTGATGCTGCAGGGATGGTGACACATTGTCTCCTTCCCTGCATAGCTCCCAAGGAAGTTGAAACAAAGAAAGGAGAAGAGAGAGGAACATTTTTTGGTGTTTTGCTTTGTTTTGGAGGACTGAGTCAAGATATCATGTGTGCTGTTTTTGGCCAAGATGGTCACAATAATTCCTCCTGTCCTTGTACACATAGCCCTTTGCAACGTGACCCTGCCAGTCCTCCCATCAATAGGTGGAGACTATTTCCCCACCCCTTGAATCTGGGCTGGCCCTGTGACTTGCTCTGATTAACAGAATGCAATGAAAGTGATGTTTGTGGCTTCAGAGCCCAGGCCTCAAGAGATCTCGTGGCTTCCACTTTCACGCTCTTATAATGTGACCACCATGGAGAGGTTTACCCTGCTGGAGACATGTGGCCCAGCCAAAAAGCCAGTGCCAACCACCAGACAAATGGGTAAGGCTGTCTTAAACAAACCAGCCCCAGTCAAGCCACCAGATGATTGCAGCTGAGTGGGAGATCCCAGACAAGACCAGCGAATGAACAACCTAGCTGAGTCCTGCCCAAATTCCTGACCCACGGAATTTAAGCAAATAAAATGGTGCTGTTGTAAGCCGCTATTCTGGGGTGATTTGTTACGCAGCAATAGTTATCTGATATGCCATAACAGACAACAATATCACTCCTCATCCCAGCAACTGGCCATTCTGTTTTTGTACATCCCCTCTCCTGGGCTGTTTCTAATTAAACCACTAGTTACTAAAAATAGCCCTGCATATATGTAATGTGCCAAACACCAGGCAAGAGAACAAAACAAACAACCTCAAGCTACAGCCAGTGAGACAGAATTTCCTTAGGTCTCTGGAAGAAGATGCAGGAATGTGTATGTCCCTTTGTCCAGGAAACGTGGGCAGACCTGATGGCACAGAAAACTAAAAACCCAGTGCCCTACCTTCAGGAGGTTCCTAGTGGGCATTGAGGGTATTTATTACTAATCCTCCTTTAATTCCTCAGGCTTGGGGTTCCCCAAAGTGTCTTGCCTGCTTTGAGGTCCCAAGAGAAGAAGAGGGCCAGCACCTCAGGGAGGGGTCTGGACCCTCCCCAGGGCACGCCAGGGAGCTCCAAATCACCGCCACTGGGCAGTGACATCCAGGCATGGGGCAGCACCCTTCCTGGATTGACACTTGGCAAAAGCAGGAATGAGGCAAGGAGCTTGAGGTCAGCAGCAAGCTCAGCATCCCACCCCTTTCCCCAGGCTCTGCAAGGAGGTGGGCTGAGCAGGCCCTAGTCTAAGGCTATTTCCTGCCCTCTCCTACTCGGCCTGCTATCACTATGATCCTTGTGACACCCCTGCAGCAAAGGGCACCAGTGCCATCTACACACAGTGTCCCTGGAGCTTCTGGCCCTCAACACCTGCTCCTACCACTGAGATCCAGAGTTACCGCCTCACACGGCAGCATATCCACCTGGGCTTTCCGCCCCGTACGTCTGCACACACAACACATGCAAATCCGCCCTTCCCAGGGCGTGCTCTCCCCTCTCCTGGTGGAGTCTGCCTTCATCACAGACATCACTCCACACATGTTGCCCCTTTTACTATCCACCCAACTCTCCCCATCAGCTGAATCTGCCCAAACTCCCCCAACTCAAGAAGGCTCCCACCACCAATAGGTCGCCAGATCACGCCTCCTCTCAGCTTCCTGCAGCCCCTTTGCTTCACCTCGCCACCTGTACCATGCTGTCAGCTGTCAGCTACCACTGAGACAAGGCCATTTGTCTTCATCTTCTGTTTCTGTGTCATACACTAAAAGTCTCATCAAGACTCAAGAACCACAGCTGGAGCCGCCCCTTCCCTAAGGCTCCCAGCCAGCCAATCAGATGTGAAGCAAAGAGTCCCAGGGCTCCCCTGCTGGCTGTGCCCAGGTTTATGAGTGCCCTGGATGGCACTTTCATCCTTGCTGCCAACACACAGTCCTGTGTGTGCCAGCAGAAGATGGACGCCACCTCACACACGCCTTCCAGGAAATGCTCTAGAAGACTCTCAATGTGATCAAATGCACGGCCTTGCTACCCCGTGTGGGAACAGACAGAGACACAAAACCCTCCGGGGGAGGCCATAGAGCACAGTCCCTACCCAATCAGCTTCTCACTAGTCAGACCCCCTGGCCGGGAAGTGCTGACCACCAGCTGCATTTCAGGCATTCCTCCGCCCCTGGTAAAATCCACCCAGTCCTGGGGAAAGTCTCTTACCTGGCTGCTTTCTCCAGTGTCCTCATTACTCTGCAACCTGGACAGATCATCTTCCCCGGCAATGCTAAGATCTGCCCATCACCTACAATGGAGCCCCAAGTCCCAACCACTCTGCTGCCCTGAGCTCCTACTGTCCCAGGACTAACTCAGTCATGATATATTAATTCACACTCAAGAGGTAATGACTAATAAAAACTTACAGAATTCCTCTTCTTGTGAAGCAGAAACTGGTCCACCCACTGCCGAGACAGTTTGGTCCAGCTGTCCTTTCCTTCCTAAACACTTGAACTTTAAGTCGTGTTCCAAACACGAAGGCCAGAGCCCCGTCCTGCCCACCTCAGAGGATTGCTCGGAGGGCAAAGGAAGTTTCTGGCAAATGCCCAGGCAGCATAAATGATGGAATACTTACCCCAGGGAAAAATCAAAATAATGTGATTTCAGGGAGGGCCAGAGCACTGAAGGACAAAAGGTGACCCTGGCGTGGAGGGAGGGGGACACTTACCGAGTTTCACGCTCTGCACACGGCCTCCGATGCAGCTGGAAGCCTCGAGCACAGTGACATCCGTGAAGCCCTGCTCCAGAAGTGCTTTGGCTGCAGCCAGGCCAGCCAAGCCGGCGCCGATCACCACCACACGAGGCTGTCCCCTTCTCCGCAGGCCACAACTGAGAGGGTCATCCGCACTGTCGCCACTGGATTCACAACTTTGCATACCGTCCGCACTGGCCTCCTAGGAACCTGCAGGGGGTGGGGAGGTCACAGCTTACCTGCTCTGCCTTCACTTCCCACCTGACCCATGGAACACTCAGGAGCTCTGCCCTCAAGGGGGGGACCTTGAGCCTTCCTGCTCTTCCCGAGACCTGGACAAGAGGAGCCATCTCCAAAGGACGCAGCAGGGAGGAGGACAGACAGAGGGAAGGAGAGAGTAGGAAAAGATGCACTGTGGGCCCCCACCGGCAAGCAGGACTGCTGGGAGCCCACCCTAAGCCCCTGAGATCCGTCAATCCCATCCCAAACCTGCTAGGCACTGCCTATTCCCCAAGGCTGAGGCAAGAGCCAGCCAGGAAGGGGATGACCCAAAAAGACCAGATTCAGGAGAAACTATTGACACTGCTTGCCCTGACACGACTGCTGTGGTCCAGCTCACACCAACCCCAGAGGCCCACACAGACCACAGGATGCTCACGCAGACCCCAGGATACTCACGCAGACCTCAGGATGCTCACACAGACACCAAGATGCTCGCACAGACCTCAGGACACTTGCACACACAGTGTTGGACCCTCTACTTTCCCTCCCATGCGTGGCTCTTCCCTGGCACTCTTTCTCCTTTGCCCCTTCTCTCCTCCTCTAGCTTTCTGTTAGTCTTTCACAGTGTGAACGAAGTGGCAATTTGGTGGGCAGGACACAGTCCCGCCCTCCCCCCAGAAAGTGCCACGAGGCCGGTATCAGACGAGCCTCTGCTATTCCGGGTAGTTCTCTGGTTGTTTTCCCCCAGCCACCCAGCCCCTCAGTCACCGCAAAGCAGCAAGGAGCCCAGGAAACAGTGGACTGTGAGGACCCATGGCACCAGAGGCCAGACATCAAATTGACAGTTACACTAAGCCAGCTTGTTCAGAGACGCCAGGCTAGGGAGCTGATGGCCAGGCGGCCAAGGGGGGTCCCTGAATCGTCCCAGTGCTGGGAGAGGCTACCGTCTATTCCCAGAGTGACCGCGAGGGCTCCAAGGTGCCTGTGGGCCATCCCAAGGGGCCATTCAGCTCTCATCCTGTCTCTGTTCCTTCCCTGACCCAAGCAACTTGGATTCCAGTTGTCTTTGCTAAGGCTTCAGTAGCAGAACCAACTAACAACAGGGGAAGAAGGGTGGCTGGAAGGTGGCTGCCGGGCAATGCAGCACAGGGGACATAAAACAACTGTCTCCCATACCTAATAAAGCTCAGTATCGCCCTTCCAATGACACAGCAGTCCCAACCCCCAGAACATGCCCAAGAGAAGCAGGACACATTCCACCAAATAGACATGCTAAGGAATGTTCACAGCAGCTTTATTTATAAGAGCCAAGACAACAGAAGCAACCTAAAAGTCCAACCACAGGAGAATGGATAAATATATTGTGCTGTGTGCAGCATGTTCATACATATTCTTCCACAATAAACAGAACCAAACTACTGGCACCCCCCACCAACATTGCATTGAAGGAAAGAGGCCGGAGAGAAAAAGTACATACTGTATGACTCCACTTACGTGAAGCTCATGGGGAGGTAAAATGAATCTGTGGTGACAGAAGAGAGATCAGGGGGAGGAGTAACTGAAAACAGTCAGGAGGGAACTTTCTGGGGTGGAAGGAATATGCATCTTGCTCTGAATGGTGGCTACACAGTAAACATATAAAGATCCACGGCCCTGGACAGGAAGGATTTGTGTCATTTGTTATACGTATGTGTGTGCACCTCAGTAACCATTCAGATATTCATTCCTGGCAAGGAAGGGAGGGAAGGAGGGAGGGGGAGAGAGAGAGAAAGAAAGAGAGAGAGAGAAAGAAAGAGAGAGAACGGCAGAGAGAAAGGAAGAAAAGAAAAGAAAACAAAAGAAAAGAAAGGAAAAAAGAAGGGAGAGAGGGAGGGAGGGAGGAAGGAAAGGAGGACAGAAATTTTAAAAAAGGGGGGAGGGGGAAGGAAGAAAGGAAGAGAGAGAGAAAGAAAGAGAGGGAGGGATGGAGAAAGGAAGAAAGGAAAGAGAGAGAGAAAGGGAGGAGAGAGGGAGGGAGGGAGGGAGGGTGGAAAGAAGGAGAGAATAAGAGACAAGAGAGAGAAAGAGACAGAAATTAAAGAAAGAAAAAAACTGGGAGGGACAGAGAGAGGGAGGAAAGAAAGGGAGGGTGGGAGGAGAGAGAAAGAGACAATAGAGAAAAAGAAACAGAAAGAGGAAGGAAGAAAGCAGAAAGAGACAGAGAAAGAGAAAAAAACAGGGAGAGAGGGAGGGAAGGAAGGAAGAAAGAGAAAGAGGGAGGGAGGAAAGAGAGAAAGAGACAAGAGACAGAGACAGAAAAAGAGAAAGAGAGAGGAAGGGAGGGAGGGAGGGAGGAAGAGAGAGAAAGGAAGGGAGAGAGAGGAAGTTAGGAAGGAAGGAAGGGGCTACATACTGACTTCTCACCTCTCGTCTGACCACTAAAGCTTCGGTCCCACGTCCCACCTGGAACCGCGCCCCCCAGCATCTCTTAATCATACACAGGTTTAGCAAAAGGGTCTTTTTCTAAATACGCTGAGGCTGAGAAGCTGCTCCTCATGCCTCCCGCCACCCACTCCGCCGGCCGACGCCACGCCCGGGCACCTGGGCTTGGACGGCGGTGTCCCCCCACTCCCGCCCCCAAATTCCCTGCACCCGGCCCCAGACCCCCGCCGGCCGCCTCTGTGCCCGAGCGGTTCCGTCGACGGCCGGAAGGTGGCGCCCGCGGCCCAGAGCCCTCGGAGACCGAGTCTCCGAGGGAGGCCGGGGCTCCCCGCCCCCTTCCAGGAGAACCCGGTCCAGCTCTGCCTTTCCTCCTCCCTCCAGCTTCGTTGCCTCTCTTGTGCCTCCCCGCTCCCTCCCGTGAGGTTCCTTTGGGCGTCGGGGGGCACGGGCTCGGGTCCTTTTCTCCCTGCCCCCTTCCACCCTCCCCTCCCCCAGGTTCTCCTTCCGGTGGACTAAATTTAGAGGGGAGGGTGTGGCTGCCTGCACCCCGCGGCCAGGGCGGCCAGCTGGAGGAAGGGTCGCCGAGGCGACGCGGGCTGGCGTCAGGTTGGTAAACACACGGGGTGCTCGGAGCTGCCGCGGCCGCTGACGCCACCTGCCCCGCACCCCGCGATGCGACGTGGAGCTGCCGCCCGCCCCGCCCCGCCCGCGTGCCTCATCCCCAGGACTGGGGGGGGGGGGGGCGCTGCCTGCGTGCTGGGCTCCTGACTCCATCCGCACTCCCAGCCGGGGCCACCCTCCCAAACCGCCTTGCTTATACAGTAAAGTCGCTGTAGTTCTCAAACATGACTGGTGCAACCCCTTCTTGAAAAGTTCCTGTGGGGTCCAGGGTGTGACTGGGATAAAACTGGGAGGATCTCACTCCCCTCTGAAGTTTCTTCACAAAACCCCTAGTTTCCATGGGACCCCACACACACCAGCTGAAAACCCGGGGTGGGGGGGAGGGAGGGTGCAACGCCTCCCCAGCCGGCTACCTGAACTTCTGGCACCCCTCAGAAGTGGCCAGCTGGTCCTCACTACAAGGTTGTGACAGTCGAGTAAGGCCTGATATGGATGCGGCAAGACTTACAATATTTTCAAGAGCCTCAAGTGTGAAAATCATTTGTAAAGTTTTGTAACTAAAATCTGAGCAGAGTGCCTCGGTATGGGGGGCTCAGAAATGCCTAGTGGAAAAGGCAGGTGGGTAGTGTGCCTTTCAGATGAACACAGAAAGAACCCTGACTTCCCGGCGTAATGGAGACCTTGAACAGACAGCATGGGGGTGAAAGTAAGCAAGGGCCATGTGGGTCACCTGCACTCGTGACCACCCAAACGAATCCCACAGTCCAGTTCCTTCCACAGGCCTTGTCCCAGATGGGGCAGAGAAGCCAGACACAGTGCCCATGGAAGGCAGAGAGCTGAGGAATCTGCCCCATGGCCCCCCATATCGACCCACGGAGCCAACACACCCTGGGGTCCAAACTGAAAGGAACAGAGAAAATCATGTGCAAGGACGCCTGCTCTGTGCCAGGCCCTCAGCTGAATGCTGAACTGAGCCTTCCAGTGCTCTGTTATCTCCAGCCAGGGTGGAGAGGAGAGGGTGAGAAGCAACTGGTTTTCTGTTGGTTTGTGGCATCTTTTCCTTTCAGCTTTTTTTTTTTTTTTAATTTTATGAGAACACGGCTTATTGGGGAAGCAGAATCATTTAATGCTCCTCGGTGCCTGCCTGTCCTTCTCTTGCCTTTGGGAAATAAATAAATAAATAACATCCGCTCCTTGATCTGTATGCACAGGAGAAACAGAACACCCTGTACTTTTTGAGCAGATAAAGGAGAGAAGAAAAAAGTGCTGGCTCAGCCAGGCAGGGAGGAGGAGGAGGGAGGGGAAGGGGGAGGAGGGAGGCACAGGGTAACAGACACTGGTCTTCTTGCTCCTGCTTCCGGGGCAAAAGGAGGGTGGGAGCCTGGGGCTCCCATGTACCCAGCAGGCCAAGCTTGGTAGCTTCAAGAAATCAGGCCGGCCATGGCTTGAGTGTCCCACCCCCACTCAAGATGCCCCACGGCCTCCCACTGAGCTCTGCTCTGGCCTGCCAGCCACCACCTCCCCCTGTTGCCCAGTGCCCTGACTGAACCTGTCCAAGGAGCTGGTCTGGAAAGAAGGCAGCAGTAGAAGAGAGGAAAAGAGGGTCAAGAGAGGAAAAGAGAGGAAAAGACCTCTGGCAGGGTCACCCGAGAAAGAAGGTTGAAGACTAGAAAGCCAGGTGACAGAAATGGGCATTGGCAGCCAAGCAGGTGTCCACTGCCACTTCCCCACCCCACCTACTCTCAACATCCCCACCAGTTTCATCATCACCCTCAAATTTACCCTCCAAGAAGCGCCTTCAATCGCCGAATACCAGAGACGTACTTTAGTCCTGGCTTCTTGGAAATGCCCAGTACTGAGGGTGGGGGGGGGGGCACCACGCATCTTCTTGTTCTTCCTTCACCATCATGGTTAAAACCACAGGACTGCCAACTGGTCCCAAGGCTCAAAGCTGAATGCACCCTTAGGGGACGACCTGCCCTTATCCATCAGATCAAGCCATGTCCACCCCACAGCCAGAATCGCTGCTGCCTCTACCCTCAAGTTCCCCCCACACCCGCCTACCTCCATTGGAACTACACCCCTAGAGAATTGCTGGGCCTGCCCCAAGCCCCACCCAGGCCTCTTGTAGACCAGGAATGTAAACCAGCCTTGCACTGAGCGCTAACCACGTACCAGGCTTAGGGACGGCCTCGGCATGTCAGCCCTCTGCACTCTTGGACCCAGCTGACCTTTCTGGCTTCAATTCTCACTCAGATGCCCCCAAACATACACACATACCCCCAACTTCACTGAAGGCTTGGGATCCCCGGCACTGCCCACATAAAGGCCTATAGGAAACATCCCTCCCTCACACGTGTCAAAGGAGCCAGCTCTGGGTTCTCTTGATGCGCACACCCTTGTGCGGAGCATTGGTTGGGCAGCTGTATGACTGCATGGTTGGATGTTGTTGGACCCACCAGCAAGGCCTGCTCCCACTGACCTTTCTTGAAGCAACAGACACCCTGGAAAGGTGAGCTCCTTGCACTGGATAGGCTCTGCAGTTGTCCCCCACGTCCCTACCCCCATCCTTCTTCAGTTCCCAAAGCATGGACATCTCACCCCAGGAAATCCTATTGTCTATTAGTCAGTATTGAGGCTGCAGCCCACAATCACTGAGCAGGGCGTGGTCCCAGGCTACACTGGTGACCCCCTCCCCAAGCCCTGGGAGTGAACTCCAAGAAGGGGTCAGTAGCCCAGCTCAGTGCAGGGCGCCCCTTCCTCCTCATGGCTGGAGTCCACTTCGGCTCACTTCAGTCGGCAGGTCACTTCCCTCCCCAACAGCAGCCACTATAACAAAACCACTGCCTCAAAGGGCCAGCTTCACAGGTGCCCCTCCTCCTTCCAAAGTCACCCTTCACGAGAAAAAAAACTCTGCCCATCCTTGGCTCTCCTATGAACACAGGCTACTCTCAAATGTGTCTGCCTCCGTGTCCTTTTCTCAAGGTCTTTTCTCATTCTGAATGACCCATTTCCCAGAGAAGAATATGGCCAAGGCAGCTACCCCACCTGGCTCACCTCACCTCACCCTTTAGGGTCCAGACTCCTCCAGCTGAAGTGCTCCAGAACGCTCCAGAATGGGCCCACCGCTTCCCACCAGGAGCCTTCTCCCTCCTCTAAGCCCCATGCTTGCTCACAGGAGCCCTACCCAGGGCTCTGGGGGCCACCTGCGCTCTCCCCTAACTTTGGCGACTTACAAGTCTTTCCTCCAAACGGATACTCCTAGTGCCCAAGGGCAGCAGCCCTACCTCGGTTTCCCTAGAGGGACCCCTCTCTGCTTCAGGCTTCTAACAGATGGGAGGGAGGAGGAGGGAAGCTGGGGGGCTTGTCCAGAGATTCCAGGGGAATCTCTTTGGACTGCCTGGCAGGTCTGGGGAGGGATTTGGATTCTCCTGGGCCCCCCAGACAATGCAATTATTCTTCAAATGTAAAAAATGCCCAGAAATCCCAGACCAGCTGCTTTGCACAGCCGCCTAGACAAAGAGGCTCTGTGTCTGCACTCGAGGCCCCTCCCACTCCTCAACCCCAGGGAGGGGCTGGGCCCCGAACTCCTCCCAGCCAGACCCTCCCCAGCCCTCCTCACCCAGGCCAGCCAGCCAGGAAGTGAAAGACACTGGGCTGCTGGGCCAAGCCTGGCCAGCCACAGGGGCATGAGGGTGGGCAGCGAGAGGGTGTAAGCATGGGGACAGGCAGGGGTAGCCTGGGCACCCAGACACCTGGGTTCAGGCCCCAGCTCAGTCTTTTCCTTACCAGGTGACCTAGACTAGTGTCTTCCCTTCTCTGGGTCCCAGCTGGCCAACACTTCTGAAATTAGCCCAAAGACACAGCATCTGTACCCCACCTCCTGGACACACTGGTTTAAGTAAGCCCCAACTGATGCTTAACTGCCTCCTTTAGTCTTCCAGCTTTCCCATCTGTAAAATGGGCATAGGGACCTCTACCTGGTAGGTCAGCTGGGAGGATTAAATGAGACAGCACAGACAGAAGGTGTGGCTACCTACCAGGGCCACCCCTGGTAGAATGGGAGAGGGAAGAAGACCCCTGAAGAAACCAGTACAGAGATGAGAGGCCCGTGGCTTCTCCTGGGGCCCAGGACTCCATCTCACTTATAGACAAACCCCAGTCAGCATCTAAGCTCAGACCCAGGCCTCAGCCAATGGCTGCAACCCTAGTATCAGACCAGACCTTAACCCTGGCATCAATCAGAGTGCGTGGACAGCCTGTGTTTGATTGGCTCCTACTCTGAGTCAGCCTACATTCTACCCGGTCTGGAGGGTCGGGTATCAGAGACAATGGTCATTAGGCAACCCCAAGCGCATAGAAGGGACAAGGCGTGGGAGCCTCATTCCACAGAGCCCACCCATCAGCAGGGTTCTCTGACTGCCACAGGCCCACATGGGGAAGGGGCTCTGGGGGCCCCATCTTCCTTCCTGGCACTTAGACTTCTCTCCCAGCACAATGTCTTTGTTACCCACATCTCTTCCTCACAACTGGATGCATAAAGTCAAGTCCCTAAAAGCACAACTTTAAAAGTCTTTGTAAGCCTTTTCAGAAGAGAAGTGGGGAGCCTATACTGCATCGAGAGGCAGCCCTAGACTTGGTGTATGGGGGGACAGAGCCAATGGCAGGGCCCACACAGGCGCTGGTGGGCAGGAGGGAGAGGCATTCCTGGAGAGGTGAGCTTTGTGGCCTCACCCCTACTTCCCTTCATGCTCCCTCCGCAAGGCGGGATGGACCCAGGAGGATGGTTCCAGAACCCCAGTTTATAGCCGCCTACAGAGACAGGCCTTGGAGATAACCCAGCCCAGGCTAGAAGCCTCACTGGGGTGGAGGAGGGGAAGCAAGCATGGAAGGAAGCCAGCGAAAGGGTAGAATGTTTCTGATGGGCCTAAACCTCAGCTGGCAGCCTCCATGACTGTGTAGCCAGAGAGCAAGAGGTAGAGAGATGGGCCAGGGCGGAGCCCAGGACCACATTCCTGCCCCCGGAGTCACACTGAAACAGCTTTGTCCCACATTCCACCCTAGAGATCCCACCCTGAGCACAAGTGAGTGGTTCACGCTCTGACCATGGATCAGATCAGGGGCCAGTCATGACTGCTTCTAAACACTCGGCTGTGAACCTCTCCAGATCTGGGCCAGCCCGACCAGCTCAGCTTCGGTCTCCAACCCCCGCTCCCCACCCCCCATGCCCTGGGTTCCCATGTGCATGACCGGGAAGGAAGACATCCTCTCTGGCCAGGGAGGCAGCCACCTCCGTACCAGCAGGGCCCATACTCTTCCCCTCAGATCCCAGAGCTTCCAGATGCAAGCAAACCCCGTGCCCCCTTGGCCCAAGGAGAGGTCAGGGGTCTGAGATGCGGACTATGCCACTCCTATATGCTCCTGGAGGAGATGAAATTACCCAGACAGCAGCCTCTGCCCCCAACCAGTGAGGCCTTGGGAGAGTCCATTAGCACTTGAGCCTCACTTTTCCCATCTGTAAAATGGGAATAATCACCCCTGCCCTGAGTGAGGCCAGCCCTGACCCCAGGCCCTATTAGCCAGCCTCCAGTGTCACCCCTAAAAGTCCTTTAGGACTTAGGCACAGGTCTCACTGTGGCTCGCTTCAGCAGCCCTCAGGATAAGACCCCAGGGACTGGATTTCCTCCCTCTTAGCAGGACCTGACACTCAAACTCTGAATCCCCCTTCAGGAAGTCATCAACCACACATGTATAAGAGACCACAGAACTGATCACTGTCTTAGGGACCACGCTGGTGTGGGACTACCTTTGGTGACAGCAGAGCAGGCTGTGGACGGAGTGGGTCTGAAGGGAGATGGTGTTCACAGTGACATGTTTCTGGGAGGAAGTTCTCCTACAAGGGCTCAACTTGAGAGAAAATGAGCCTCAAGACCAAGGCACCAGCCCTGTTCTGAGGTACCCAAATCACTATGGCCCCTGGGGAACCCCAGAAAGTAACACTTACCTCCCTCCCCCCTTCCCTTCCTTCCTCCCCTTTCTCTCTCTCTCTCTCTCTCTCTCTCTCTCTCTCTCTCTCTCTCTCTCTCATACACACACACACACACACACACAATCACAAAAACACACTTCCTTATGATTCACTTGATGACCTAGCTTGATAAATAGTCCCCTCCTTTGAGGACATGTTAAAGCATCATGATTTTCATACACGTTCTCCCTGGGATCAGATCTTTTTTTTTTTTTTAATACCAGTGGTTTGAATCTTTACCATGTATTGATGAGTGACCTAAACCAATGAGGATAAAGAGTACCGGCCTCGGGACACCTGGGTGGCTCAGTCGGTTGAGGGTCCGACTTCAGCTCAGGTCATGATCTCACGGTTCATGAGTTTGAGCCCCGCATCAGGATTGCTACTGTCAGCCTGTCAGCACAGACCCACTTTGTGTCTTCTGTTCCCCTCTCTCTGCCCCTCACCCGCTTGTACTCTCTCAAAAATAAACAAACATTAAAAAAAAAAAAGAGTGCCTGCCTCACAGGGTTGAGTGTGACAGTGCAAAATAGCCCAGAACCAAGCATGTAGCACCAATGGGTCTTATATTTGTTTTCCTGCGGGCCCAAGTATGCACTAATCAGGGTCACCAGGCAGGCCTCGGCCAGGAGACCAAATGTGGTGGGGGTGTTGAGCCAGTAGAGAAGTCTCAGACCTTTCTGCAGGATGACTCCAAAGCAAGACCTCCAGGCCTCACAGAGAACCATCCCACCCTACAGGGATACTGCCATGGTCTGATGACAGGGGAGGAACAGAAGATTTGGAGAAGGGGCCTCCCACTCCCTGGGGGTGCTTGGACCTCCCAGGCAAGGCCCGTGAGGCTGTAAGTCCAACAAAAGGACAATCCATGTGGTCACCAGCCTCCAAGATGGCCCTCGATGACCCTTGTCTCCTAGTACTTGTGCCCTAATGTAATCCGTTCCCTAGCTGACCTGTGTAACCAATAGGATATCATAGAAGGGACAGAGCATGATTTCTGAAACTTGGTCAGAAAACACACTGTTGCTTGCACCTTGCTCTCTTGGACTGCTTACCCGAAGGGAATCCAGTCACCACCTTGTGAAGACACTCCAGAAATCCTATCAAGAGGCCCATGAGGCAAGAGACTGGGTCCTACCACCAGCCAAACCATCTTGCCAAGCTGTGAGTGAACCACCAGGAAGCAGACCCTCCAGCCCAGTCAAGCCTTCGGATGAGTGTGGCCCCAACCGACATCCTGATTCCACCTCCTGAGGGACCTCGAGCCAGAAACACCCACCTAAACTGCTCCCAAATTCCTGACCCACAGAAACGCTGAGGATAATAAATGTTTATTGCTGTTTTAAGCTACAACATCTGGGGGTTGTTTGTTACAGCAATAGGTAACTACAGTCAGCAATTCTATCTCCCCAGAGATCCCCAAGGTAGAGACCCCCCAGGCAAACTCCCCATTCTACTTAGGATCCAAGCTCCCTTGTTTCTGAAATTCAGGGCTGTGGCGGAGTAAAAGAGAGGCTGGCCGAGGTCCCATGATTTGCAAGCCCATGAGACAGGCACTCCTACCTAACCAGTGCATCAGACTCACCTGGAGATTTTTACCAATGGCCAATACCCAGCCCCCATGCTGGGTCATTTAAATCAGACTCTTGGTGGAGGTGGGAGGGTGTGCAGGACAGGGTCTAGCTCTCAGTGATCCTGGGGAAGACTCTATTTCCTCTATTTCCATCTAGGGAATGGTAGTTACCCTCATATCTGTTCTGCTTTCTCATGAGTCCTAAGCTCCCCATCAGAAGTCTTCAGAGAGATTTAGATGTTTTCTCTCCCCCAAGATGCAGCCCTGCCTGGCACTGCATTAGCCCCTGGGAGAAGACAGCAGTGCATTAAAGAGAGAAGGTTCAACATGATGTGATAACAGCCAGGACGGTGAGGATGTGATAAGAGCTGGGATGGTGAATTTGGGACAAGATGGGCCAGGCAAAAGAGAGCAGGGAAAGGAGTCAGAGAAGATTTCCAGGGGAGCCCTGAGAAATAAGCTCCAGCAGGAGAAAGGCAAAGGCTCAGAGGGACTGCTTCCAAGATCAACTCTCAACATCGCTTTTTCCTCCTTCCCGGGCTCATCCTCCAAGCTGCTGGCCCAGCTAGGGAGCCCCTGGCCCCACGTGGCCGCACTCACCTGACGTTCCTCTGCAGCTGTAGCCGCCACCACCTAAGCCACTCTGCAGGCATGAAAGGCACCACAGAGCTTCCCCAGGTGAGTTGGCCACACAGGAAAGCTTGCCCCTGGCACCAGGGAGATGGGGCAGGATGGCCCCGACTCCCCAGAGGGCACAAGACTCCACAGGTGGCATCCCAACTCTCCAGAGAAAGGAGCAGGACAGTCACACACTCACTCAGCAAACAATATAGGCATTGCAGACCCAGATAGTGCAGGGCGAAGAGCAGTGAGATGTCCAGGTGGGCCCAGGACATGGGCAGTGGGGGAGATGATGGGAAGTCTTAGCTGCATCTTAAAGCTGGGGGACATGTTCCAGGCCTAGGGTATAGCCAGTGGGGAAGACACTGGAGATAAGCATGCACAAGATAGGAGAGAAAATGAGGCCCAAGGGGACAGGGGTGAAAATGGGGGCAGGAGGAAGCAAGGGACAGACTTCATTCATTCATTCAAAAATGTTTTGTCCTCATACCCATTAGGATGGCTACTATCAAAGAAAGAAAGAAAGAAAGAAAGAAAGAAAGAAAGAAAAACAAATAAACAAACAAAAAAACAAGTGTTGGTGAGGATGTGGAGAGATTGGAACCCTTGTGTGCTGTAGGTAGAAATGTAAAATGGTGTGGCTGCCGTGGAAACTGTGGCGGTTCCTTTAAAAATTAAATATAAAGTTACCACGTGATCCAGCAATTCCACTGCTGGGTACATATGTGAAAGAACCGAAAGCAGGGTCTTGAAGACATATTTGGACACTCGTGTCCATTGAAGCGTTATTCGCAATGGCCAAAAGGTGGAAGCCATCCAAATGTCCATGGACAGATGGATAAACAAAATGGAGTATATCCATACAATGGAGTATTATTCAGCCCTAAAAAAAAGGAAGGACATTCTGACACCTGCTACAGCATAGATGAACCTTGAGGGCATTATGTTAAGTGAAATAAGCCAGTTACAAAAGGACAATTACCATGGGGCACCTGGGTGGTTCAGTCAGTTCAGCTTTCAACTTCGGCTCAGGTCATGATCTCACAGTTTATGGGTTTGAGCCCCTTGTCAGGCTCCATGCTGATAGTGCAGAGCCTGCTTAGGACTCTCTCTCTCACTCTCTCCCTCTCTCTCTGCCCCTCCTCCACTCACACTTTATCTCAAAAATAAATAAACCTTAAAAAAAAAAAAAAGGACAATGACTACATGATTCCACTTATATGAGGGACCTCGGGTGGTCAAATCCATAAACACGAGGGGGTGGGGGTTGGGGTGGGGAGTTAGTGTTCAATGGGAATAGTTTCAGTTTTGAAACATTAAAAGAAAAATCTGGAGATAGGCAGTGAGGATGGTAGCAAAACAATGTGAATGTACTTAATGCCTCTAAGCTGTACACTTACAAACTGGTAAAGATGGTAAATTTTATGTTATGTATACTTTACCCCAGTAGAAACCATAAGAACGACTACCGCAACATAAACGTTTGGTAAGTACTACTCTGTGGCCGGTACTCAGGACACAGCAAGAGCCAGAGGCCTCCGCCACCCAACCCCCCAGAGGATCTAACAGGTCAGGGGTGACAAGGGCCACCAAACAAAAGAAAAGCAGGGTGAGGGGAGACACAGCTGCTCTGTGTGGGGAGGTCAGGAAAGTCTGGCTGATAAGGTGACATTGGAGCAGAGGAAGTAACAGGCAGGAGGGGATCAGAGAATGAGAGTGCTATGGTGAGCCTCCTGGGGACTTGCTGGATGACAGGATGTGGAGGTGAGGGCAAGGGCAGGATCAGGATGACTTGGGTGACCAGTCATGACACAGCCAACCCTGACAAGTTCCGTGTCAACTAGTTGTCCCCTCTCCCCTTCACAACAAGCCTGTGGGGAGGAAGGATGAGAAATTGAGGCCAGAGAACTTGGTGTAGGATTCTCAGGCAGGGGGAGGGCCCGGGGGGCTACAGAGCAGCAGCCCCCTAACTGGGGGCTAGTGTCCCCTTGAGGAGATCCACCCGTTCTGCGGCTGGGGCACTTGAAGCCTGGGAGGCGTGAGCTGGCGGCGGAGGTGGTGGCTTCCCTGCGGGGCTTCTCCCCTCTCCCTGCCAGGAGCCGCAGCCTCGGTTCTGGGGTGACGGAGGACAGCCCAGTCAGCACTTTCCACGGACTCTTTCAAAACCACTGACAAGAGCCGAGGCTGTGAGACAAACTCAGCCCGGGCACAGTGCCCCCTGGCCGGCCCCTCGTGACTGCACAAAGCCCGTCTGTGCTGCGGCTCCAAGCCCCGGGAGGAGGGAGGTCTCCGGCAAGCCCATCCTCTCCCGAGCCACCGGGTCCCCATGCTACCTGGCCCAGGACACCCCACCCACAAAGAGACTCGGCAGCCCCCGGATGGCAGAGCTGAGCTGTCCAAGGCTGGGTCCAGGCAGGGTTTGTGGGGGCCGTGGAATGCTCAGCACTGACTCGGTCCCCTCCACTGTAAACTCTTTTCCAGCAAAGCTCCCGCTTCTACGGCCTCCATGCACCACAGCTTATCACAGGGCAAAGGTGGCACACATACCATCGCAAAAGGAAAAGAAGGAAAACATCCTCGAAAACCCCAGCCTCCAAATACACTCCGTAGCAGACTTCTATTTATCGAGCCCTTGGTGTGCCAGGCCCCATGCTGGGGACTTTCCATTCTCTGAATCCTTTAATACTCACCCTGCTGCCCATTTTACAGATGAGGAAACAGGCTCTCAAAAGTTCCCAGATGGATCGGAGGCCACCCAGAGAGAGTAAGGGGCAGAGCAGGGCTTCAGGACACTGAGCTCATCTCTTTCTGCCCACTTCGTGCTGGGTTCTCAGGCTCCCACTCAGCCTCCCAGGACAGCAGGGCTGAGGGCTGCCCTCAGCTTGGCACTTCTGTCTGACCCTCCCCACAGGCTGACACTGAGCACATTGTGCCAGGCACTCGGGGCTGGCAGGAGGCATCCCCAAGCCTGGCGGCTCAGCCCAGCTGCACTGCCAAAACCTGGGCTGCCACCGGGAGGCCACCACCTGGCCAAGGTGTTGTGGGGTTCACTGCAGCCACCCTAGCCTCCCTACCCCGTGAGGCTTGGCCTAAAGCTTGCCAGGCACTACGCTACGCCAGCCACAGCCCTTTGCCCTTCATGAACACCTGTTTTCCATCAACACCTGTCCCGGTCCAGGGATGGTGTTCTAATTGCTTTTGCCCACACAACAGAAAACTCTAAGAGGAGCTAAAACTCATATTTCCCTCTAGACAGTCACCTCCTTTCTCACTGGCCCAAGACGTTCCCCTTCTGGTAACTTCCGAGTGGTTTAACTGTGCTCTCCTAACAAGTCTTAACACAGGATCACCCAAAAAAGGGTGCTCCATAAAGTTCAACCCTGAAGCAGGACCCCCACCCTCACCCCTGCACCAGCAAAAGCTAGCACCAGGTCTCAAAAGCCAGTGGGTGTTCACTTCAAAATGCACACGTGGGCCCTGAGCTCATGATTTAATCCATAAAACACCTACGGAGTTAAGACGCTGAGCTTGGACAATAAACATATTCTTCAAGTCCCTTTGCTGAGTTCAAAGACAGACTTAATAACTCACCAGCTTTTGAAATCAAGAAATGTCTGCTCTTATAATTCTGTCATCATTATCGCTATTTTTTGCTGAGCACATGTGAAGTACAGAATGCAGTGCTGAGCATTTCATGTGGAATATATCAGTTAATCCTCACACCAATATCTCTATTCCACAGAGGAGGAAACTGAGGTTCAGAGAGGTTCCACAACCTGCCATCTAACACAATGCGCTCCAAAAATCACTTAGTTAGATATTAATGCTCAGGCTTTACTTTTTAAAACCAAGAAATGAGTCGATTTCATTGTCTTTTCTTGAGATAACTTTCAGATTAACTCACAAGTTTTGATTTGTGATGATTTTTTTAATTTTCTAAAGTAAAAAAGATCAAAAGGCATCTGTGTATTTAACATTTAAAAGCCTCGTTTAAAAATCTTTTCCAAGGATGTTTGCCCATTTGGTGATCCTAAGTGTCTCCTGTTTGAGTCATCTTTTTTTATTTTAAGTTTATTTATTGGGGGGGGAGGGGTAGAGAGAGAGGAAGAGAGAGAATCCCAAGCAGGCTCCACACTGTCAGCACAGAGCCAGACTCAGGGCTCGATCTCACAAACCATGAGATCATGACCTGAGTTGAAATCAAGAGTCGGCCATTTAACCAGCTGAGCCACCCAGGTGCCCCACAAGTCACCTTAAAATCTAGCTGACCTGAGGTCTCGTCATTTTGGGTCAGTCCAAAAGAAGGACCCATCAGTCCTCCTCCCTGGGGTCTGGAGTTTGGAGGGCTGGGCTGGCTTGGAGAAGAACTGGTAGTGGGTAGAGAGGCATGGGGGAAGGTCTGGGGGACAGTCTCTGTGGGGGCTATGAGGTAAAGAAAGGTCATCACACCAGATGTCCTGGGACCTTGGCTTTGAGACCCAGTCACGTCATTCACTGGCACGGCCAGTATCTCCATCTGTGAAATGGGGCAATAGCTCATGCCTGGTGCGGCCATGTGGAGGGGACAGGAACTATGGGTCCGCCAGGGCCTGGCACAAAGTTGGCAGAGGGTGGCTAGCTTCTTTCTTCTGTTTTCTAATAAATTACAAATTATTTCCAAGCGCTTCTTCTCCCGGCCTTAAATCACACCTTGCTTAACGTTCTCCCCCAAGAAGCAACTAGAGGATAAAGGAATCTGGACTGAGGGGGACAGGGGTCCTCCCCTCCCCTCCCCCCAGCCAGGCCACCCTGCTCTGGCTGAACCCGAACCCTTTTTTTCATCTTCTGTCCCTCTCAGCCTCTGACATAGAGGGAGCAGGAAAAGCCCTGGTGCCCACCTGTTTGAGGAAGAAAGAGACGGGGCAAAGAAGGACAGGAGCCTGGAGCTGGGCCAGGCAAGAAAGCGCACCCAGCATCCTCTGCCAGCCCGCCCCCCCCCACCCCCGGCGTTTCATCACAGCCTGTGTGCCCCAGTGCGCCATTACAGCGACTTCTGGGTCACTGTGTGTGTGAGCGGCCACACCCCATCTTCTCCACCTGAGCTCCCCAAACAAAGAGTCCTCACACCTCAGAGGAAATGAGGTGTGGCAAGGGGCAAAGCAGGGTAGCCTCAGTGACAGTCCCCACCAGCCACCGGGGAGGGGAGAGGGAGAGGAAGGGCACCGGGGGATCCTCCCCTTCCCCCTTCTGCACTTGCAACACCCCTTCTAGGAAGGCAACACGGTGAGATTCTTAACCTTTTGGGAAAGTGACTCAGAGCTCTGAGAATCTGAGGATAAAGGTCAAAGGGTCACAGGTCTGTAAGGGTCACATAAGCAACCCCACCCCTCCCTGTGCTTTGAGCCACAAAGGGACACAGCTATTCTGAGAGGAAACCCAATGTGTGCGTTTGAAGGGGGTCCCGCACCGCCACCCCACCATCCCTGCACACCCACGCCATATTTCTCACTAAAGCACTGTTCTGATCCAACCAGTGCCCTGCTCGAAGACTTTGATGGCCCCCGCTGGCAGGTCCCTGACACCTTCCCCTGCCCTCAGCGCCCCTGTTTCCTACATGCACCTGCTGGGTCTTCTGAATCCCACACCCAGACGAGGGCCTGTGAAATCTCATTCTGTCAAAATCTCCCCACCCTGCCAGCCTCTCCTCCAAGAAGCAGGTCCATGCTACCCTCGCCCTCACTCTTTCTTCCCTTCTACGGATTACTCCTCCGGTCTAATCAGGACCCCATCCTAAGCCTCACCAGGCTCTCTGGTGGCCTTTGTGCCTCTTCATGTCCCTGGCAACGGTCCCCGTCCCTGGGGACACTGCCTACAGCCATGTCAATCACACAAAGAGCAGCCAACCAGTATTTGAGTGTCACAATGGCCCTGCAAGGGAGGTAATATCCCCATGGTCCAAATGAAGAAACTGAGGCACAGAGCAGTTTGACTTCTTGCCCAGAGATCACAATCCCCCTCTCCGAGGTGAAAGGCTAGGAGACCTTGCAGAGCAAGGAGATGGCAGGGGAGGGGGTGGGGGGGAGTGGTCCTCCCAGAATCTCACAGACCCCAGCCTGGCTACTGTTGGGTCCTAGGCACCACACAGGTCGTCCCAACCTTCCTCAACCACCCAGTGAAGTGAAGCAGGGTTGACCCTGGCCCCACGTCCCCTTCAGACCAATCCTCCCTCTGCAGCGCCCTTTTCTGCCACTGACTGTCCAAGTAGTTCCCATCCCACCGAGCCCACTTCCTCCAGGAAGCTATCCATCCATCCTTCTTTCACTATCTGGCACTTCTGGGCCCACCCATCACCCATGTTTGTGGTCTCTTGTAGAGCAGCATCTCTCCACATGAGCCCTTCCCACCAGGTGTTTTCCTGGTCAGTGGAACATATTATTAGGACGCCTTCTCCCAAAAAAATTTTCATGGTCAAATCAGTTTAGAAAACACTAAAAGTTTCTTTTTCTGCAGGACTTGTCAGAACCTTTAATTCTCTTCAATGCATTCTGAATCTCCCATAGGCTGATGGAGTGAATTTGACAGATTATCCCCTTATCTGTCCCCAAACCCCTGAGGTTTCACAGAACAGTCTTTGTGAAATGCTGCCCCCTCCCACCTTTTAGAACAGCTTGGCACAGCAAAGGGCACACGGGCAGGGATCGCAGGGGGGTATCCTTTTGGGGCATCGATGGGACATTTGGGGAACTCAGACTGAGAGCCCCTCTTAGCACTGTCCTCAATGTCTCTCCTTGCCACCTTCCTCTGGGTGAGGTGACTGCCTACTCCTGCCAGCATCTGGAGGAACCTCATCTGACTGGGGCCCTAATATATCACCACCCCCCACCCACCGACCCCACCAGGCTACGTAGGGCCCGGAAGGCAAGGGGCCTTGGGAAATCCCCAAAGCAGGCTGGACAGTTCTTCTGGGCAAATTACTTAATCTACTCCATCATTACCATGGAGTTTTAATATTAAACCAAAATTAAAACGCATTAAGCTGCCACTCTGAGAAGATGCAGTTCCCACCAGCAAACCCTGTCACCCTCCCCGCTACTCCCCAGGAAGAGGACCAAGTCCTTCAGTTTACAGAAAACTAGGGCCTCAGAGGGCAGCAGACACTTGCCTGTAGTGGCCCAATCCGAGGCAGCGCAGAGAGAAGCATCCAGGCCTCCCCACTTCCAGGTAGGCGGGGAGGTGGCCCAAGTGGGATAAGACCCCCACAGCGGCTCACGTAACCATCAGTGGCAGCTGCAAGGACTCACACAGGCCAGAATTAAGGGACGTGGCATACACTGGGGGTGACAGCTTAGTAGCTGGGGTGACTTTGGGCACTTTTAGGAGAAGAGGGCATGTTTGGGCTGGAGTCAGCTGTCTCCCCAGTCTTCTCAGCCCCGCCCTGGCTGCAGGAAGAGTGCTCACCCCAGATTGGCTACCCACAGGGCTGGGCCCAGCTGTGGGCAAAGATAAGATGCCCTGTGTCCTGGCTGTGTGTCACCCTGCCTTGGCCCAGTCGTCAAGGACACCCTCTCATGGTCTTGAGAGTACCACACAGTCAGGCACTCTGAAAATCAAAGGTCTCAGACCTTTGTCACCAGTCTGGGACCCAGACTTCCAGAGGCCCTTCGCCCAGCCCCACCTCCCAGCAGAGTGGCCCCTACATCCCACATCCTTGACATACTCCCCTCACCTCCCATGACACAGTCCACAGGAGCCAGCATGGTCCCCTTTACCTGTTCTAGGTCCCACCTGAGCTGCACCTGTCCCTGTACCTTACCTGCCTGGGCCCCCGAGTCCCCAGTCTCAACCCTCACTACACAGAGATGGGCCATGGACCAGCAGGTTTGTAGCCCCCAGGAGTGTGTGACAAATGCAGTCTCAGGCCCTGGCCCAGACCTACTGAATTAGAGCCTACATTTTAACAAGACGCCCATGTGATCTATGTGTATGTTAGAGTTTGAGAAGCACTTTTATAGACCACTGGTCTAATCAAGTCCTTGCACCCGAGGCCTATAACCTTCAATGGCTCCCCAGGGCCTAGTGAATCAGGTCTAGACTCAGCAGCTTGGCAGTTAAGGCCTTCCCTGACCTGGCCTCAACCCAGTACTCCAAGCTTGGGCTCCCTCTCCACCTTGGGAATGTCATCCCCTCCTCTGTTGGCTAACGCTGCCCAGGACTTGGGGACCCTCTAAAAGCACCACCTCCTCCAGGAAGCTGGTCTGAATAGTACCTCCTTGCATGACATATGGCATGGCTTACTCATTTCCTGCAGAGTAGGGATCTTGTCTTGTGTTTCTAGTGGCTCTGAGCACCAGGCTGGGGCACAGGGGCTGACCACAGGTAACAAGGTCCAGCACCCAGCTGGGAAGCCCACCCTCAGCTCCAGCCTGACAGCCTCGGGCTCTGCCACAGCCTTCACCTCAACTCAGCGGACAAGGACTCAGCATGGACCAGTCTCCCCGCTAGAGAAGGGGCACTCCTGAGACCCATGGGCCTGCTGAGCTTCTAGCAGCAATGTGCTTCCTCTGTACCTCAGTTTCCCAGAATGAAAAGAATGCCTACAACTCTGCCTCCCTCTCTTCCTGGGGGACTGGAAGGATCTGCTGAGATAGATGAGCAGATTCCTTAAATTGTGGGGCTCGGAATTTGGAGCAAAGAGACTCCATCCCTGCATGGTCAACAACCCTTGCTTGGCCGGCCAGCCAGGCCCCGGGGAACCCAAGTGACCTGCCCAGAGGCGTCTTCATGACCAAACAGGAAAGCCTCGAAAGACAGGGCTGCCACACCCACCGCCTGCCTCCCTCCTTCCTGGCCCAGTTCCTGGGGGCTGGCACCTCATGGGAAGTCCTCACTCCTTTATGCTGAGTCTGCAAGAAGCCACTCAGGCATGCAACCTCAGGAGTTACCAGCTTCTGCAACCTCTGGGGAGCAAAGAAAAAGTCTCTCCAATCCCATTTTACAGACAGACAAAAGGAGGCAAGGACAGGACCAACAGTGATGTGGATTAAGCTCTATTCGGGTCCCTTCTCTGTTCCACCAACTCTGCTCCCACATTCAACCCGGCCCTACTCAAACCTCCTTCCACACTCCCCAAGGCCAAGTCCGAAGCTCCACTGTTCTAAAGCAATCCAAAACAGGCAGTTTATCTGCAGAGCCCCCTCCTGACCTCCTGAGCTCTCCAGAGGCAGGCAGATGAAGAGGGGAAAGGGCCATGCTAAACCCAGAGGGGTGACATTCTAATGGCATCCCAACCAGGGAGCTCTTTCTGCACCAGAAGTACTTGACCTCCCCAGCACCCCAAAATCACAACATGCATGATACCCAACTGCTTGGCCTGGGCCTGGAGCCCCTCCTAGAAGAAAAAAAAATGGAGCATGAAGCAGAGGACCTCAGTTGCCCACTCTGAGTGAGGATCCCTTCTACCTTAGAAGGTATGGTTACTTTCCTTCTTCCCCAGCCTCCAAAGCCAGGCACCCTGAGAGTCAGGCAAAAGCACTTGTTTGCTAAGAAGCCTTCAGTTGGCGTGGATGTGAGCGGCGTGGGAGAAATGGCAAACTCTGCAGCCAGGCTACCTGGGCTCAAATCCTCTCTCTGTCACTACCAAGTTATATGCCTGTGCCTCAGTGTTTCCATCTGTAAAATGGGAATAAGACCTACCTCATAGAGCTGTTAAGAGGAATAAAGGAATTAACATTGACAAAGTCTTTAGACCATCGTGTGGCACCCAGTGAGTGTACCAGGGCCCTGGCCCAGCCTCTTGGCCTCTGCTTGATTTTCCCCACCCAGGATATTCTCCTTGCTCCCTCCTATTCCAGTTCAAGACCTTTCCTAGGCATGTCAGCCTGACCTTAGATCTGAACCCTCAGCCCCTATTCCATCGTTCCCCTCACAGTGTCCCTTGGCTTATCACCAGTCCCTCTATCCAGGGCCCTCCCAGATCTGAGGTCCCCTAGCTCTTAGCTCTCCATTCTGAGATCACCAGCCACATAATTTAATTCTCAGCTGGCTCCTTTGTGCAAAGAAGAGAGCTATGGGTGGAGAGACAAGGGTCTATAGAAAGATGCTCAGCTCCAGTTTCTTCTTCCAACTCCCTGCCCTCCAGGGCTGGGCACCCAGCAGGCACCCAAGGGATAGGCCTGAAATAAATCTCTGGCTGCCCAGATCGCCCCTATCTCCTAAGTTAGAGAACACACACACACACACACACACACACGCATGCACACAGAGCCCTCTGTGGACCCAGCCTGGATTTCCACCAAAGAGAGCAAAGGAAATCATTTATGCCCCACCCACCACCACCCACACCAAGTCCACATCCCCCAGACCTGCCCAATCTTCTCTAGGCAGACAGGCCTGCTTGCAAGCCGCTTGTACCTCCCCCATTTCCCTTCTTTGCGCCCCACTGGCCCTCTCCAATTTTTACAGCAGTTTCTACAACTGCTTTTGTGGAAAGAAAATACAAATCCTTGGGGTCACTTGAGGTTTAAAGGGGGCTCCTGCACTGACTACAACATCCATGTCTCTCTGCCTAACCCAGCCCTGACCTTCCCACCTGGCTCAAGACTTCCTGAGAGTCAGCCAGGGGCTGGGCTGGATGCTCTAGATACAGCAGCGGGCCATTCAGTCAAGGTCCGGCCCTTGAGAAGCCGGACAAAGTAAACAGATAACTGCAACAAATAGTATGGACTGTGATAAATATAATGAAAAAAGGAAACCAGGTGCTATCACAAATTATAGGGGAGCGGGGAGGGGGCCTCTACCAAGACTGGGAAGGCATATTTAAGTTGAGACCTGAAAATAAGAAGGAACAGAGCCAGCCCAGTAGAAAACCCTGGACGAGCATTCCAGGCAGAGGAAACTACACAAGCAAAGGCCCGGGGAAGGAAAAAGCTTAGGGTGTTCAGGGGACAGAAGTGATTCAGATGTGGCTATCAGGAAGAATGCAAAGGGGAAAATTGTCAGGATAAGGCTGGAGGAGGACAGGAGTGGCCAGATCATGGAGGGTCTGATAGGAAAGCTTTGAAATTTTATTCCAACAGCAATAGGGAGCTATCAAGGGTTTTAGAGGAATGTGATTATGTAATCACTATTTTTCTAAATCATTCGTGCTGTTCTGTTAAAATAGATTCGAGGTGGGCAAGTGGGAATTTGGGGAAAGCAGGTAGCAGCTACTACAGCATCTGGGCAAGACACAAAAGGTGACTTGGCCTGGGGCTATAGCCTGGGGCCATAGCAGTGAGGTCTGAGCAAGAAGAACAGGCCTGACATAGAGTTTGCATAAAGAGCCAAAAGGACTTGCTGTTGGACTGGATGTGGGGAGGGAGGCAAAGGGAGGTGCTGGTGCCACCTGTCCTGTCTTTAAAGGTGGGTGAGTTATGGGCTGTTTAGAGATGGGAAGGCCCTCGGAAGGTCACATTTGGGGAGTGCAGTCAGGGTTCTGGGTTGTCCATATGAAGTTTTCACATCTATGAGACATCCAGGATACCCAAAATCATCAGATGGGTAACTAGCTAGAGAAGCTGGGACTGGTGACAAAATCCGTTACTTAAAATCATGAGAAGAAAAACGATGTACATTCAAGATCAGTGTGTTTATAGATTAATGCTTGATTTTAAAATTCAGAAGAAAGAATGAGGACTTGGAAGATAGGTAAATAGTAGGGAGTCAGGAGAGAGGAGGGGCTGAGGACAAAGCCCTGGGATCCCCCAACCTTTAGAGCAGAGTGAAGGAGTTGTCCCCAAAGATGACTAAGGAAGGGCTAGCCAGGGAGGGAGGAAGAAAACCAGAAGTCAAGAGAGGATACTGGTACTAGAAGGAGAGAAGATGAACAAGACTAAGTGGCGGGGTGGGGGGAGGTTAAGGAAGACCTGCTTGTGGGGACGTGGAAATCACTGGAGACCTTGACTGGGGTAGTTTGTGCTGAAGTGATAGGACGGAAGGCCGTTCAGGTGGGCTGAAGGACCAGAGGGATGTGCTCCAGAAGAGCAAGTGCAGACAGCTCTTTGCAGAAGTTCTGCTGTGAAAACAAGTAAAGAAGTAGATCTGTAGCTGACGGAGAATGAGGATGAAGGGACAAAAAAAAGAAGAAGAAAGAAAAGGAGGAGGAAGGAAGAAGGAAGAAGGAAGAGGAAGAAGCAGCAGCAGCAGCAGCAGCAGCTATAAATGAGGGGCTGAGGGTGTTAAGGCATGTTCTTATCCTGTTGTGAATCTGGGAAAAAGGAAGCCACTTCTAACACTGGAAAGGGGGGAAGTAATCGGTGAGTGTGGGACAGAGAGCAGACCACCTTGGAGCCAAGTGGAGGCATGGGCCTGTGGCAGTAACTGGGACCCTTCCTCCCCCCCTAACGAGACGGGGGGAAGCAAACGTGGGGCCTTCACTGCACACTTTCCGATGCACGCCTACTCAACCCTCCATTCGTGCCCACTCCAACGACCCCTGGGGCACCTGCCGTTTTTTGCTGCTTGCTCCAAACACCAAGTTGCCCCCGACGGACTGGCACGGAATGTGTCGCTACCAACAGGTTCTGCAAACAACCTGTGGGCACATCTTCCCATCCGTGCAGCCTGCACTTATCGCGTTGAGGCTGTGCCTGTTCCTAGCGCTAGCTCTGAGGGGGTCCACCGGCCCTTCACCTGCCCTACCAGAGCCCCAGTCCCCAACCCCTAAGGCAGTGGCTTCACCCAGCCCCTCCCCCAAAGTGAGCCCTCAACACACCCTACCCCTTTCCCAGCCTGGCTCCCCATTTGGCCCTCTGGAGAGAGCTGCTCCCCACCCCGCCCGCCCCACGCCCCCGAGACCACCCCGACAGCCGGAGGGAGGGGGGCCCAACCTCTCCCCGAGTCCCGGTCGTCGCCCCGGCGTCTTCTTTTCTGTCCCCAGCGCCCACCCCCTGGACCGCCGGAGTCGCCGCGGGGCGCCCGCGCCAGGCTTTGTCTGCGCCCACCGAGCGCGCCCGGCGGGCGCCCGGGGCTCTCCCCTGCTGCATGCAGCCCGGGGGGCCCGGCCTGCCCTCCGCCCCCGCGCGCTGGCCTGGCCAGCGCAGCCCCCGCGCCTGGATCACCGCACCGGGCCGGACCACCGCTTCCCCGGGCTCGAGCGAGGGGGCGCGGCGCCCACCGCGGTCCGCGAGCCTCCGGCACCGCCGCGCACCCCAGCCCTCCAGCGCGAGCGCCGCGCTGGCCGCCGGAGCCCCGGACCGCCGGAGCCCTCGGGGCGGTTCGGAGCCCCTCACCTTCCCGCGGCGGCCGCAGCCCCTGCCGGCGTGAGCGAGGGCCAGGGGCTCGGGACCGGGTGACAGGGGGGCTGGGGAGCGGACGCGCCGTACCTTTCCCTGCTGAGCCGGGGAAGTGAGTCTGTGGCGAGCGGCGCTCCAGCCTCGGCCTCCTCCGCCTCCCCTCCTCTTCCAGCCGCCTGGCTTCCTCCTCCAGCCGCCGCCGGGACCGTAGGGGCCGGAGCCAGCCGCCGCGGCCTGTGTGGGGCCCCGCTCCGCCTCGCGTCCCCGGCCCACCCCGCCAGGTCCGCCTGGGCCCGGCCCCCCGCTCCGCCTCGGGGCGGGGACGCGCGGAGCTCCTCCCCGGGCCCGGCCCCCCGGGAGCGGGAAGGCGGGGGCCGCCGGAGGCGCGGGCCCCCGGGAGGAGGGGCGGGGACCCGCTCGCGAAGCCCCAGGCCCAACCCTCCGTCTCTAACTGGGCGCTAAACGTACCCACTCATCCCAGAAGGAGAGTAGCCAGCCCAGCCCTGCCAGCCCTGTGCTGGGCATAACTCGGGTCAAGGCAGCTTGCCAGGCGACGAGCACAGCCAGGACGCGGGCCTCAGTTTACCCGCAGAGTTGGAGAGAAGGAGTGCCCCTCTCTCCTCCCGGAGCTGCCTTCACTTCCGCAGACCCTTCACTGGATCTCAGTTGGGGGTCAGAGGGCTCGTCCCCAGGGGCCGCCACCGACCTCATTTTCTCCCCAACACCAGTGCCTCCACTGCCACCGCCACCGCCACCGCCACCACCCTCTAGACCCCGCCTCTGAGACCTCCGCGCCCCAGCCTCCAACCCTAGACCGTAGGGGGTTGGGGTAGGGTGCACTCAAACCGCCGCAGCCAGTCACTTCGCAGCCTACTAAGTGGAAGTGGCCTCTGAAGAACACAGCTTTCACTGGTACCCACTGCCTCATCCTTAATTTAATAAAAAACCGAAGCAAATAGGTGTGAGGGTCACTTTTTATTTTCTTTTTTAAAAAATCATAGTTATTTGGAAATCACTTGTTGATTCGCCGTTCGAGATTCTGCAAGCACTGCCTCGGCGAGTTTTCATTTGTGCTCGTTTTAGGGGGTAAGGTCACTTGGTCTCTGACCATTTCCTTCTGTGAACGTCTCTAGGGCCTCCTGGAGCTGATAGAGACCCAGTCCAAGGGGTGGAAGCCTTGAGTGGAAGGCAGGCTCCTGCCCTGAACTGTCTTTCAGGGTGAGGAGGGTGCCACACCTAACCTACCCACAGGGGACGAACCAGCCCCAGTGCAGAGCATAGGTCCGCCTGAGTGGAGGCCAGGAGAGCAGAGGTGACCCTACAGAAATGGGGTTTGATGCTTCCCTACAGGAGGGACCCACTGAGCGTACTGGTTACAGGGCAAGGACATGGTGCATTTAAGGTAAAGTTTCTTCTCAGCAGAAAAGTCCTTGTCATTGCCCAAGTTAGTCCCTTCGCCTAGAAAGCCTTTCTGCCCCAAACCCCTGTATCCCCTTGGAGTTTAATGTCACCTCCCTTGGCAAATCCTTCCCTGTCACCAAGGAGGCAGAATGTTTCTGAGGAGGCTCTCAGAATTAGATCTCCTGGGTTTGAATTCTTTTTTTTAAACAATTTTTAATGTTTTATTTATTTTTGAGAGAAAGAGAGAGAGGCAGCATGAGCAGGGGAGGGTCAGAGAGAGAGGGAGATACAGAATTTGAAGACAGTCTCCAGACCCTGAGCTAACTGTCAGCACAGAGCCTGATGCAGGGCTCAAACCCACGAACTGTGAGATCATGACCTGAGCTGAAGTCAGACGCTTAACCGACTGAGCCATCCAGGTGCCCCTCCTGGGTTTGAATTCTACCTCCATGTGGCCTCCCTGTGCTTCAGTTTTCTCATCTGTAAAATGGGACTAATAAATAATACCCACTCCAAAGAGTCATTGGACTAAATAAAAATGCTAATATGCACTTGACAGATTAGAAATGACAAAAAAACACTCAGAATGGCCTGGTGTGAGCAAATAGGACAGGTATATGTTCACATAACAGAAGACGCCAATGGTCTGATGGATGTACATACCAAGAGATTTAAAAAATATCATGACTTAGTCTTTCTGCCCTTATTTCTCTTCTCTGCTCCTTACTGCAGCAAGATGGCTTCCAGCAGCTACTGTAACAACCATCCTCAGAGCTCAAGTCCTCATTGCTTTCAGCTGTCCCAGCAAAAAGCCAAGGTTACACCAAGTTGGCTCTGCTGGGTCACATATCATTGGGCCTGAATCACATGCCCAGCCCTGGAGTCGGTCCCATCCTAACCACAGGGATGCGGAGTGAGGAAGGGTGATGTCAGGACACTGTTTACAATTATAAGGTGAATGGACCCAGAGCTGTGTGCCAGGCACACAGAGAGTTCACACACACACACACACACACACACACACACAACATCTGGCCATTGTTGAGAGCCTTCAACATGTTTCAGGGATGGCCAGTACCTTTTGAACATCCTTTTGTGTTTGGGGAATTTCCATGCACACGAACCCTGCACCCCCTTCCTCCAAAGCCAGAAATGCTCTTTCCCAGTCTCCCTGCAGCTGGAGTGCTGGCATCACCAAAGCCCTGCAACCAGACGCACCACTGAAGATTTTATGTGGAAGTGAGCAATGTGAGGAGACAGGCGTCAACCAGAATCCCGTCAGGAAGATGGTAGCAAGGACGGCACTGGAGGCATCTGGCTGTAGGGACGACTGTGGCAGAGGTGCCAGAATACTTGCCTGAGGACATTTCAGTTGTCTCTCGCTGCATAACAAACCACCCTTGAAACTCAGTGGCTCAAAACAATGATTTCTTATTTCTCATAACTCTTTGGGTTGACTGGGCTCAGCTAGAGATCTCTTCTGCTGCATACGCAGTTGATTAGGGACAGCAGCTGGAAGCTTGACTGGAGCTGGAACAATCCAAACGACTCTCTCTCCATGGGACCTCTCCTGCAGAATAGCCTGGACTTCCTTACAACATGGCAGCCAGGTTTCTCTCTGGGTGGAAATGGAAGCTGCCAGGCATCTTGAGACATAGACCCGGAAGTGCCATTTCATTATTTCTACCACATCCTATTGGCTTAAGAAAGTCACCACGCCAGCCCTGATTCAAGGGGAGGGTAAGTGGACTCGCCTTTCCATGAGAAGAGTGCAGTGTTGCATTAGTTTGGAGGGCTGCTGCAGGAGAGTCCCACAAAGTAGATGGTTTAATCACCAGAAATTCATTGCCTCACAGTTTTTGGAGGGAGGAAGTCCAGGATCAAGGTGTCTGCAGGTTTGCTTCCTTCTGCTATGGAGAATCAGTTCCTTTGCTCTCTCCCAGTATCTGGTGCTTTGCTGGCAATCTTTGGTGTTCAGTGGCTTGTAGATCCATCACCCCAATCTCTGTCCTCATCTTCATCTTCTCACAAGTTCCCCCTGTGTGCACACCCCTGTTCTGTGTCCAAATTCCCCTCCTTATAAGGACACCTGTGGATTAGGGCCCATCCTAATAATTTCACTTTTACTTGTCTCTGTAAAGACAGTATCTCCAAAGACAGTATCTGAAGTACTGGAGATTAGAACTCCCATATATCCAATATATGTATGGGGGAGACATAATTCAACCCATAGAAAATGAGCACACAGGAGTACAAGCAATCCTTGGTAGCCATCTTACAGATAATCCATTACAAACAGAAGCCCCAAGGAATACCTCTCTCTTACCTTCAAGAATGGATTCCTAGGGTACACAGTTTTGATTAGGGCCTAGAATTTTATTTTATTTTATGTTATCTTATTTTATGTTATTTTATTTTATTATTTTATTTCTTAGAGAGAGAGAATAAGCTAGGGAGAGGCAGAGGGAGAGGGAAAGAGAATCTTAAGCAGGCTCCAAGCACAGTATGGAGCCCAACGAAGGGCTCGATCCCATGGCTGTGAGATCATGACCTGAGCTGAAATCAAGAGTCAGATCCTTAACCACTTAACCAACTGAGCCACCCAGCCACCCCAGGGCCTGGAACTTTAAGTGTTCCTTACAAATCACACCACCACCACCAGCTACCTTGGGTACATCTATTTTTCTATATCCACCCCCATCACAAGCCAAAGGGGTCTTTGGAACCTGATTGGTGCAAAGTGGATTAGAGCTGAGAAGGTTCCCCATTGCTTCCTCCCAGAACAACATGGGGAAGGAGGTCAAGCTTAGGCACCTGACTAGCTGTGAGGCCTTGAGCAAGTTCGGCAAAAGCTCCCTTTCATCATCCTTAACATGGGGGTGATGATAGTAGCCTGTGGCTCAGGGTTATGGTGAGGATTAAAAAGAATAAGGGATATAAAAATTGATGTCCAAGCCATCAGGCCCCCTACAGATGTCAGTAGTTAGTAGCATCAATCTCTGCCACATTCATACAACTGATTTAGACTCTGTTTTGTGGTGAAACATTAATAAAGCACTGATTACAGTCAGACTTCACATGTGTGGAGCACTTTATAGTTTACAAACACTTCCACACCTACCACCCGAGGGAGAGGTCAGAGTAACAAAGAATGGCTTTAGGAAATGTACTGGTTATAAGTAATTCTGGCTTCTGTAAGAAAGAGACCTAAGAATACAGTGGTTCAAACAAAACAGAAATTCATATCTTACCTCCACAATAAAGAAGTTTTCCTATTTCACAGTGGCTTCCCTCCACATTGTGATTCAGGGATCTAGGCTCATTCCAGCATGTGCCTCAAACAACTGTCAAGGTCTTGTATTCATCAGCACAAAGCCAGCAGCAAAAGAAAACCTTAGCTTGAAAACTAACATTACTTCTACTCACATACCATTGACCAAAACCAGTCGTAAGGTCACACCTAACTACAAGGGAGGCTGGGAAATATGTTCTAGCTGTGAATCCAGAAAGGGTAGAAAAGTGACTTTTGGTGAACAGCCAGCAGTCTCTGCTATGAGGAAGTTTTTAAAAGTTCTAGAAGGGATGGGGCATGTATCCCCAAGAAAGCATCATTCATTCCCAAGGAGGATATAGTGGGTTGACTTACTAGCCACAATTCTTCACTTCCTTGTGTAGTATTTTGCATCCATATTCTTGCCATAATTGAGACAGGTGGAGTGTATCTTTCCACCCACTGATGTTAGGCTTGAATGCATGGCTTTCTCTAGCCAATGAAATGGAATAGAAGTGGTAGTGAGTCTGCTTTGAGCCTCAGCTTTAAGAGTTCCTGCATGTTTCCTCTTCCTTCTTGTGCTTTCTCCACCTCCATTAGGAATGTTCCCCCTGGATAGCTACTGCCCTTCACCCTGAGGCTGCAGAATGAATACATAAGGAGCAGACCAGAGCTCAGCCCAGAGCCAAGAATCAAACTACCCCAGACCATTTCTTGAATCATCTATCTGATCCAAGCCTAGATCAGCTAACATGCAGCCAACGTGTAGATTCATGAGATCAGCACAGCCAACTCAGCCAACAAATATACACATAAGAAATGAATACTAATTGTTGTGTGAGGTTTCGTGGTTGTTACACAGCACTGTTGTTGCAACAGGCAACTGATAAAGACAAAGAGCAACCTCACTTGCCCAGATTTTTCATAAGTATGTCAAGTCCATGTGACTGCAGAAAGAATTAGAAAACAAGAGACTATGTGGCTCAAAACCAGACTTGCATAGCCATACAGTAAATGAATATTACATCTGAACTCAAGGTACACTGTATACTTCTGCCTCTCCTCTCCCCATATCCTGACTGGTGTCCTTAGGTTTCTCCACCAGGAGAGGAGTACCTGATCTTCAGCCAACATCTTTGGCTGCTGTATGGTTGTCCCAATGGAACAATGATGTAACAATGAAAAGACACTAACAGACCCAGGCAAAGAATGCAAGCTCCACTATTGCAGGTAAGCCTACAACTTTGTACACCCAGGAATGGGAGACAGTGCAGTAGGCTCTGATGGAGAGACTAGCACCCTTGGCCTTCAGGCCCCCACTGAAGGAAACCAGCTGCTGCTGAGACCACCCCCTCAAGATGAGGCTCCCAACAAGTCTGCTAAAGCAGGTCTTCTCAGACTGCATCAAAGCACCTGTGAAAACACAAGTTCTGATTCAGCAGGTCTGGGGCAGGGCCTGAGATTCAAGCTCCCAGTTGAATCCCACTGGTCTTCAGGCCAGACTTTGAGTAGCAAAGCTCCAAAGCAATGGTATCAGTCTCAGCTGCACACTGGAATAAGCTGGGAAGATTTTGAAAGCACTGATGCCTGGCTCCCATCATGAAAGGCTCTGATACAGGGGGCCTGTGGAGCCCCTGGGCACCCTAGCTATCCCAATGTATAGCCACTGTTCTAAAAGCTCCCTTCACTATTTTCAGGGGGTATGTGCCATCTTGTCTCCTCTCTACTTTTCTGGAGTCTCTCTGGCTCTCTGTTTGCCAGGTAAGAGAATTAAATGTTTTTAACTAAAGTGATTCCCACATTGTGAAAAAAGAGACAATTACAAGTGCCTGGGTGGCTCAGTTGGTTGAGCTCTGACTCTTGATTTCAGCCCAGGTCATGATCTCACGGTCGTGAGACTGAGCCCCAAGTCAGGTCTGGCTCCACACTGGGTGTAAGCCTGCTTAAGACACTTGCACATACTCTCTCTCTCAAAAGAAGAAGAAAAAGAAGTAGAAGAGGGGGAGGAGGAGGAGGAGGAGGAAGAAGAAGAAGAAGAAGGAGAAGGAGAAGGAGAAGGAGAAGGAGAAGGAGAAGAGGAAGAAGAGGAAGAAGAGGAAAAAGAGGAAGAAGAAGAAGAAGAGGAAGAAGAAGAGGAAGAAGAAGAAGAGGAAGAGGAAGAGGAAGAAGAAGAAGAAGAAGAAGAAGAAGAAGAAGAAGAAGAAGAAGAGACAATTAAACACATATATTGAGGTGCCTGGGTGGCTCAGTCAGTTAAGCATCTGACTTCAGCTCAGGTCATGATCTCGCAGTTTATGGATTCAAGCCCCACATCGGGCTTTGTGTTGACAGCTCAGAGCCTGAAGCCTGCTTCAGATCCTGTGTATCCCCCTCTCTCTGCCCCTCCCCTGTTCGTGCTCTGCGTCTCTCTGTCTCTCAACAATAAATAAGTGTTTAAAAAATAAAAATAAACACATATAAAAAGGCAAAATAGGAAGGCAAAGATGGAGTCCTTTAAATTGAACAAATGTGACCTTTTGAAAAATCTCACTTTCCTGCCCTTCTTTTCCTCATTCCCTACTGCACAGTGCAAACACCTCCAGGTCTTCCTTCCATCCACTGGAAAGCCTGCTAACATGATGAGCAGGGCTTTAACTAATCCACAACCAAGGGAAAATACACGGGAAATATTTGCTTTCTAACTAGGATAATTTAATAGCTGTTTTATATCAAAACAAGGATAGGAACATGGAATTGAGCTTAAATTTTATGTGAATTTTTGAGGTGAAACCCCAGACTTCCAAATAATGCAGGGTTTGCCACTGATGGCCACTGGGTGGGGGGTTAAGGGTGGGGGCCAACCTTTGGAGGACTCGTAAGGGTTGCCAGATTTAGCAAATAAAAATACAGGACACTCAGTTCAATCTGAGTCTCAGACAAATAGATTGAGTGGTGGGGTTGGGCACCCCCAAGTCCAGGGGCTCTTCATCATGAGAGTAGGCATATGGTCAGGCCATGAGGCAGACCCTGGTGAGCTCCAGATGACCTCAGGAATTCTGAGAATCCTCTCAAAGCATCAAGGGGCATCTGCCTAGACTCTTAGCTGCTGTGGTTTTGTTTATTCTTTGGTTTTTTTGTTGGACAGTCTTTGTTGCTTGGGCCCTGTGCTCAGAGTTCAGTAGGAGTCGCGTTCTGGGTAAACACCTGGAAAACAGAGAACATCACCTTCCTGGCCTTCGTTCCTCCATACCTCTGTTTAAATCCCCATCACGACCACCACCTGTCTCCCCACAGGTCAGGCCTGACTCCTGCCCTTTCCCCACTCGTACCACTAACCCCAAGAAACCTTGTTGATCTCCAGCCCAATCCTGAACAATGCCACTGCATAGGATTTGGGGAAATCAAGAAAAACAAACTAAAATGTGTGTCTCGAGTCACATGAATTAGGAGGGAAGGGCCCAATCAGGAGCGGCAGAGCAGAGGGGATGTGGTAAAGAGTGATCCATTCCACAGGCCCTTCACCTTCTCTGCTCCTATCTCCCTCGTGTAGAAATAGGCATGCTGAGCAAGCTGCCTTCTGACACTATTATTCTGGGCACTGCCCTTCTTGCTTCTGAGACCTCCCCACTCCTGAGGAACTGTGCTCTGGGCACTCAGCGTCAGTAGGGAGATCTTTTCTGAGCCCTGTGTTTGTGCCAAGCATGCTGGGCCATGGACCTCAGCAGCAAAGGAGGTGACCTTGTCCCAGCTGACTGCCTCACAGCATCCCAGACATCAGAGCATCAGACCAGGACCTCCTGGCACTGGTAAGGGAGACTGACTTGGTCATGGCTGAGTGTGTATGCCTGTGCATGTCAGCATCCTGGTCCCCACCCCACCCTGGGGGGCTGTGGACAACCTCACTGACCACAACGCACTGTGTCAGCAATAAGTAAACAGGATGGATTGATTGCAGCCTCCATAAGCAGAGAGATGCCAGTCACCATCTAAACAGGAAAGAAAACAGCCCATGGGGAGAGGAGCCTTCACTATTCTCTGTGATGTAGGAGAGAAGGGGGAGGAGACGAACAGAGAAAAACAGATGGACACAGGAGTGAAGGAGAAGAAACACTGACAGAGAGAGTCAGACAGACCCAGAAAAACAGGCAGCACCAAATCCAAGGGTTGGGGTCTGCTGTGTTTATACCAACTGCTCTGTGCTCCCTAAGTGCCCCACAGGAGCCCCTACTTGCCAAGCTCCCCTGCCCTGGGCCAGTCTCTTTGCATCTGACCTCCCACCCTCCCCCCAGAGAGGCCTCCCCCCTCCTCCTACTAGCCCTGCTCAGACTACAGCTTGTCCTAGAAATCATCAAGGATAAACCACCCCCAGGGCTCCCTCTCTTTTGCGCAGAAAAGGTCCAAAGTGTGTCTCCAGCCAGATAGATTCTCAGAGGCTCATCTTCTCTCCTTTTGGGTCACTACTGAGTCTCATTGTAGGATACACAATTTCCCCCATTTTCAAATAGAGACACTGAGCCCTTTGTGGGTCCACCCAAGGCCACCCCCAAATGAGGAACATATTTAGCCTCCTGCATCTTAGCCTTTCAACCCCCATCATCTTTCCTGGTCCACTTATCGCTGACCTTTCTCAGCCTGCCCCACCCCCTGCTGGGTCTTGATGGGAGCACCCAGGGCAGATGACTCAGGTAGGGGGTGGCTAGGGCTGCCCACTTCGTGGGAGGAGCCCTTACCCATGAAACAGACCATCCTCTGAGTCACTAGGAGATCCTGGAGGTTGGGAGAAGCTGACTCATCCTTGTCTCTATTTTGTCGGGGAAGGAAAAGGCCTCACACAGAGGGGAATGGCCAGTTCATCGTTCTTTTCTCCCACATAACTGAAAACTGCAGTGGAACCATGTGGAAAGACAGAGCAGGCCCCAAAAAGGTCCTTGTGACAACCCTAGAAGACATGACATGGGGAGAGAAAGGAGAGTCTGGGGTCCTTTCAAACCACTATGGGCAGGAAACTCAATATTCAAATTTAGATTTGCAAAAAAAAAAGTACATTTGGAGGACATCGTTTGTCTTGCAAAATAATCATTTATTACAAAGCTCAGAGTTCCTTTAAACGGCATTCCATTCTGGGCAGTTCCCAGGGGTTTAGATCAGTCAGGGAGCTCACAGCACTAGAAACAGCTGCCCTTTTTACCTGCAGGTTGTGGGTCGTCTCCAAAGCTCTCAGTCCCTTCATTCCAGTTCAGAGCTCCTCAAACTTCCAGAATCACCTGGAGAGCTTGTGAAAAACACAGGTGGGTGGGCCCCACCCTAGCAATTCTGATTCAGTCGGTTTGGGTGGTGCCCCATCATCTGCATTTCAACAGGTTCCCAGGCATTGCTTGAGCTGTTGGTCCAAGGAGCACACTTTGAGAATCATGACTGAGTGAGACCCACGTGCCAGTGCTCACTGCCAGGGAAAGTCACCTGACCTCGACCTCTTCACTGGTCTCCCCTTCTGTCAGGGCGGCAGGGCTCCAAGGAACACTCCATCTTGCCTGGGGGCCCAACCAAATTCCTGAGGGAGGGTGTGGCCTTTTCCCACCTCTGCCATGATTACTCCTACCTTCTCCTCTGTCCCCAAACCTCCAACAGCCCCTCATGTGCCCAGCCCAGCTGGTGAGGAAGCACCACCCACCACCTTCCCACCACCAAATCTTCAGACCAGCCCGCCTGGGGCACACTCTCTCTCCCATGCTCCTCAGAAATGGAGGACATGCCGGCTCCCACCTAAGACCGTTCACACCACCCAGTGTTGCTCCCCCTTCAGTTCTCTCTTCGCTCCTACATCTTTCCTCACCCCCTCTCTTTTGGGAAGAGTGGACCATTCCCATGAGCATACAACATTCCCCAGCATCTTTCATCTTTTCAAAAAAATAAAAGGGGGAGTGGCGGGGCACCTCAGTTGGTTGAGCCTTGGACTCTTGGTTTCCACTCAGGTCCTGATCTCACAGTTCATGAGGTTCTTGAGATTACACCCTGCACTGGGCTGCGTGATGACAGTGCAGAGCCTGCTTGGGATACTCTCTCTCCCTCTCTCTCTGCCCTCCCCCCACTCATGCTCTATGTCTCTCTTTTATAAAAAATATTTTAAAAATTTATTTTAATTTTTTAAATTAAATAAATTTATTTAAATAAATTTAATAAAAATTTTTATTTATTTTAAAATAAATTTAAAAATAAATTTTTAAAAAGGGGGGATGAGCTACCCTAGACCACCTCATCTGCCTCTAGCTATCCCCCCCCATTCCTCACCTAATATTCACAGCAAAACTTCTTCAAATTATTGAAAGTTCCCATCTCTGCTCCCACCCTCCCAACACCAACAACTCCCACCCAGGGGTCTTCACCTCAGTCAGTCTCTCAGAAATATTCCAGACGGATGACCACTGCCTCCTGTTGGGAAGACCTTCTGCTTTTGGAACTGTTTCCCCACCCCTCCCCTCTCTCTAGCCCCATGGCTTCAACATGGTGTCTGCTAAATCTGCATCTATAGCCCATGATCACTCTCCTGAGCTTGAATTTTATCTAATTACCTTTGAGCATCTCAAACACAACATACCCAAAACAAAACTCTTGATTTCCCCTGACTGATTTGGGGGTAAAACAAATTTAACATTTTTTAAAATTTGTTTATTTTTGAGAGAGAGCAAGGGAGGGGCAGAGAGAGAGAAGGAGAGAGAGAATCCCAACCAGGTTCCTCGCTCTCTGCACAAAGCCTGGCAGACCATGAGATCATGACCTGAGCCAAAGTCAAGAGTCAGATGCTTAAGTGACTGATGAGCCACTCAGGCACCCCCAAAATTTACCATTTTTGGTAAATGCAGTTCAGTGGCATTAAGTACATTCACAGTATTGTGTAACCATCACCACTACTCATATCCAGAACTTTTCCATCATCCCAAACTGAAACTCTGTACCCATTAAATACTATTATTTAATATTGTTCCCCACCACCACCCTCAGCCCTTGGTAACCACTATTCTGCTTTCTGTCTTCTTGAATTTGGCTATGGTAAGTACCTCTTATATGTGGAATATTTATCTTTTTGTGTCTGCCTGCCTACTTTTTCCCTCTCAAAATCTGCCATCCCCCAATTGCCCAAGAATACTCCCCAACAAATAAATTGGAGGTTGGCCAGCTGCTCTGAGAGGGTTTCTGAGGTATTCTTCAATTTTTTTCAAGTATTTGTTTTGTTGTTTAAAATTTAAATATGTAAAATAAAACAGCCAAGAAAGACACAACACCATGGCCCTACTTCTCAAATTTATCACTGTTGACAGTTTATGTCAAGTGCTTTGTCATCTTTAAATACAAGAAATAAAGCATTATGATTCAAATGGTAAACTTCCACCACCAGAGACAACAACAGGTAAATTAAACATACACTGTCAAGCCGATTTTTTATAGTGCACATTTAATCTATATTTCATCTAATCCAGGACACCATCGGTTGGAAGATGCACTATTATTTTAAGCCCCACTTAAAAAGAGAAACACTGCCAAGTTGCCTGGGTGGCTCAGTCAGTTCAGTGTTGGACTTCGGCTCAGGTCATGATCTCACAGTTCGTGAGTTCAAGCCCCAGGTCAGGTTCGGTGTTGACAGTTCAGAGCCTGGAATCTGCTTCTGATTCTGTGTCTCCATCTGTCTATGCCCCTCCCCTGCTTGAGCTCTATCTCTTTGTCTCTGTCTGTCTCTCTTTCTCAAAAATAAATAAGCATTAAAAAGAAAACACTGCCAATTAAACTATGACTCAACACTTTCTAGTCTTGGATTTTTATTTAATACCTATTAAAAGACCTCCTTTAGATCTATTTAGTCATATATTTTATTGTACCATATTTCATCAAATCTAAAATGCCATCCATTTTAAGATGCAATTTGATTCAGAGACTTTTTTTAATGTTTATTTATTTTTGAGAGACAGAGCATGAACAGGGGAGGGGCAGAAAGAGAGGGAGACACAGAATCTGAAATAGGCTTCAGACTCTGAGCTATCTGCATAGAACCCAATGTGGGGCTTGAACTCATGAACTGTGAGATCATGACCTTAGCCGAAGTCAGACACTCAACTGACTGAGCCACCCAGGGCCCCCAGAGACTTTTTTTAAGTATCTTAGAGTCAATGAATTATGGCTTATCACTCGTGTGCATAATAAGGACATTTTGAAGGACATAAAATTGGTTAAGTATTCCTAGAACTTCACATCTAAAGTTCCACTCATCTGCGTCACTTTTTAAAAAGTGAGTAGACTTCTTAACATTTTTAGGGTTTTTGGGCTTTTTAATTTAAATTCAAGTTAGTTAACATACAGTGCAGTTTTGGCTTCAGGAGTTGAACCCACTGAGTCATCTCTTACTTATGACACCCAGTGTTCATCCCAAAAATTGCCCTCCTTAATGCCCATCACCCATTTAATCCATCCCCCCACCCAACACTCCTCCAGCAACCCTCAGTTTGTTTTCTGTATTTAAGAGTCTCTTATGGTTTGCCTCCCTGTTTTTATCTTATTTTTCCTTCCCTTCCCTAATGTTATCTGTTATGTTTCTCAAATTCTACATATGAGCAAAATCATATGATATTTGTCTTTCCCTGACTGACTTATTTCATTTAGCATAATACCCTGTAGTTCCATCCATGTTGTTGCAAATGGCAAGATTTCATTCTTTTTCATCACTGAGTAGTATTCCATTGTATGTGCCACAATAGAATACTACTCGGCGATGAAAAAGAATGAGATACACATACTACATTTTCTTTATCCATTCATCAGTCAATGGACATTTGGGCTCTTTCCATAATTTAACTATTGTTGATAGTGCTGCTATAAACATTGGGCTGCATGTGCCCCTCGAATCAACATTTTTGTATCCTTTGGATAAATACCTAGTAGTGCAATTGCTAGGTCACAGGGTAGTTCTATTTTTAATTTTTTGAGGAACCTCAACACTGTTTTCCAGAGTGGCTGGGTTTAAAGGAAAAATTGAGCAAAACATACAGAGTTTTCATATACCCCCCTCACCCTTCCTCCCAATTTTCCCTAATTCTGAACACCTTGCATTATTGTGGTACATTTGTTTTAACTAATGAGCCAATATTTTTTTTGATGAGCCAATATCGATGTATTGCTATTAATTAAATCCAGTAGTTTAGGGCTAACTCTTGGTGTTGTACATTTTATGGATTGGCAAATGTATATGGACATGTATCCACCATTACAGGGTCAAGCAAAACAATGGCCTTACTGCCCTAAAAATCCCCTGTGTTCCACCTCCACTTCTCTCTCCCCACTAAGCCCCTAGCAACCACTGATCTTTTTACTGTCTCTATAGTTTTGCCTTTTCCAGAATATCATACAGTTGGAATCATACAGTATGCAGCCTTTCAGATTGGCTTCTTTCACTTGAACTAAATGGTTAATTTGTCCTCAAACTCTCTCTAAATTTGGAGGAATGTCAGTGTCTGATCATACCACCAAATAACTATACCTTTTGGTGAGCTTATTCTACTCTTTAATAATTTGAAAATTATTTTCTGTGCTAGAATACAAATGCCCTGGGGTGTTTAGAGGTTATTTGTATCCTTATATGAATAAGAAGAGAACATTTGAGGAGGAGGAAAGTTCAGATGTATTCATCAAATCCAGTTCTTGGTAAAGTACTTGGAAGAGTCATCTGAGGAGAGAGAAGGCTGAAAGAACAGTTCTGGAAATTTGACATGACAACAACCAGTGTTTTGGGAGTGTTGGGGACAGGGGGTTGAACACACACACACAAGTGTGTAATGAACAACATTTACTTTCACATCAAAGAAAGTAAGATTGTAAAATACCCTGAGGATTCCTTGTTTTTTTTATTGTTTTTTTTTAAGGTATAAAGTACATCCAGGAATGTTCATCCTTGTTGGTATACAGTTCTTCAAATCTTTAAAAACATGTAAGTTGTGTTATGACTACCATAATTGGTGTATAAAACAGTTCTATCACCCCAAAATATTCCCTCATGCCCCTTGGTAGTTAATCCCTCCCCCTTCTCCAGCCTCCGGAAACCATTGATCTGTTTTTTGTCCCTATAATTTTGCCTCTTCTGTAATAAATGGAATCATACGGTATGTAATCTCTTGGGTCTGGCTTCTTTCACTTAGCCTACTGCATTTGAAATTCATCTATGTTGTGTATATTAGTAGTTCACTCCTTTTTATTGCAGAATAGTATTTCATTATATGAATATACCAGATTTTATCTGTTCACTAGTTGAAGGACATGAGTTATTTCTTATTGGGAAATTATGAATAAAACTGCTGTAAACATTTGCATCCAGATTTATGTGTGGACACTTGGATAAATGCCTAGAAGTTGGATCACCGGGTCATATGGGAGGAGTGTAGTGACATCTCAATAGTAGTTTTAACTTACTTTTCCATAATGGCTAATGATGTTGAGCATCTTGTCATGCTTTTTTGTCATCTGTATTTCTTTTGTAGAATGTCTTTCAAATCCTTGCCCATTTTTTATTGGGTTGCTTGTTTTATCATTGAATTGAGACTTCTTTTTATATCCCTGTTTTTAAACAGAAGAGCCTTGAAATAATTCCATCATGTGTTTCCTTTAACCCATATTTTTCTCTCTGTGGTTTCCATCACATATTTCGAAATAAAGGTAGTCATAGTCTTTCTATTGCAGCAAATAGTCTGGCCTCAAAATTACTTTTTCTCAACCTCCTGAAGCATTTCATAGCAGTGCTTTATTTTCCATCCAGAAGCTCCTGAGAATTGGGCAAGTGGCAAAGCCACGAAAAGGAAATGTGTCTGATGCTGGGAAGTGAATACAATGGAAAAATACATAGACACGTTTACTTCTCTTTCTTTTTTTTTTTTTTTTCTTTCTCTTCACCTATTTTGCTTCCTGGTCCTTTCATCTAGGTTCATATTCCTTCTATCTAAAGCACTTATTGAACAATCATTAGTAAAGTTCTATGGGGGATAAACTCAGAATTTAGATTTTTACATTTTATGGAAATGTCTTTATTTCACCTTTCTTGGAAGATGTTTTAGCTGGGTATAGAATTATATGGATTTTTTTCCCCAATACAGTGAAAGTATCATTCAACTTTCTTCTCACTTCCATTGCCAACTAACTAAATAATATATCTTTTTTCTTCCCCCTCTGGCTGCTCTTAAGATTTTTCTCTGTGTCTTGGGTCCTCTGTGTCTATGTGTAGATTTCTTTTTTTTTCTTTTTTTTTTAATTTTTTTAACATTTTACTTATTTTTGCAAGACACAGAGAGAGAGACAGAGTATGAGCAGGGGAGGGTCAGAGAGAGAAGTAGACACAGAATCTGAAACAGGCTCCAGGGCTCTGAGCTATCAGAACAGAGCCCAATGGGAGGCTCGAACCCATGAACTGTGAGATCATGACCTGAGCCAAAGTCAGACACTTAACCGACTGAGCCACCCAAGCGACCCTATGTGTAGATTTCTTTTTATGTAGACTGTCTGGAATTGAGTTTCTTGAATCTGAGGGTTGGTATCTTTAAATAGTTTCAGAAAATTTTCAGCTATTGTCTCTTCAAATATTGCTCTGTCCCCATCTCTCTTGCTTTTCAACTTCTGGAACTTTGATTAAATATATATATTAGAACTTCTCATTGTGTGCTCTCAGTCTCTGGATCTCTGTATGTATTTTTCTTCTTTTTGTCTCTTGAGCTTATTATCTCACTGTTCAAATAAATGCCCACAACATGCATCAAGAGTAATGTATTTTTTCTGAGAGCCCTATCTCAATAAATCACGTACACAAGAATCCCCAACCTAGGCTCTACTTCTAGGAAACATGACATATGATTGACATATAACTATAAACAATAATATTAGAAAACAAGAAAGGCTGAAAATTATTGAGTTTATCAGCCAACATAAAAATGTGAGAGAAAAGACATGGTGTGCCTGGGTGGCTCAGTCGGTTAAGCATCTGACTTCGGCTCAGGTCATGATCTCACAGTTTATGAGTTCGAGCCCCATGTTGGGCTCTGTGCTGACAGCTCTTAGCCTGGAGCCTGCTTCGGATTCTGTGTCTCCCTCTCTCTGCCCTTCCTCTGTCCATTCTCTCTCTCTCTCTCTCGCTCTCGCTCTTGCTCTCGCTCTCACTCTCAAAAATAAACATTTAAAAAAGTGAGAGAAAAGAATAATAGAATAAATCAGGAAAAAAGCAGAAGGAATGAAATAATAAAATTTGAGAATTAAGTATATTGTATATATACATATACATATTAAACATTACATATACATATTATATAATATTGTATAATATACATATACATATTAAACATTACATATACATATTATATAATATATAAGAAGGCACAACCCTAATAATACTAAAGATGAAAAAAGATGTATAATGATAAAAAATACAAAAATTTAAACTGTAAGCAACTATATACTATGAACAGTTTTTGGCTACTAAACTTAAAAATTTTGGGGTGCCTGGGTGGCTCAGTCAGTTGAGCATCCAGCTTCAGCTCAGGTCATGATCTCACGGTTCATGGGTTCAAGCCCCACATCAGGCTCTGTGCTGACAGCTAGCTCAGAGCCTGGAGCCTGTCTTCAGATTCTGTGTCTCCATCTCTCTCTGACCCTCCCCTGCTCATGCTGTCTCTCTCTCTCTCTCAAAAATAAATAAAACATTAAAAAATTTTTAAATAACTTAGATGAAATTCATATCTTCCTAGAAAATATATCTCTCCAAAACTGACACAAGAAGAAATAGAAAAGATAAATAATTCCATTACCATTTGAGAAATTTAATCAAAAGTTTAAAAACCTACCCATTATAAAAGGGCTGTGGTGATTTTATGGGCAGTTTCTTAAAGCACTCAAGGAATAGATCATTCTAATCTCATGCAAACTGTTCCAGAAAATAAAAAAGAACATGTCTCAAATCATTTTCTGAGGTCAGAAAAACCTTAATACCCAAACCAAACAAGAACAAAATCAAGAAATATCACAGACCCATATCACTTATAAGCATAAATATAAAAATTCAAAACAAAATTCTACAAACTGTGTGCACTAATATATTTAAAGCAACAACACATTATACCCTAGTTAATTTACTTCCATAAAACAGAAAAAGTTCAACATTAAAATATATTATTCACCTCATTATTAAAATTTAAAAATATAAAAGATTATCTCAAATGGAAAAACAATTTTTTTAAATAATACCCATTAAAAATTAAAATTTCGGGGGCACCTGGGTAGCTTAGTTTGTTAAGCATCCAACTTTGCCTCAGGTCATGATCTCACGGTTCATGGGTTCAAGCCCCATATCGGGCTCTGTGCCCGTAGCTCCGAGCCTGGAGCATACTTTGGATTCTGAGTCTCCCTCTCTTTCTGCCCCTCCCCTACTCATGCTCTGTTTCTCTCCTCTCTCTCTCTCTCTCTCTCTCTCTCTTTCTCTCTCTGTCTCTCTCAAACATAAATAAACATTAAAAAAATTAATTAAAATTCTTAAGTATCTAGAAACAGAATGGAATTTCCAAAACCTTGTAAATGATATCCACCAACAACCTTTTAAAAAATATACTTAAAATTCTAGAATAAAACAAAGAAACCAACTGTCATTGCTTCTATTTGCCTTGTACCAGAAGTCCTCGTCTGCCTCCTTCTAAAACTTCAGGAGAACTAAATTCACGTAGAAATAAGCAATAGAAAATTATCAAGACCAAATCCTATATAATATTATTTTTTAAAAAGGAGAATACGGGGCAAAATAACATCCCTACAGACAATGAACATGAGTCAGAAACATGTGCCCACAAAACAGACTTTTAAAATGTAATCTAGAGGCACCTGGGTGGCTCAGTTAGTTGAGGGTCCAACTTCGGCTCAGGTCATGATCTCATGGGTTCATGAGTTCAAGCCCCACATCCATCTCACTGTTGTCAGCTCAGCGCCTGGAGCCTGCTTCAGATCCTGTATCTCCCTCTCTCTCTGCCCCTCCCCTGCTTGCACTCTCTCAAAAATAAACACTTAAAATGTAATCTTCTATATCAAAACGAGCTAAAGATAATGAGATTCTATAAGATATGAAATAGCAACACAAATCAAAATAGAAAAAATTAAAAATAAGGGACAGCACTCAGAGAATTTTGAGTGAACTAAAAAATCAGCTCAGAAATGAAGACTAAACTGGAATGAACACAGGCAAACTTCCTTTTAAGGTACAGCCAGGGAATTGTATACATCACTTCCACTTGCATCTCATAGGCTTGGATACATAGCTACATCTAAATGTAGAGCAATCTGGGAAATGGGGTCCTACCTGGGCAACCAAGTGCCTAGCAAAACTTTCCACTGCCATAGCATAAAGGGAAAAGAGAGACCATGGGGTACAATTTAGTAATCTTTCTAACAGTCCACCACTTTTACCATACAAACCCCTTGGACCCACACACAGAAAATCTCTTGCTCCTCCCCAAGGGAGATGACCCCAAAATCCTACCCAGTGAATGACTTCACCTCAAAAGTCAAGATCTATGTGAGACCTCTTCATCAGGTCTGGATTAACTTCTCTGTGTTCAATGACCAATAAAATAAAAGATAAGTTATCTGGCCCCTACCACACATGGGGATATATACAATGTTGGAGTGCAAACAAGATAACAGCAACAAAAGCTCTCATTTGGAAAATGGGAGAATGGGAAATCTGCCCAGCTGTCGATGATTCAAGCTATGATCAAGCCCCACCAGGAGGGCAGGAGTCATGGAACCCAATGCCCTGACAATGGAGTGAGTTCCTTGGTTGGCCCATTTGGTTCTGCTCATTTCCTCTTTGGCCTTGACATTCCCCACTTGGATATTAATTCTTCTCAACTTAAAATGGACTTTGAAACATGTGCTCTTCCATAGTTCTGTAGAGCTTTCATAGCTGGCTTCTACTGGCTCAGGTCTGGGCTTGCTTTAAGGGTTTTAGACCAGACTTGGAATTTCTTTAGCAATCCAGCCCCTTCAAACCCCTGGAAGGCTTCAGGTGTATTTATCCACACTCAATTTGATGTTTAAGTAACCTTACCTAAAGAACATCTTTTTGTTTTTCTTTTTTCTTTTCTCTTAACTTTTATTCAGTGGCCTCTACACTATGATATCCTCCCATACTCAGCCTAATGATAACTCCCTTAAGGGCATATGAAATAATAGACTTAGATGTTCCAATGTATGTGCCTTTTCCAATACCACCAATGAATTCTCCAATTCTTAGAGGACACTGACCAGGTGTCCCATAATTCAACTCAATTCTGACACTATCTACCTGGAGCTACCATCAGATCCCACATCTTAAGGGCTCAGTCCTATCAAACTGACCCCCCCCCATCCCACCAGCCACTTCAGATACCAATACCAACCAAAAGCCCAAGTCGTCTGCTGTGCTTCTGACCCAAGGCTATAGACTGGAAGTTCCATGACCCCCCTTCCTTGAGTTTCATTAATCTGCTAGAGCAGCTCACAGAACTCAGAGAAACATTTTACTTACTAGATTACCAGTTTATTATAAAAGGAACAACCAGATGGAAGAGATGCATAGGTCAAGGTATGGAGGAAGGAGCATGGAGCTCCCAAACCCTCTCTGAGCACTAATTCTCCCAACACCTCCAAGTGTTCACCAACCTAGAAGCTCTCCCAACCCTGTCCCTTTAGGGTTTTATGGAGGCTTTATTACATAGGCTGATTGAATAAATCATTAGCCATTGATGATGAACTCAATCTCCAGCCCCTCTCTGCTCCCTGGAAGTATCAGGGGGCAGGAAATGACAGTTCCAACCCTCTAATCTCATGGTTGGTTCCCTGGCAACCAGCTCCCATCGTTGGGGCTTTCCAAAAGTCACCTCATTAATATAAACTCAGGCAAGACTAAAAGAGGTTTGTTATGAACCAAGATACTTTTATCACTTATGAAATGATCACTTAAGAAATTCCAAGACTTTTAGGAACTTTGTGCTAGAAACCAGGGACAAATACCAAATATATATTTCTTATGATAAATTACAATATCACAGCTATATTCTGTGAAAGCAACAGCTGGGTTCTGTTCTTGGCCCACCGTACAGCCAAGAACCCTTCCTATAAATGCTTGAGAAAGCCTTGGGATCCCAGCCTATCTCCTGCTTAGGATATCTTTTAAAAGCCACTTATTATAGATACACAAGTATCTGGGATGGTTTACCTAGAGGGTCCTCATGCCGTGGTCGCCTCCTCACGTCAGGTAACCCTTTGGGGAGGGATCTGAACAATCCTCTTTGTTTCCTATGTGTGTCCACATCTGGCACAAGAAGACTAGCCCCTTTGACCCACCATTGCAGGGGCTACAATTACTTCCCAGACATCATCACATTTCCATTTAGATCCTAGACAGTCAGCTCTAGGCACAGTCCTTTGACAAATAAATTTCTTGGGTGGTTACAAGGCCAGTCTACTGTGCCCTGCAAGGTCCAGGGGGCATGTGCTCAGCTTTGTGAGTGGTACTATTGAGGCCCCTCTCGTTTGACCCTAGTTAAGGGGGAAGCACCACTCTACCTCATCCCAAAGGAGACAGACCCCTAGCAAAAGTGCCTCCAAAAAAATTCAAATTTTCTACTCTCTCTCTCTCTCTCTCTCTCTCTGCCTCACCAACCTCTTTGATGGGCCAGCATTGAGAGGGTCATTTAAGGTTCCCAAAGCTGGTATTTGACACCTCTTCCCACATCCTGTGTAGGTGGTCTCACAGGACTTCCCTTGGTACTAGATTGGGATGGTGCCACTTATTCTCTCCACTGAAATCAAGACACAAAGAGCCCAATCCTGCCATATGCATTAACATCCTGCCATAGTCAAGGGTGACAAACAACCCAGCAGAAGTCTCCAAACCTCAGGGATATTTTTCAACTGGGAACATGAGGCTAAATTAAGCACTTCCTCTGTGGGAGGGAATGTTTGGGGGGTGGGGTTGTCACTTAATTCCAACTCTTTTTCATGAATGAAAAAATAAATAAATAAAAAGCATTCACCGGGAATATCCTCACAGCACGGAAATTCCACGGTCAACTCAGCTCCCAACACCACTTCCTGCTTCAGAAGGAAGATGGGTTCCGTTCCAGATATTCTGGGCCCAGCCTTGGCTGGCTTCCCTGGATGGTGTGTTTATTTGGTAGTTGCCACATTCCTCCTCCACCCCCATGTCCCACCAGAGCTTTCCTCCACCCCCCAGCTGATTACTGAGGGACAGTGGAGAATAGAAGACCCTTTCCAAAGGGCTCTCCCTTCCTCCATCCATCCATCCCCCACTCTCAACTCCTCCCTCTTGCTCAAGGAGCAAACCTTTACTGACATCTCCCTGCCTTGTGTTCTCCTTAGCACTCTAGCCCCTGGAGCTCTTACTTCTGTTATTATTGCTGCATGGAAACTGTTCTTCAATGATAACATCCTCTGAGGACCTTTATACATCCTCGTCTGACTTACTCTCTTGGGATCATTCCACTCACTAGCCATTTCCTCCTACCTTGGCAGCGTTCTTGGTTTCTTTGGCACCAGGTCCTGGCTTTCCTCTTTACCTTTCTGGCCACTCCTTTTCAATCCCCTTCTTCTAACTCTTAAATGGGGCAGTTCCTCTGCATTTGGCGCTCAGCCTGCTTTTCTCAAGACACACTCTCTTCCTGGGTGGGCTTCATTTGCCATGCATTTGCTAAAGCCCCACAAATCTGTACCTTCGGTCTAGACGAGTCCCCTGACCTTTCATATTAAACTCCCGACTATCAGATGTCTCTGCTTGGATGAGCCTCAGGAACTTCAAACAAAACACACGCGAAAGGAAGCTCATTTCCCCACCCACCCACCCATAAAATCCTATTTCTTTTTTTAAATTACCTGACTCATCGAACACACCATATCGGTCCAGCTGCTCAAGCCAGAAGTGTGGATGCTTTATCCAGTTTGACTTATCTCCCTGCTCATCCTCCCACATCCAGCCAAAGCCAAACCCTGCCGCACTTACCTCCCTAACGCCCTCACATCCATCTACTCAGGTTGACACTGTGATTATCCCCTGGATGACTGCAATATTCCCAGGTAGACCTGGCACCAGTTCTGTCCCTCTCCAATCCATTCTCCATTCTGTAGTTCATTCATTCAAACAATATTTTTGAATAGCTGAGCAGAGAGATTTCTCTAATATGAAAATCTAACCAAGGTGTCTTCCACCAATCCTGATCCCTCTGCCTCTCTGAAATATACCCTCTGACCACCCCCAGGCTCAGGGAGGCTCCCCTCCTCTACCTCAGCCATCGCCAAGTCCTAGTACCTCCCACAGCACCCACAGCCACCTGCCCAACACTTGGACTGCAGGCTTCCAGAGAGCAGGACTGGGTCTTGGTCTGGGCTATTCTAATCATGAAATGTTGAATGAAGAGTTCAATAACAAAACAAGATATTATTTGATAATGTCAGGGAAGGCTTCATGGAGAAGGTGGGGCTTGTTATAAACCCTGAATCTGCAGCTGATCTGGACAGGGGAAGCAATCCAGAGAAACATCCAGTGGAGGCAAATGACCTAGGTAGGGAGGGCTGACTGTCACTGACCCGTATTGTAGGACATTCCACAAGAAAATGGCACCTGAAGTTTTTAGAATCTTTGTACTTACCTGATTTATCCAGATGTGTTTAGAAATGAAATATATCACAATTTAGTTTCAAATGTCTTGGGGGGAAACTACATATGTATAGATTAAACAAAGACAAAAAAATATCACCACTTTTGAACCTGGGTGGTGGGGTATGTTGTATCATGTATGGGTGTTTTTTGTACTGTTCTTTCCATTTCTTTCCGTGTGCTGAGAAGTTTTCATAATACAAAGTTGAGGAAATAAAAGCTTTCCTTTTATAATGGGGGTAGGAAAGGAAGCTGGCGCTCAAAGAATAAATGTGGTTTATAATTATAATTATTATTCTCATGGTTTCATTTTTCATCATTGTATACATAAATCATGTCAGTTTTATAAAGTTTCAAAAATGTAAATAAAAACAAAGACATAGACATCACCCATAATCACAGATCCCAGGGAATAAAGATGCTGTAAATGTTTTAGTATATTTCTGTCTAGTCTTTTTATATTTTTATTTACCTAGATTCCCCTTCTCCCTCACCCCCCAGGCCTCTGGATAGGTTTGGAGCCAAAATTACTGAGGTTTTGCTGTCTTTGCTCCCAACTCAGAATTTTAAATCCCTGAAGTGCCAAAGCAAAGAGGTGGCTGGAGCTCACATATGTCATCCCACTGTCCTGACCAGCAACACCTGCTAGGCTCCCAGTAGGGCTCCAAAAGGGTAGCAGGTGAGAGCAGTGTCAGGCCTGGGGCAGAAAACTGACGCTTAAGGGAAAGACTGACACCTTCTAGAGGGGTGGAGGGAAGGGTGATGGGGCCTCTGGCCTTGGTTTCTATCTCTCTGTAATGGAACCCAAGCTCCAAGCTCACACATGTAAACACACCTCCAAGTACACACATGCAAACAACACCCCTGCACACCCACACACACATACACACACACACACACACTTGCCATCTGCTCTGAAACCTGCCAGGAACTACTGGGGAAATTAATTCATGCCTTGTCTTTGTTTTGTTTTTGTTTTTGTTTTTTCCTTCATTGAACACAAAATGTAAACACTTTTCTCTTTCCCCTCTCAGGATGGGCCACTGGGGAGGAGAACAGTTGGAAGTTTTTTCTTTCCCCTGTGAAACACGTCCCTCTGATGTCTTCACCAATGGCAGATGAGCTGATTCTCCGAGACCAAGAGGAAAATGGCCCCTTCCAGGGGCCTCCCCAGCTCCTCGGACTACAGAAGGCTCTCCTGGCTGACTTCAAACCAGCTTGCCAAGGACAGTCCCCAAGCATGGTCATCTTGGTAGGCAGGGCCTCAGAGCCAGGTTTATTTTTATTTTCCCAAAGCAAGCCAGCTGGAGTTTTCTTTTTACATCAGGGTGTTTGTAGTAATTTATACCTGTTGCACCAACAGCAGCTCTAGGCATTTGGGATAAGCAGCAATTTGGAGCAGTTAAAGTCTAGCAATTAAAGCCTTAACCTGACTCACGGGGGGGGGGGGGGGGGGG
>CM053576.1:28999831-29015397 GCA_028646485.1 Cryptoprocta ferox | reverse complement strand
TGTGGCCTACCGGGGGGCAGGGGGGACTGTACCTAATCTCTCAGGCATTTCTGGGCATAGAGATTCAGCAGAGGGCAATGCTGAAGAGAAGGGTCAGCTGGAGGCTGTTAGCAGCCAACACTCACCCACAGGAGCGGGGGAATGGGGCATCTGCGGACAGGAGATCTAGGCAGGTGACAGATCATCCCCTTCTGCACCTTCTGTACCAGCAACGGTTCCATGCTGTTCTCACAGCAGCTCCAAGTGGCTCTCACACTTGAGCAAGCATCCCCTGAGGGACTCCTTCAAATACACATGGCTGGGTCCTACCCCAGGTCTGGCATGGGGCCTGAGAATGTGCATTTCTAACAAGTTCCCCATTGACACTCACGCTGATGGTCTGAAGTCCCTACTTTGAGGACCACAGCTCTAAGCATTTGGGACAAGCAATACCCAGTGACTGAAGGCTGAGTTATGACAGCAGATGGGCTTTCCTGATAAAATGGTCATTAACATCATGTGCTCAGCTCCCTGCACAACACCAGTTTGGGGCAGGGTTTGGGGGAAGAACGAAGAGAAGGAGGGGGAAGTCAGAACAGAGAAGGCTTAGCTGCCACAGTGTGAGGCTCTTACCCTGGCTGGGCGCCTGAGCTTTCTGAATGAAGAATGGGGGCAGGAGAACCCTGGCTCCTCTCCTGGAGGCCACAAGGACTTGGGCTCTGAGAGCCAGATTTGGGTCGGCTTTGCTCCCGGCCTTCACACCCAGCCAGCAGCTCCCAGGGAATGATGCTCACACTCCGTCCCACCCACTGGCAAAGCAGGGCAAGTTCTCCCCACGGCTATCCGCGAGAAGCCAGGGCCTGAGAGCAGTAGGGACACATCCACTGACCCAACTCACTAAAAATGAACCCAGGGTTGAACCCAGGCCTCCCGAGAGACTCTCACAAGCAGAGAGAGGCCTCCTGTGTGTACAACTCTGTCCTGATCCCCCTCACACTCAATGGTAGGCCCGTGGAGCAGTCTCAGTAGCTCCTACCCCAGCCAGGGCTCTTCCCTTTGCAGGGTCTGGGAAACACAGACCCCTTCAGACATCAGATGTGGGGGAGTTTCCCACAGCAGTGCAATTCATTTTTTCAGTGGCCACCGACACCCTACCGTTTAGTTCAATTCCGATACTATCTACCTGGAAGTATCATCAGACCCCACAGGTTAAAACTACCCTCCACTTCAGAATGTGAATTGCTGTAGCTACTGTGGAAAACAGGATGAAGGCTCCTCAAAAAATTAAAAATGGAACTATCATCTGATCTAGCAATCCTACTTCTGGAGATGTATCCAAAGGAAATGAAAATAGGATCTCGAAGAGATATCTGCACTCCTGATTTCACTGGAGCATTTTTCACAATAGCCAAGATAAGGAAACAACAGAAGTGTCTGTCAACAAATGAGTGGATAAAGAAGGTGTGGTGTGTGCATAAAATGAAAGATTACTCAGCCATGAGAAAGAAGGAAATCCTGCCATTTGCAGGGACTTGGATAACACTCGGAGGGCATTATGCTGAGTGAAATAAGCCAGATAAAGAAAAGCAAATACTGTATGATCTCACTTATGTTGCTAAGAAAGTAAATCTTAAATGTCCTCATCACAAAAAAAGAAATGATAATTATGTAGCAAGATGGAAGTGGTAACCAACTGTGGTAATTATTTTGCCATATGTAAGTATATCAAATCAACACATTGTACACCACTTAAACTCAGACAACGTTATACATCAATTATATCCCAATAAAGCTAGGGAGAAATAGACTGCTCCTCACCCCAAATGCCAAACGCAAGTCCAGACCACCCAAACTTCTGACTGACCGGCTGTAAATCGAGTTCCCACAACTCCCTCGTCAGCTTCAGTAATTTGTTGAATGGCTCACAAACTCAGGGAAATATTTACTCACACTTACATTACCAGGTTAATATGAAAGATACAGATTAGCAACTAGATGAAGAGGTTCATAGGAGTTGCGGAAGGGTCCCCCCCACCAGAGGCTACATAGGGATCCCAGCCTAAATCACCTCATTGGCATAAACTCACGTATGATCCAAAGGACTTGTTAAGAATAACAAAAGACATTCCTATCACTGAAGAAATTACAAGGGTTTTGAGGTACTCTGGGGCCAGGAACAGAGAAAAAGACCAAATACACCTATTTCTTATTATTACACTCCGCATAAACTTATTTTAAGCAAAAAAGAAATTCGTTGGCTCATATAACTGAAAGGTTCCAGAGTACCTAGCTTCAGGAATGGCTTAATCAGGGCTCAAACAATGTCTGCCTCTCAGCCCTGCCTTCTTTCCGGTTGGCACCTCCAGACCTCTCAGCGGGTCCAACAAGAAAGAACCTCTTCCTGGTTAGAAGGTCCTGGGGTCAGTTTTGATAAAGCCTGATTGGCTGATGGGTTTAGGTCAAAGCTAAACTAGGGGCCTGACAGGAGGAGAAGAGACGCTCCCCAAGGGAAAATCTGTTCCCGGGGAAGGGAGTGTGGGGGTGGTAGAGCTGCAGACCCGGCAGCTAGACACTTCAGCAGGCCTTGATGTCTACACATCTGCACACCTGGCTGTCCGGCCACCTGGTTGTCTAGTTATCTGGTTCTCTGCTTGTCTGAGTACCTGGTCACCTGATCAAAAGGGGTCTCCCTGGGGGTGGGGTGCAATTGAGGGAACCAACTTGCCTCCGTCAGGCCCTGAAGCTGAAGAAGGAGAAGACACAACGTCTAGGTCCCTGGTTCCCAATTAGCTGAAGATGGAGGCTCTGGTGGACATCTTCGGGAAACCATGAGGGAAGGTCCCCACCCCTCCAAGAAGCCAGGGGTAGGCCTCCAGCCTGAGTTCCTGGACATTCGGCCCCTGACCCGGCTGTCCCTAGAGACTGGGACCTACAAAGAGAGACTTGGGAGTACAACAGAGAACAGAGATCCTTGTACCAGTCAGGGTCCCAGAAGGAAATAGATGCAAATTCAAATCGTGGTAATTCTGGGAGAGTTTGATAAAGGGACTATTTACAGAGGCTTGGGTAGGGTATCAGGACATCTCAGGGTGAAAAAAACAGAAGTGACAACTGGACTCTTGACTAGCTGGGGCCGGCGAGCCAAGGGGAAGGAGCTATTAGCCAGGAGAGTCAGACTCTAGAGGCAGGGACGGTAATATGGAGGAAGCTGCCTGACAGGAGCTGTGACCTGGCACAGGGAAGACTGGGGATAATTTAGAAAGTCATAATGTGGTCCTAATAATAAATGATTGACTCAGAATATGTTATTTCAAGCTATATCTCTATCCGTAGTTCATACTCTTTATTGTCAGTCTTTAAAAAGCATAAAGAGGGGCGCCTGGGTGGCTCAGTCGGTTGAGCATCTGGCTTCGGCTCAGGTCGTGATCTCGCGGTTAGTGAGTTTGAGCCCCTCGCCAGGCTCCGTGCTGACAGCTAGCTCAGAGCCTGGAGACTGTTTCAGATTCTGTATCTCCCTGTCTCTCTGACCCTCCCCTGCTCGCACTGTCTCTCTCTGTCTCTCAAAAATAAATTTAAAAAAAAAGTATAAAGAGCAGATCCTTCTTCTCTTTTTTAAATCTAGAATTTTGGTCTTTTCAATATAATGTAGCTAACAAATAAGTGAACTTAAATTGGTGTGTCTCCTTTATAGAGAGGTATTTGTGTACATATGAAAATGTCAAAATACAGTTATTATTATGAGATGATAAAATTAGTACCTTTTATAAGATAATTCTATATATTTCCAGAGCTGTGATATAATCTTTGACATTGCTAAATACATTTAGAAATAAATCTCTTTTTTTGGGGATTCTGTTTTACTGTAGGTTAGGGGACGCAGCCGGGGCATAGGAGGTTCTGGGGGGACGCTGGTGGAATAAATGCCCCACCTCTCTCCTTCCTCCCTCCCTCCAGTTTCCAGCTACTGCTCCCATTGGTGACACTCAACCAAAGGTCAGCAGGCATGCAGCCCACTGGAGCAGCCACACAGCCCAGCCTCCTGGGGCCCAGAGGTAGGTGGACAAGCTGGGAGGGATGGGCCTCGAGAGAGCCTAGAGCACCCTGTGCACAAGGAATATGTCTGGGGGCGCTCCAGGGGCTGATAAGACCTAAATCCAAAGGTCTGATGATTAGCCGTGGAAAGAAGAAAGGGGCCTCAAAGGACCCGGTACCCCAGAGCAGACACAGCAAACACAGCAGGTCAGAGGCAGAAAAGGCTCCACAGGCTGCCATGACCCCAGGAACCTGGGGCGGGGGTGGGGGGCAGCCAGTGAGAAAGGCCAGCTGTGCAGAGAACACTGGCTCAAAACATCTCTGAGACAAGAGGTGTCCTAAGCTGGGGAAGGGGCACATTTCCACTCTGTGCCCTTGCATCCTTCCCGAACAGCTCCAGGGTGCCAGAAAAGTTCTGACAAACCCAGTCGCCCTGAGAGATAAGGGTCGCAGTCAGAGCCCGCTTTAGGCACATGCAACCTGTGCAGTCACACAGCCCCCCACACTTGGCTTACTGCTCCGTTGTCCCCATCTGGAAACTCTTCATGATTTTTGAACAAGGAAAACTGCATTTTCATGTTGCATGAGGCTCCGTAAACTGTGTAGCTGGTCCTGACTATAGTCGGCTAACTTTTGCAAAGCTTACCTAGAGGGGGGCAAGTCTCTGCTCCCCGGCTTCCTGCACAGACAATACGACAGCCTTGGATGGGCGGAGAGAGACTCACGCTGTGCACTGGGGAGTGTGTCCTGGAGGCCCTTACACCAGGTCACGTGGATGAAAGCCTCCACTTCGGGGCAGGACCAGCCCCACATGGAACATGAAGACCAAGGGCAAACCACCCCCAGGAGGCAGCCACAAAAAAACAGTGGAGTCCTGGTGACATGACTGTTGGAAAAGGCCTGTGCCCCTGGCCCTGGCAGGCTGCAGGCTGAGGGGCTGTGTGCCTCCAGGTCCCCAGCCTAAGACGGTCCAGGTTCAGAGAGCCCACACGGCACCAGCTGCTCCTGCCAAGGTACCAGGGTTATCTGGCAGTCCCCGGTGCCTGGTGTCCTCTTACATCCTATGACACCAATTGGGGAATCTTAGGTGTCTGCAAGGGGGATGAGCCCCACCCAGCCTGTGTGGCCCAAGGGCAGAGGGTCAGGAGTGGTAGAGCAAGGAGCCACACCGTGAGCCGGGCCCCTGCAAAGTCACCCCAAGAGCAACAGTCTGGGGACCTACTCTATCTGGGGCACTACCCAGACCCTTCAAGCAGTGCCAGGAGATAGATGCTACTTATCCCCATGGTACAGGGCTCTATGCTCAGTGGGTGCCAGCAGCCAGAGGAAGCCCCAGGTAAAGAAATATGGGTGCTGACAGCTGGAAGGGAAGACTTTGAGGAGGTGGGGGGCCCTCCACAGCATGCTCTGCCCATGGTGACCATGTGGGCCTGTGTACCTTCCCTGCGTGTCCTTCTTGGCAACCCAGAAGGGGAAACAGGGTTGCTTCCTCCGAGTATCTACTGTCCGCGAGACCCTAGGCTAATATCCCTTTATCAACAAGCACTCTCCCGTAACAACCCAAGGGTCTTATTAATTGCCCCCATTTCAGGGATGAGGAAACAGAGGCTCAGAATGATGTCTTTACCCCAAGTTACACCCAGATGGTAAGTGGCAGATCTGAAATTCAAATCCAGGTCAGTCTGACTCCAGGGAAGATACAAAGAGAATGTGCGCACCTGCAAGACGCAGGAGAAAGGAGCTGTTGTTGGAGGGGGAATTTCTTACCGTTGGGAGCCGCTGAAGACTTCCGAACCAGTAACACAATGGAGTATAGGGTCTCAAGAGGTCCCTCAGGCTTGGAGGGGGGAGAAAAGAGGGGTTTGGGGCCAGACTGGAGGTAGAAAAGTCCATGAAAGGCTTTTTGCATTTGTGGGTGCTTGGCATACGAGCTTACCAGTGGTCCTGTGCTGCCCCCCCGTGGTAGCCCAGCAGAATTGATTCCTTTGCCTTCCTCACAAGTTCCAGGTGATGTTGATGGTCTGGAGACCACACTTTGAGAACCACAGGCTTAGTTGTTTCCAAGGTATCACCTGGTCAAGCTTTCTTCCAGAGAGAAGGGGGCTAAAGAGGATCCTGACCTCTAAGAGCCGTGACCTCAGATGCGACACACCAGAAGCAGGTGGGAGGGCTTCTGAGGGGGCTGGGCTCAGAGAATAGTTAAGGCTACTTCAGGAGGAGGCAGGAGCTTTGGGACCTCTGTGACAGGGCTGCCTCCTTGTCCTATGTCACCTTTAATAACAGAAAAACATTTTTGATCACTGCTCTAAGCACTTTACATGCCCTAATTTGCTCAATTCTCACAAATTCTCTCATTAGCCTCCTGTATGGGCTGAGTTGTAGCCCCAAAAAATTCATATTTGATGTCCTAACTGCCAATACCTCAAATGTGGCTGCATTTGGAGATATGTCTTTAAAGACATAATTAAGTTAAAATTATGGCCATTTGGGTGGGCCCTGATCCGATATGACTGGTGTCCTTAGAAGAGCAGGAAATTTGAATACACTCACATACGGAGGGAAAACCTACAAGCCAAGCAGAGGCCTGGGAAGAAACCAAGCCTGCCAAAACCTTGATCTCAGACCCAGAACTGCGAGAAAGTAAAATTCTGTGGTTTAAGCCAACCAGCGTATGATACTTTGCTATGGCAGCTCTTGCAGACGAATGCACTTTCATTTTACAGGTGAGGAAACTGAGGCACATGGAGATTCATTAATGTGCCAACAACTACCTGACTTCAAGTTGTCTGGCTCCAAAGCATGCCTTGTCCTCATCCTCTACCCCACCCTGCCCAATCACAGATTGAGAATTTTTGCAACTCTCATTGGACTATTAAGATGGTCACCTAGGGCCGCCTGAGTGGCTCAGTCATTGAGCATCTGACTCTTGATTTTGGATCAGGTCATGATCCTGGAGTCATGGAATTGAGCCCCATGTTGGGATCCATGCTGAGCATGGAACCTGCTTGGGGTTCTTTCTCTCCCCCTCTGACCCTCTCTCCCGGCTCGCATACACTTTCCTTCTCTCTCTAAAACATAAAAAATTAAAAAAAAAAAAAAAGATGGTCACCTAAAACTCATCTCCTTCCCATGCTCCTCCCACTTCCATCCTTTCCTCCCCACTGCAGCATATCCCCCCTTCACCCCAGTGATTTTTCTCTGGCTCAAATCAATGTTGTCCCTCCTCTGCCTAAAGCTCTCAGTGGCTCCCCACTGTCTTCGGGATGAAGCTTTTCAAAGCCAGTTGCAGACATCATGACACATCATCCTGCAATACTTCAACATGCGTTGTCACCCCCAACAAGTGGGTGTCTAGGTAACGACCACAACCACTGGAGGTCTCTCTTCTCTTGCTTTAGCTTATTAACTGGTTCTGCTCCTTCCTTGTGTGTTGAGCTTTGCTGCTTTGTGTAGCATTTGCTGCTCAGCATTTGCTGAGCTTCAATAATAGATTTTTCCAGCCAAAGTTGGAATTTTCAATAGTTGGCATTTAGGAACATGAGTATGGGATTGGAGTCCCCCCTTAACATGGCCTTGGTCATGGACCTATCTTTGTGTCTCATGGCATCGTGTTTTGTTCAGCATAAGCCATGACTGATGCTAGGCTTAGAGGAATGACTCTTTCTCCATGACCATTGAGTGTGTGACTGATGCCCTCATGTGGAGGAGCGCCATCATCCATGGCCTGCTGAGGTTCACACTTCTAAAAACAGATGGCTCAGCTAAACCCTCTGAGGCTTCCGGGAAAAAGATCCCATGGCCCTTCCTTCCATGGCACAGACCCAAAGCTATTCCCTCAAAACACGTGCTTTACCTCCTTCTCCACCTAACGTAGCTGTACTGTCTTGGAACCCACCTAAAATGCCCTTCTTAATATGACTTCTTTCACTCACCATAATTATTTTGAGATTCATCTATATTGCTACATGTGTCAATAATTTATTTTTATTCCTGAACAGTGTTCCTTTGTATCCCATTCATCTGTTGATGAACATTTGGGTTGTTTATAATTTTTTATTATTTACAAATAAATAACCAAATAATGTTATATGTCCACTTGACTGGGCCATGGGGTGCCCAGATATTTGGCCAAACATTATTATCTATGGTAATATTATCTTTGACCAAATACTATCTCTGACCATTCACATATAGATCTTTGTATGAACATTATATGTTGGTGTAAATGCATTAGGAATGAAATGGCTTGGTCATATGATCAGTGTATGTTTAACTTTTTAAGGAATGCCAAACTCTTTTTCAAAATGGTTTTACCATTTTCATTCCCAACAGTACTGTGTGAGCATTCCAGTTGACTTTCACCTTCTTGTTATGGTCTTTCTCTTTATTTCAAGTATTCTAGTAGGTGAATAGTAAGATTTTATTGTGGCTTAATTTACATTTCCCTAATGATGAGCTGGGTTGAATGTTGAGCAACTTTTTGTGCATTTATTTGCTATCTGTATCTCTTCCTTGATGAAGTATCAGTTCACATCTTTACCCATATTTTGTTGAATTGTTGGGTTTTTTATTATTGAGTCTTAAGAGTTCTTTACATATTCTGAATACGAGTAATGTACCTTGATGGTCTAAACCTACACTGGCCAATATAGTAGACCCTAGCCACGTGCAGCTATTGGGTACTTGAAATGTGGCTGGTCTGAATGGAGATTTGTTATAAGTATAAAATGCACCACAGATTTCAAAGATTTAGTGGCCCCAAATCATCAAATATCTCATTATTCATTTGTATATTGATTTCATGTCACAATGATAAATGTTTTGAATAGCTTGGGTTAAATACATTATTACAAGTGATGTTTTTAACGTGGCTACTAGAAGACTTTGAATTACACAAATGACTCACATTATATTTCTGTTGTACAGCACTTTGAACCAATCATAACAATATCATTCTGTATTAGGGTTCTCCATAAAAACAAAACCAATAAGATTGAGCTATTGATTATAAGGAATTGGCTCATGTGATTATGGAAAAAGGTAAGTCCCAAGATCTGCAGAGTGAGTCAACAAGCTGGAGACCCAGGAGAGTCGATGGTTTTGTTCCAGTCCAAGTCCAAAGGCCTGATAACCAGGACTGCTGATGGTGTGGTTCCCATCCAAAGGCTGGCAGACTCCGGACCCAACAAGAGCCAATGTTTCAGTTCAAACTTGAAAGCAAGAAAAAAGTAAATGTCCCAGTTTGAAAGCAGTCAGCTGGGAAGAATTCTCTTTCATCTGGGCAAGGGTAAGCCTTTCTGTTCCATTCAGATCTTCAACTGATTGAGTGAGGCCTACATTAGGGAGGGCAATGTGCTCCATGGAGTCAACATTTGGGATGAAATGTTAATCTCATCCCTAAAAAAACCTCACAGAAGCACCTAGAATAATGTTTGACCAAATATCTGGGCACCCCATGGCCCAGTCAAGGAGACACATAAAATTAACCATCATAAGTTCCCTGTTTTTCCAGTCTCCCTTGAAGCTAGAACCATTGACCCAGTTATGGGTAAAAAGATGTAAAGGGAAATCTGCTCAGGGAGTCGCAGGAAAACTTTTGCTCACACAGAAGGAGACATGATTAGTACTTATCCTTCTTTGTGTCTCCCCAGCTGACCTATGAATGTGATGCCTGCATCTGGAGTAGCCATCTTGTAACCATGAGGTAACAAATGAGGGGAGAAATATCAATATGCTAAGGATAATGAAGCAGAAATATAGAAAGAGCCTGGGTACCTAATGGTATTTTGGGTCACTGAAACTATATCAGCAATTGGCTTACCTTTGGATTTCTTCTTAGGTGGCTAAAATTTGTTAAGTTCACTATTGGCCATATTTTGTTGTTGTTATTTGCAGCCAAACATATTCATAACTGATGTTAGAAGACTAGTAGGTACTATTTTAGGCATTAGGGATTAATAATGCCCTTGAGGTAGAAAGATACATTTTTAAGGAGGCGGGAGGGGGGGAGTTGACAAACAAAATAATGTAAGAGTGTGGTAATTACTATGAAAACAAATAAACAAAGGGAAATGGATGTAGCCATGGAAGGCTCCTTTTGTGATATGATAGTTAAACTGAGCTGTAAAGAACTGGAAAGGAGCTGACCACACACAGAAAGAAAGATAGAAGGCACCTGAGTGGCTCAGGCAGTTAAGTGTCTGACTTCGGCTCAGGTCATGATCTCATAGTTCCTAAGTTTGAGCCCCACATCAGTCTCACTGCTGTCAGCACAGAACCTGCTTTGGATCTTTGGTCCCCCCTCTTTCTCTGCTCCTCCTCTGCTTGCATGCTCTCTCTCAAAAATAGCATTTTAAGAAAGCAAGCAAGAAAGAAAGGGAGGAAGGGAGGAAGGAAGAAAAGGATTTTCCAGGCAGAGGGAATAGCAATTGAAAACACCCTGAGATAGAAAAGAGCTTGGCTGGTAAAGGAACTGAAGGAAGGCATGGGACCAGAGGAGGCAAAGAAGAGAGTATAAGGGTGAGGCTGGAGAATAGATGAGCTCCTGGGCATGCTGGGTTTGGGGGAGGCATGGAACACAGATGGGACTTGAGGTGCAATGAGAAAGTCTTGAAGGCTTTGTAGTGTCATAGCCAACTGGTGTTGAGTAAGAGAATTCTAGTTGCAATGTGCAATGTGGAAGCTTGAAGACAAGTGGGAAGAGGTTGCAGTAAACAGAAGAAATAAAATAGATAGTTACAGGATGAGAATTAAGATGGTGGAGAAGTAGGGGGACCTGAATTTTCCTTGTCCCTCAAACACAGCTGTATTGAGGTCAGATCACTTGGAATACCCAGGAAATAGATCTGTGGAGCAGCAGAAGGCTCTCCACAGTTGGAGGGAGACAGCTTGGCAGGATCAAGGTACATGTATGTGAGCTGGGGGAGATAAAATGGTGGAGCTATGGAAAAGAGGGAACCCTTTCAGTGGAGAGACAAAGGGAGAGAAAGAGGAATTGCAAAAGGTGCGGCATCGAATTAGCACTAGAAGAAAACCTCTCTGGACCACAGACTGGGGAGCAAGAGGCACTGAGTATCCAGCTCTTTTTTTGCAAATAGCGTTAGGAGCTGAAACTGCCAGGTTTTGGAAATGCACAACTTTCTCCAGAGTGGAGCCATGGTGTATAATCTTGTGGAGGAGAGAGCTGGCCCCAGAGTGCATAGTGTGGTGTAGTGATCTCAGGGCAGCACTGGGAGAGAACAATCCCGATCCTAGAGTACTTTAAGAAGAAGGCTTATTGCCTCCCCAAGGACAAAAGACCCTGTGTGCCAGCCAAAGGCCATTCATTAGCAGGGTAGAAAAGCTCTACTCTGGGGCAGAGGAGCAGAGCCATGCCGTGCTGGGTCCTTTAAGACTTGGGGCTTTGAATCCCAGCCCAGCACCAAGGGGAAGACTCAGGAGAACTGTGGCACAGGGCAAGCTGACTTCCCTCACTATTCTGTGAGGGCTGCCTGAACAGCCTGGACTGAGATCTCTGGTCCAGAGAGAAGAGATTGGGGTGACACCACTTTCACCCCAACACCAACATGGTGGGACTTCAGAGAGCAGAACAGTGGCCCCCAGTGAAGGCGGGACACACTTACCCCAAAATCCAGCCCTCCATGCCTGGCAACTGATTATTTACTGGAGCAAGACTGACTGACTCAATGCAGCCAGTCTCTCCTACAGACCAGCACAGCCATCACCCCCAGGCACCAACAGACAACTCTTCTTTCTTTCTTTTTCTTTCTTTCTTTCTTTCTTTCTTTCTTGTTTCCACCCTCTTCTTTTTTCTTTTGGAATCAGGCTCATAGTGTCTGATATTTTTGGCGTTTCTTATATACATTTTTTAAATTTTTGATCAGGCTTTTTATTATTTTTTCTTCTTTCCTCTTTTCTTCTGCTTTTTTTTTTCTTATTTTTTCTTTTCCTTTCTCTTTTCTTGGAATCAGCCTTATAGTTTTTTGCCTCTCTGTTTGGTTTTCTTTTCTCCCCTTTACTTTTTCTCTCTTTATGGGATCAGGCTTTCCCTACCACCCCTACTTTTTTCTCCAGGGTTACTTCAACAAACAAATCAAAGCACACCTAGTTAAAGGTCCAAACACTCCTCCACCACTGCAAGCAAGGAGAAGCTCTGCAGAGGACTGGCCAGTGGTTAGAGCAGCCAAAATGTAACAGCCAAGTGCAGCCAAAATGTAACAGCCCAGGTGCACGCAACATACCAGAAACACTTCGTGAAGTGCCAGGCCCTAGGTGGTGTATGACTCCTTTTTAATATAGTAATACTCTTAGGTGCAGGACACAGAACATGCTCTTAAAATATGAAAAAGACAGAAACTTATACAAAATGACAAGATGGAAGAATTCTCTCCAAAAGAAAGGTCAAGAAGAAATTACACCCAGAAACTTGCTCAAAACAGATATAAACAATATATCTGAACAAGAATTTAGAACAACAGTCATAAGACTAATAACTGGGCTTGAAAACAGCATAGAAGACACCAGAGAAACCCTTGCTGCAGAGATCAAAGACCTAAGAATTAGTCAAGATGAATTTTAAAAATGCTATAGCTGAGATGAATGAACTAGATACAGTGACAGCGAGGATTGAAAAAGCAGAGGAGAGAATAGGTGAAATAGAAGATAAAATTATATAAAATAATGAAGCTGTAAAAAAAAGGGAAAGAAAATTACTAGATCACAAGGGGAGAATTAGATAACTAAATGATTCCGTGAAATGAAACAATATCCATATCACAGAGTCCCAGATGAAGAAGAGCAAGAAAAAGGAGGAGAAGGTTTATTTGAACAAATTATTTTTGAGAACTTCCCTAACCTGGGGAAGGAAATAGACATCCAAGTCCAAGAGGCACAGAGAACTCCCTTCAAAATCAACAAAAAGAGGTCAACACCATGACATATGATAATGAAAATTGCAAAATGCAAAGATAGAGAATTCTAAAAAGCAGCTAGGGATGAAAGGTCCTTAACCTACAAGGGTAGACACATAAGGTTAGTAGCAGACCTGTCCACTAAAAGTTGTCAGGCCAAGGGTCTCTGGGTGGCTCATTCAGCTGAGCATCCGACTTTGGCTCAGGTCATGATCTCATGGTTCTTGAGTTCAAGCCCCATGTCGGGCTCAGTGCTGATGGCTCGGAGCCTGGAGTGTGCTTTGGATTCTGTGTATCCCTCTCTCTCTGCCCCTACCCTGGCTCACGCTCTCTCTCTCTCTCTCTCTCTCTCTCAAAAATAAATAACCATTAAAAAATTAAAAACAGGGGCACCTGGGTGGCTCAGTCAGTTAAGCGTCCGACTTCAGCTCAGGTCATGATCTCACTGTTCGTGGGTTCGAGCCCCGCATCAGGCTCTGTGCTGACAGCTAGCTCAGAGCCTGGAGACTGTCTTCGGATTCTGTGTCTCCCTCTCTCTCTGACCCTCCCATGCTCATGTTGTCTCTATCTCTCAAAAGTAAATAAAAAACATTTTAAAAAATTAAAAACAAAATGTCTTTTAAAAGTTGGCAGGCCAGAAGGGAGTAGCAGGAAATATTCAATGTGCTGAATAGGAAAAATATGCAGCCAAGAATCCTTCATCCAGCAAGGTTGTCATTCAGAATAGGAGGAGAGAGAAAGACTTTCCAAGACAAAAACTAACGGGGTTCGTGACCACTAAAAGAGCCCTACAAGAAATTCTAAGGGGGACTCTCTGAGTGGAAAGCAGAAAAGACTAAAAAGGACCAGAGAACATCACCAGAAACACAGAATCTATAGATAACACAATGGCACTAAATTCGTATCTTTCAATAATCGCTATGAATGCAGATGGGCTAAATGCCCCAATCAAAAGACATAAAGTATGAAAATGACTAAAAAACACAAGATCCATCTATATCCTGCCTACAAGACTCATTTTAGACCTGAGGACATCTGTAGATTGAAAGCGAGGAGATGAAGACCATCTATCATGCTAATGGTTGCCAAAAGAAAGCCCGAGTAGCCATATTTATATCAGACAATCTAGATTTTAAAATAAAGTCCATAACAAGAGATGAAGAAGGGCATTATATCATAATTAAGGGGTCTATCCACCAAGAAGATCTAACAACTGTAAACATTTATGCACCCAACATGGAAAAACCCAAATATATAAATCAATTAATTGCAAACATAAAGAAACTCATTGATAATAATACCATAATAGTAGGGGACTTCAACATCCCACTTACAGCAATGGACAGATTATCTAAGCAGGAAATCAACAAGGAAACAAAGGCTGTGAATGATACACTGGACCATATGGACTAAACAGATATATTCAGAACATTTCATCCTAAAGCAGCAAAATACACATTCTTCTTGAGTACACATAGAACATTCTCCTGAATAGATCATATGTTGGGTCACAATCAGCCTTCAACAGGTACAAAAAGATTGAGATCATACCATGCATATCTTCAGATTACAATGCTATAAAACTTGAAATCAACCACAAGAAAAATTTTGGAAAATACATGGAGGTTAAAGAACATCCTACTAAAGAATGAATGGGCTAACCAGGAAATTAAAGAAGAAATTAAAAAATACATGGAAGCAAATGAAAATGAAAACATGGCAGTCCAAACCATTAGAGGTACAGCAAAGGCAGTCCTAAGAAGAAAGTACATTCCAATTCAGGCCTATCTCAAGAAACAAAAAACATCCCAAATACACAACCTAACCTTACACCTTAAAGAGCTAGAAAAGAAGCAGCAAATAAAGCCCAAAGCCAGCAGAAGGGAAATAATAAAGATTAGAACAGATATAAATGATACAGAATAAAAAAAAAACCAGTAGAACAGATCAGTGAAACTAAGAGCTGATGTTTTGAAAGAATAAAGAAAATTGATAAACCCTTAGCCAGACTTCTCAAAAAGAAAAGAGAGAGGACTCAAATCGATAAAATCATGAATGAAAGAGGAGAGATCACAACCAACACCACAGAGATACAAACAATTATGAAAAAATACTATGAAAAATTATATGCCAGCAAACTGGACAATATGGAAGAAATGGACAATTCCTAGATACTCACACACTACAAAAATTCAAACAGGAGGAAATAGAACATTTGAACAGGTCCATAACCAGAAAAGAAATTGAATTGGTTATCAAAAATCTCCCAACAAATAAGAGTCCTGGGCCAGATGACTTCCCAGGGGAATTCTACCAGACATTTAAAGAATAGTTAATACCTATTCCTCTCAACTGTTCCAAAAAATAGTAATGGAAGGAAAGCTTCCTTCTGTAAAGCCAGAATTACCTTGATTCCAAAACCAGACAGAGACTCTACCAAAAAAGAGAATTACAAGCCAATATCCCTGATGAACTTGGATGCAAAAATTCTCAACAAGATACTAGCAAATCAAATTCAACAGTATATCAAAAGATGCTCAGCGTCACTCATCATCAGGGAAATACAAATCAAAACCACACTGAGATACCACCTCACGCCAGTCAGAGTGGCTAAAATGAACAAATCAAGAGACTATAGATGCTGGC